>JADBJO010000300.1:642350-679850 GCA_016801955.1 Conus betulinus
ACACAACTCGCTTTGTTTTCTGAGTGTGAGGACACGAAAAGTAAAGAGTTAGGGATGGAAGGGGGAGGTTGTGGAGGGGGCGTGGAATGGATGAACCAAACTATTGACCGTGTGTCTTCGGTCCTATGCTAAAGGTAACGGGACACTTATCGGAGCCTCAGCCAATGTGGTGTGTGCTGGCATTGCAGAGCAGCATGGCTATGCCATCAATTTCAAGCAGTTCTTCAAGTGAGTGACAGCTGACCTTTAATTGGAGCTTATAAATTAATCTAACCCTGTTTAGGGATGGTATGTTACATGTAATGTTTGTGTTTGTCGCCTTCTGGCAGTTTGTCTTTCTTGTTCATGTTGTGTCATGTTAGGTTTGTTCAATGTTCTCTAGAACTAAACAAATAAAGAGATAAATAAACAAAACTGACAGGCCTTATAAACCAATAGGTTTTTCAGAAGGCCATTTGGGAGTCATGGTCTGCGATCGGCCTGGTCCACTTGCAGTGCTTGCAGACGTGGGGGGTTCCAATCACACAATGTATTTTATTTGCTCAAACATGTTGAGCAATGAAAACAGTGAATTGCTTAAGTAAAGCTGAGACGCATCCGAATACACGTTCCCCCAGCTTTGTGGAATGATGTGGAGCAACTGATTTTGTCGAGTGTGTGCGTGTGTGAGAGGGGGGATGATCCAGCATGCTGACGGGACAAATATGTCTGTCAGCATTAAAGCGTCATTCTCACTGCTTTCGACCCATAGCTACCAATGTTTATAATAATCTCTCAATGACTTCAGTTTCTTTCATTCAAATCACGGGTATTTTTTGTGTCTTGAAAACAGTGCGCATGCATAAAGCAAGATGAAAGGTCCGGAATACTAAAGACTTCGCATGTCTTTTGTGTTGATTGGCAATATTGGCTCAGCAATGTCTCCATTCTGTTGATTCGCCCTTCATCTGCAGACCTCCTGAGAGTGGTAAGAGTTTAGGACCAACACAGGGGCCTTCTCTACAAGATCTTTTGCTGTCAAGTTCTCCCGAGTTGTGAATGAGAAAAATGTTGTAACTCTCTTTACGTGAAAGGTACATGACCTTACATGTTTGGGCTATTGTAACCTTGACAATTACAGACTGAGAGTGTGGTGTTGGCTGAAAAAGTGATCAGTCTGTCTGCCCTTAGTATTATGTAACCGTTGAATGTTGGCTCTCTACCACAATGTTCTACAGCTTTTTGATATTGGCGAAGGTTATCACTGTATGCCCTGTATTGCATGGACATTGTCTCACTGCTAACCTTCTTGCATGTGAATATTGACAGTCCCAGCGTTCTCTGGTCTGTCCATGGTGGTGACGCACTATCCAGCCACTGTCACCATCATGCTTTTTGATTCAAAAGATTTCAGAGATTTGCAGTACAAAGATGTGATCCAGCCTTGTTAATCATCTGGATTTTTTCTTTCTTTTGGGGGGGGGGTTCCAATGTAGATTTGCCTTCATATTTTGAATTAATCCAGTTTTCAGGTGCTGTTGATGCAGTAAGACAGCTCTGACAAGGATTCCTCTGTTCGTTGTAGTACCTTTTTTTTTTTTTTTTTTAATAGGGGTCTTTGTGTTTAGACTAGGATGTCCTGTCAATTGTATTTTCTTTTCAATGAGGACTGTATGTTCTGACAAGGATTTTTCTGTCAATTGTCTTTTTTTAAAAGATGCTTCACACAGAGTTCTGACCAGTTTTTCAGTCAGTTGTCACTTTTCTCTTTGAAGGATACTTTACATAGTGTTCTGACCAGTATTTCTCTGTCACTTTTTGCCATCTTTAAAAAGGGGACAGACTTGAAGCAGTATTCTGACCAAGATTTCTCTGAATCGTTTGAAAGGGTGCTTTATACAATGTTTTGACCTGGATTTCTGTGTGTGTTGTAGCCACATTTTAAAAAGCAGTTGTCACTGTTCTGACCAAGATTTTTCTCGTCTGTTGTTGCTTCTTTCTTAAGGGTGACATTAGTTGTTGCTACCTTTTGATAGCTATATTTTCATGATGTTTCGACCAGGACTTCTCTGTCAGTTATTGACACCTTTTGAAAGAAGACTTTACACAAGGTGATGTTGTTGTTTTTTTCAGGGTGGGCTTTCCTATGATGCTGGTGACGACAGTGGTGGCCACGATTTATCTTCTCATCTGTCACAGTGCAATCAAATGGAATAGCATCTGACACAGGTCACTGAACTGTACTAAGCTATTTACGCCATGGCGAACAGTTCGACTTGTCTGGAATCAGAGGATCAACGAATTGCAATGAGTTACCAGGGATATATTTCTTAATGAGTTACAAAAAAGGGGAAGTTAAGAAAGAGTTAAGTCATCATTTTTAAAAGTATCTACATTGTGTTTTTCGTGGTGAGTTTCACCAGCCAGCTGTTTACTGTGAGCAGCTTAGTCATTCCAAGTTTTCCATGTCCGATTTTGTCTTTCAGGCAGAGGCTATGATGTTTTGAATGCACATCTATATACATTTGAGATGATTGTGATTGCAATGATATATTGTTTTTACTATCATTTTACATGTTGGTGTGTTTCAAGTTTGACACATTTTGAGCATATATTGAGAAAGCAGTATGCTCGTGATCGCTGCATCTAACATGAAAAGTTCTGTTGTTCATCTGCTTTTAGCAAGCTCCGATATAACAGATGTGAGGACCACTCAAACACAATAAAACTAATCATGAGTAAGCATACATACACATTAATAGGTGTATCAGAACTGCATTCCTTCTCCTTTCCTGTTTGCAAGTCCCATCGAATCATTGATTAGTATGAAAGACAGGAGCCGTCAGACTGGACATTGTCGAAGACATTGCAACCACATCAGACAGCCCAGAGTCGGTAAGGTCCAGTGGATTTTAGCAGTGAGGCTGTGGGAAGACTCAGCCTGTCTATCAGTGCAAAGAAAACGAAGAACGTGATGTCAGGGGACCATCACCCACAATAATCAGATCGATGTCATCAAAGATTGTGTGCACCTGGGAAACCATCAAGAGCAAAGTGAAATGGCCCACAAGCTAACAGTAAAATTATTCGAGCCTCAGCTATTTTTAACCAACTCAGCGAAATCTATTCACATAAGAGTTTTCAATTAAAAAAAAAAAAAAAAAAAAAAAAAAAAAGCTGAGGTATCATAACTCAATCGCAGAGTCAACCATATTGTACAGCTGTGAAACATAGCATCTGAAAGCTGCCCAAGAAAGAAGAAGCTTGACGCCTTTGATTGAAGTTGCCTTAGAAAGATCCTGGCATATAAAGGAGCGACTTCATTACAAATGAGGAAGCAAGGAAGCACTGAAAATCCAAATATACCCCCATCTTGTGCAAAAGGCGCCTGAACTGGCTGGCTGGGCCATGTAGCTGTCTTCTCCCTTCTCCTCTGGCAAACCAAGCTTTTGGTTGATGGACACCCGTAGAAGGAAGGCAAAGAGGAAGGCCAGAACTGACCTGGCAACAGACCATTCTGTATTAACTCCAGATCATGCACAGAACTTGTATGACATTTCAACGCTGACTGGTCACCAACCCTGCAGGAGACTGACGACTGCCTCCCACATCGGATCATGTCAGAGGTCATCATAGAAGCTCCCCTGACAAGTGTTTCAGCCCCTAAACTTCTTACAAGTGAGCGGGAGCACTTTCAGGTAGTGATTCCTGTTGCCCTTCTGCTTTCATCGTTATTTCCCTCATGGTACTCCCACGATTTGCACCTGCAACTCCAGCATGATTGGGCACCTCAAAGCCAAGGTGCCTCGACGCAAGTCTTTCCCATGTAGCTATTGAACATCCATGTTAAATGGGAAATACAAGCTTCATGAAGTCACTTCAGGATTCTAGTCAATTGTTCAAGTAACATAGGGCTCACAAATTTGGTGCTTGATCATTGTAACATATGGGCCATTTCTATGTGAGATTATTTTCACTTAAAGCCTGACATTTCTCTGTGGTATTTGCTATGTATCGTTATGGGTCATTTAACATTTTGTGATATTAGTGTTGATGTTGTATTTGATCATTTGTGTTGCACATATGTTTCTTTGTGTTGTACAACGATTTGTGGATTCTTTCTTTTACAGAAAGAAAACAAAAAGCAAGTGTGATATTGTATATACGTTTTTCTTTGGTGGGAAACAAAAGCATTGAGCAACATGTAATTTCGTCTAATATTTCATGGAGGAGGTGTTGTTGCATTAGTATAGCTATACTTGCTGTTTTACATCTGCAAAGCCATGATGCTGAAACGTGCAAGGATTACTGCTGTGTAAATAACTAAAGGAATACTCAAACGTGGAAAAAGTTTGAAAGAGTGGCTCACAGGCAAGGCTAGAAGATGCTTGACTTACCCATTGACCCAGTCAGGCCCTGAATACTCTTCTGTGAGCCCAGTGTTTGTGTGTGCCTGTGCATGCAAGCACATGTATATGCGTACGTGCAAGCACCTGCAAGTCTGAAAGCAGTGTTCTTGCTTTCACGTGCATTGCTGTGAAATGTAAATCAAATTTTGTGATGAGATGTCAATAATGAAATGTTGAATGGCAGTACAAGAAAGTGACTACCAAACAATCTCTTCTTTGATTCTGTGTGCACAAATGCAGTTCTTTCTCGAGAGATGCAGATTGTAAAATGCATCAGGTTTGCTTTTTTTTTGTGAAATTGTTTCAGATCTGTTCCAAAAATAAGACAGAAACTTTCATTTACACATAAAGCAGATTTCGTAATATTCTTTTGAAAAATGGAAAGATTCTAATGAGGGAATTGATTTGGCAAGTGAGCATGCATGCATGTGTGTGTGCACGTATGTGAATAGTTTATCATTACAGCCCAAATGTCAGTCTTTAACCTTTAAACCGTCTTGAACCATGCGCCTTGCCTAAAGGTCAAAAAGATTATTCTGTGTTATGATGTATTTTTTTGTAATTTTTTTTTTAGTTGGCATTACATGTATAGGCTTTTTCATAATGTTTATTCTCAACTGTGCAATAGATTCAAGTAATACACATTTTTGAGCACCACATTGTGGGTGTGTGTGTGATTTCTTTATTTCTTTCATGCAACTTGTTTACCTTACTACAGGCTACCTATTTTAAGGAAACACTCTTCATTTGACACTCATACACAGTTCACTGAGTATGTATGAAAGTAGTTCTTTCTTTTATTTAACTTGGTGTTCTGTTTCCCTTTCTCTCTTCTTTTTCTCTCCATTTCTCACACATATACAGACAGACTTCCACCCATGCACTCTCATGCCAAGACACACACAAGCACAGAGACAGATAAACTGTGCCAGTAAATATAACAAGTTTAATGAAGAACAAACTGCTCATCTTTTTTAACCATTTTCTGACCTCTGAAGATGAAGAACATTCAAATGACAAGCATAATTAAGTACAAATAAAATGAATAAATAACTCACTTAAAAATGAACAAACAATGGTGTATGAGGAACACAGATTGTATTAAATAACATTTTCTCCATTTACAGAAAATAAGACAAGCAAGCAACGTGTAAGCTGTATCCTAGATCTCATCTGCATAACAAGCGTATATATCTGAACAAAATGTTCAAGTCATCCTTTCAAAATATGAAAATCAGAAAGATTTATCTTGAAAGCTACTTTTTTTTTTTTTTCTATTTCTATCTCTTTTTTTCTGTTCATTCTACACATGCTCAAATACTTCTGGAAAGTTTTATTTATCTGTCAGGGTCTCAAAATAACTACATAAACAAAGATACACATGACACAAAAATGCCAAATGACTCCCAACAAACAGCTTAAAGACAGCAGCTTTAACATGTTCCTTAAGGGAAATTATCCCACTTTGAAGAGCATGTCAGAATGCAGGTCACAGACAACAGGCAAATGAATGGCAGCCAACAAATCCAAAGAAAAGGAGAGTAACATGAAACAAAGCATCATGTTGTTCAATTTGTTCAGACAGCCAGTCAATGAAGGTCAATCCAGTCAGCAGATGATAAGATGTTTACAAACATCCTACGACACATCACCACCTCAATAGTGAACCATGATGAAAACTGAACTTTCAGCAGCTAATGCAAATGATCCACACTAACCTGCCTGTCTACAACTGCTTGTGAAAACCGATCCACTCCATTCTGACCATCAAGAACTCTGCCTACTTTCCGCTACCATACCGGTTACTTGGGAACAGTTGAGTTCTAAAATACTGTACTCTGACTGGTTAGCTACAGAACTTGGCCTGGTGCTGTAAGGGTGCATGCTTTTACTCAGATGATTATTGTCTTCATTTCTGTGCTCATGCTCACAGGTATGCACCCTTGTGCGTCTGCATGCGTATATGGTGATGTCTTCAATTTGTATGAGTATGTGAACAGTTGGGCAGATTATGTTCTCCTTGTTCTAATCTATGATGTGTTCTAAGTTCATTGTTTGTTTATAATGAGTTTTATATTGTGGAGTGTTTATAATGAATATGTGAAGTTACAAATGAATTTCCGTGTGGACTGATTATCACCGAGTTGAACTGAATTGAACTGAAGAAAACTAACCTCATTTCAGAGATAAGACAGTGTGACAGAAGACAAGAAGGAAGAGACCAGTTAGCTTTTTAACAGTTTTCACTGCCTTCAGAAAAAACATTTTCTGAGGAATATACCATTAAATCTTAATTCTATTGCTTCATCAATTTCTGCCATTACCACTAGGCTTATAAGCTGTGAAATGTGAGGCCTACAGAAACTGAGACTGAAAAGTAGACACTAATACTGAGCAATAATGTTGTACTTCAGTCAGGCTTGTAAAGTTACTCTTCCAAACTCAGTTTGCCACCTGCTTTTGCCATGGACATTTTGTCACATGATATGCTCTGCATCCCCTCCCCCTCCCCCTTCTCTTCCCTAACTCATCTCCTCCTCTGAAACAACCTGAATTACACACACACACACACACACACACACCACACACACACTTCTCTCATTACAGAAAAGTATGGGAATATTTCTGAGGTAAGGAAAAAAAAAAAGAACAGTACTAACAACCAACATGATGGCAAACCTATTCCATAAGCAGACCTTTTTTTTCTGTTTCTGGCAGTATGCAAGGATTTGCTGACACTACAGAAGAGCAGATTCAATCACGCACACACACACAAACACACACACACACACGCACGTGACTCCTGAGAAGAGCTGCATAAACAGAATCTGACCATTAAACCCATCATCTTCCACACTGTAAGAAGCATTTCAGTATGTACAATTTTCAACAAGCCCACGTCTTAAACAAGGGCAGTGACCTTCTCAAAACAGGTCAGCAGTTGACTGCCAGACAGTGCCGACCCCTCCTGAGACAGGCAATGTGGATCATCTTCACCTTCAATCAGCAGTCTTCATTCTTTTATGCCAAGCACACTAGGTAACATTAAAAAAAATCCGCCAGTATCTACTGCACATTTTCATTGGCTCTGCTTCGAAACAAACTTTTTTTCCCCAACAAGTTAACGTTGAACAGCATACAACAGAGGCAGGAACTTCATGTTCCAAACTGAAAATGTGAATCTTACTTGAAAATAAGAGCAAGAAATTTCTACTTGGGGTCAATAATTTAAACATGTGACAGTTGTCCAGTGGAATAATTTGTTTAAAAATACTAACTGGAAACTGGGGTGAATGGGAAGTCAAACTGCAGGCTGAAGATTTACCCTGGTTACTGACTTACCACCAAAAAGTTGTAAAAGGAAAGTAGGACTGCAGGGTGTCTTTAGTATCATGTAAACCACGGAAAGTTGGCCCAACAGAGCTAGCAAAGTGGCTGTAGCTTGAAAGTGTTTATGTCATGAAGTACATGACAGCAAACAATCATTTCACCTGTTGATCAGCTACATACATACTAATCCTTGCCTCAATAAAAGGAAACACACACACACACACTGTTGATCTACCCACACACATACTAGTCCTTCCTTGGTAAAAGGAAACGCCCCGCGCGCACACACACACACACACACACCTGTTGATCTACCCGCATACATACTGATCCTTGCGTCAATGAAAAGGAAACTCACACACCACAAATATACGCACACATCATGAGTACCACCCGCCTACGTATGTACATTGTACAAACTTTTTCACCAGACACACCTTTTGTGAACAGAACAGAACAATTCCCTTAAATATTCGTAAATCTTAACTGTAGACATTTAACTCGGCCATCTAGCCATCATTCTCTTATGCTCAAACATAAATCCACCTGTTCAAAATGCTGACATTACCTGCATTTATCACTGAACAACATCCAATCGACTGAATCCGTATCAATAAACTGAACATGTGTCCAGTGGAATAATTTGTTAAAAATATCAATTGGAAACTAACTCGCTCTAACTGCTGTAAAATTTCACCAGAAGAGCACCCAAGATGGCTCTTGCATTGGCTGCTCCCTAGTTAGAGATACTTACTCTTGCACAAAATACTTTATTTCTCCATTGGTAGTTTCTGTAAGCAAGAGGAAGACAATTTTTCATTTGTTTTATGACTGTTACATGTTAATAGGTTTTGGAAATGTTTTCAACAGTTGGTGAATGAAAAATATGAACTGCCAAAAAATTTAAGATAGTTAAAGAATTAATTTTACTTGGAGTTAAACAAAACATAAAGACAGACAAAGTGATTGACTTTTGCGTTTCTGGCTAAACTCTACACATTCCATTCCAATGTCAACTGTATGCTCAGCCAGTTCTACAAGCTTTTGCTGCTTTTCTAACAAACAGATACAATGTAGAACAGCGCTTGTTAGAAATATGTTTCAAATGAGAATCTTAAGAGAGCTGGTTTCATTACCTTGCACTAACTGGTAGACCATTCTTTCTCTTCCCCTTGCACAGTTCGTACTAAAAGTTTGAAAATGTTGACTCGTTACAAGCATGTTCAATTTAGATATGCTTGATAAATACACTGGCTTTGAGGGTCGTACTACCAGGACATTAGCCTGCTATACTTTCAGCTCCATCATGTGGTATTTTGTGAATGACATTAGAATAGGGGGAAGCAAAGGAAATTCTTTGCTGAAAGATGGAATCACAGTCTCAGGCATTGGCTTAGGAAATTTTGACTTGAACATCATGATCACAACAGAAGGGCCAAACTACTCCCAAGTGATCTACCTTGCAAACTGTAAGTGTAGTGTATTTCGCACTTCTAAGTCTCTTCAACAAACACCATGGTTGATTCAATCATGCATTTCTGTTTCAATATAAGGCAGCTATCATCAGCCTCTCTCAGATTCTGTTTTCTTCTCTCTCAATTTGCCATAGCCTCTCAGTCTGTGCTGTCTATCCAGCAGTTGTTCATCCCAGTTTTCCACCTCTGAGGGTTTCCATCTTCAAAGCCTTTCCTGCTTTACCATCTTTTGGTCATTTTCTCATACGTCAATGCAAAGCTCACCATGTGTACAGTTTGCTACGTAGATCATTCTGGGTAATTTTGGCTCTTCTGTCGTGATCATGATGTTCAAATCAAAATTTCCTTTGCTGTTGCCAAACACTGTTGACAATTCTTCTTCTTCTGCATATGCAGGCTGATACTCCTGTGGACCCCCTGTATAGAAAGGCGAGGATTAATCCCATCTACCCAACAAAGGGAGTGGAGTTTTGTATGTATGACTGTTTTTTATCCTGCCATTAAGGCAGCCATGCTCCAACTTCAGGGAAACTGTGACAATTCAATGTGTTTGGTGGCGTAAAGATATCAATATACTGATATTTTCTGACATGACAGAAAAAATAAAATGGACTGGTGCTAGAATTATTGCAATAATCAGGAATTCCTAGTTCTTGCATATCCACACAAAGCCATGGAAACAGATCAGAAGATGGCAGATGACTGAAACTATGTTGTTTGTCAGATTAATTAAACAGACCTAAATTATCTTAAAAACAAGTACTAACCAAATCCCCTTCATCAATGCTTTCTCATGTACCGTTTTCCTCCCCAGGTGCTAAACGACACCATTCAGGCGCAAGCAGACTTGCCTTCACACACACTGTCAAACCAACATTCACAAACTCGCCAACATACATACACGCTTACATACACACACACACACACACACACACACACACACACAAATATTAATCATCCTCTTCTCTTTTGGCGAGCATTCCTCGCGCTGGATGCCACTTTCCTCTTCTTGAAGCCCACCGTGGCCCCCGAGGAAGGCCCCAAGCTGCTGACTGTCTTTTCCTTAAATCTGTCTTTCTTCACAGGCTCTGGGCTGAACTGTGTGCTGCTGTCTGGGTGAGAGTCTGGCAGAGGGATATCTGCAGGCAGAGGAATATCTGTGGAAGAGCAATCTCTCCAGGCAAGGGGATGTCTTCCAGGGCAGGGGGGTCTGCTGGAGGATCTGGTTCTGGTTCAGGGTCTGGGTCTGGGTCAGGTGCTCTGGAATATGTCGCCATGCAAAGCTCACTCTACAAATTAATAATCATCTCCCTATATAATCCCCCCCCCCCCCCCCTCCTTCTGTACATCAAGTTTTCCATGTATCTGCAGATCAACAGGCATTTGTTATAAAGTGTGTCTTTAGATTGTCATTGTGCAGTTTTTCTTCAAATCATTTCATGACCTACAATCAAAAGGTTAGAAGAAAAATCCTGCATATGTACACACACACACACACACACACACACACACACACACACACACACACATACAAACCAGATACAAAAAGAGAAGCAATTTGCCTATTTTGACTCGCAAGTCTTATGTTCTTATTGTACCCACAGCCCAAATGGAAAGAATGCCTTTTGACTGGCACAGAAACACTGTGTGATCCATCAATAAATTGTTGAGTACAAGAGCAGTGAACAAGCTTCCAAACATGTCAAACTGCAATATTAGGTAACAGCAATAAAAAAAAAAAATGCCTTTGACTGTTCCTTACAGAGTGGTAACATCTTTTGGTTGATCAGTATTGGGTTTTATAATGAATACGTCCAACAACAAGAAAAAAGGCAGATGCATATTACTGACAATTTTTGAAGAATTGCACACAAGACGCTTTCTGTACAGACAGTGACTGACTTTGTGACCAGGACCCATGCTCACACCAAAGAAACATACACAGAAGAGATCTTTGTTCTAATCTACAACATACAAAAACCAGACGACGGCTTAAATCCAGAGTGGCAGCACAGTCGAAGAAGAGACACACTGTGCCACTTACGGCTCTTGGCGGATGGTTTCCCAGGCCCCATAAGCAGCGCCCCTTGTCCCCACAGGTCAACACGAATATATTTTCTTTGGTGGCTCTTCTGGCTGTACCTCCTCTTCCTCTGTTCCTGACTGTTTAGCATCTGCTGACTCTGATGTCTGTGAGGGACATGGAACGGAATATCATTTCCCCTAAAATCAACCATGTCTCTTATTAACAACACATGCACAAGTGTACTGAATGATGTAGAAGTAGTTTACAGGTGGTAAAATCAACAAAAGCCAATGTTATTGACAAAAGCAATATCCTTAGTGTGTATATTCCAAATGGTCACACACACACACACACACACACAGCATGTCCCATTTCATCATATTACAACCTAGACAATAATCTTAGTCAGTATGAGTGAAACATTCATTGTGGTCTGGTCATCTCTCTCCTCTAAAAAGCCGCCCCCCCCCCCCCCCCCCCCCCCCCCCGACTTCGTTTGTATTGTGCTTCATTGGTAATCTTACTCCATGCCTGTTCAATAGAAGGCTTCTCCTCTCTCTCTTCCCATATGCCCAAATACTATTATAAACAAAAAATTCAAGTTTCCCTGTCCAAATTCCTAATTCTTGTCCCTCTTCAAAACACCCTGAAGATATTTTCAATCCAACAAATTAGGCCACTGATATCTCAAATTGGCCTTCCAGGGCCTCAAAGAAACCGTCCATTATCTCAAATTAAGTCACTAACACCCTACACTAGCCATCCAACACCTTTAAGACATTCTCTTATATCTCAAAGACACCCTCCTATGTCTTGAACACACCCTGAAATGTCCCAAAGATGTCCTCCAGTCTCTTAAAGGCAGTAACTAAAAGACATCATTACATACCTTAAAGACACTCTCTGATATCTCAAACACAACCTCCTATGTCTCACAACACAACCCTCCTATTCCTTAACATACCCTGCACTATGCAAAGATACCCCCCTACACACACAAAAGAGACCCTCCTCTACCTAAAGGAAATCTTTGAAAATGCCCTCATGAAACTCGAAGACACTTTCTGATATCTCAAATTAGCCTTCCCAAACCCTCCTAGGACACATCCTCTTACACTTCAAAGGTATCTTGTGATATCTAAAACATTTGCTCCACTACCTTAAAAGCATCCTCTAGTGCCTCCAGGAGGATGGAGTGTGGCTGCCTTAATGGCGGAGTAAAAAAAAACTGTCATACACACAAAACTCCACTCCCTTTGTTGTGTAGATGGGATTAATACTTGCCTGTCCATGTAGGGAGTGTCTGCAGGAGTATCATCCTGCGTATGCAGAAGAAGAAGAAGAATCCTCAAGTGCCTCAGAGATAACTTAAAATATACCTTATTGTACTGTCTCCTGTACCTGATAAATTCTCCAACACAACAAAGACACCCTCCTGTACTTACAAGATGCCTTGTGATACCCCAAAGACACCCTCAAATGCCAAAAGATACCCTGCAAAACTTCAGACACTCTCCAGTGCCTAAAAAAATGCCAGCCAGTATCTCAAAAGACACCACCCTATACCTGCAAGATATCTATCAATACCTCTGAGATACCCTCAAATACCTCAAAGATACTATCCTATACCTAAAAAAATACCCTCTCAAAGACCCATGCACGACCTAAAAGACACTCTCCAGTACTTCAAAGGCACCCTCCAATACCAGAAAGACACCCTCCAATACTCTGACACCGTTCAATACCTCAAGAGGTCCTGCTACGCCTGATGCAGATCAATACTCCAGCACCCCAAGACACCTTCCAATATCCAAAAGACACACTCCAGTACCTCAAAGATGCCCTTCAATACCAAAAAGGCACCATTCAATATCTCAAAGATGCCTTCCAATACCCTTCAGATGTCCTCCAATACTGTAAGATGCCTTCCTACACATCCCAAAGATGCCCTACAATACCACTAAGAAACCCTTCAATACGCCAAAGATGCAAAGATGCCCTCCAATACCACAAAGATGCCCTCCAATACCCCTACGAAACCCTCCAATACCCTACAAAACCCTCCAATACGCCAAAGATGCCCTCCAATACCACTAAGAAACCCTCCAATACCTCAAAGATGACCCCCAATACCCCAAAGATGCTCTCCAATACCCCTATGAAACCCTCCAATACCTTAAAGATGACCCCCAACCCCCCAAAATGCTCTTCAATACCCCACAAATGCTCTCCAATATCCAAGATGCTTTCCAATAACTCAAAGATGCCCTCCAGTACCCCGAAATGCCTTCCAATATCCATCAGATGCCCCCCCCCCCCCCCCCCCCCCCCCCCCCCCCCCCAAAGATGCCTTCCAATATCTCAAAGATGTCATCAAATATCCCAAAGATACCCTCCCCTATCCCAAAGATGCTCTCCAGTACCTCAAAGTTGCCCTCCAACACATCAAGTTGCCTTCCAATAACCCAAAGATGCCCTCCATTTCTCACAGATGTTTTCCAATATCTCAAAGGTGCCTCCAATACCCCAAAGACACTCTCAGAACTGACCTCTTGTGTGTCCTCCGTGGTTTGATCCTCCAGGCTCTCCTGTTCAGCCAGAGACACATAGTCCTCTGGAGGCTCCCATACACTTTCTGGACACACCAATTGGCAACATATTATGTAAACAACTGTCTTTTCCTCAACAAAACCACAGGTACCTTAGTACCTTTTCAGGGTTTGGGGGTGACTCATTTAACGTTCCTGATAAGTACAGGCCTTTGTTTCTTTATAAGTAGCTACACTGACACTGAACTTGTGTTTGTGAAACCATTGCAATAACACAGAAAAAAAGGACTGAAATTGCAATCAGAGCTGCAGTGAAGGTTACAGTGAATGATATCAAGAGTGAAATGAGGTCGAAGCATGCTCTCCCACAGATCAGTATCAATAAAATTCAGACACTTGGATCATATACTCAGAGTGTGTCCTGATGTGCCATGCACCACTGGGTCTCATTGTTCTGTAATACTCTTTCTCTTTTTTTTTTTCCCTTGGGTTTTGCTGACCAGCCAATGACCGATGCTGCTTGTGCAGCTTGCACTATGGAAACCCTGACACTTTCAACACATCTGATTAAAATGATAAAGAGAACCTATACATAAAGCAGTGACATGTTTTTTTTTAACGCTTTGAAAACTGTCAGCCCTTTAACTAATTCATTCCTATCTTCTACCTTCTTACCTTTTTTAAAAACTTGAATGAAAGTAGAAGGCATTTGTGGTAGAATTTTACATGTTTGTATCCGACATACAAACAAAATCTAAGACAAGGTTTAATTAGCCTGTGATCTGTGTTGAGGTACAGAGGATTTCAGACAAGACCATTGAATAATTTTATTCTACTTAATGAATGTACTATGTGAACGCACTGCAATATCTGATGACTTGATCTGAATAGTGTCTTGTTGTTAACAGAAAATATAAGAACACAGACCTTGAATGCAAATATTTCCTAAGTAACTTTCCTTTCCACATATCACAATATTTGGGACAATCCATAACAACATAAGAACACAGATCTTGATCACAAATATTTACAAAGTAACTTTCTTCTCTCATATTACAGTATATTTGGGACAATCCATAACAACCTAAAACATAAACCCTGAACACAAATATTTACAAAGTAACTTTTATTTTCAGCATATCACATTATTTGGGATAATCCATAACAACATAAGAACACAGATCTTGAATACAAATACTTACAAAGTAACTTTCTTTTCTGAAAATCACAGTATTTGGGACAATCCATAACAAAATGAAATTCATTCTCCTCAGAATTCATGTTTTTTTTTCTTTTTAAGTATGACATTTGTGTGGAATAGCATCAACTCACACTGTCTCAATAAGCAGATAATATTTGTTCATCTACACCTGAATTATGAAATCATACAAATGCATGAAAATATATGCATACAAAATCATATAAATGAAACACACACACACACACACACACACACACACACACACACACTCACACACACACACACCATTGGTGGTGATGTTCCAATAATAGGAATACCCCTCTGGGGACTTGGCTTCAAACCATTCTCTGACTTTGGCGGAGGTGGCAGTGTCAGGCTCGGATGATTCTGAATTCTCCATTGTCTTCTTCTTTTTCTTCTTTGCCTCCTTCTCGCTGCCATCTGCTGCATAGAAAAAGATCACACGTAAGTCAACAATATTCGACAACTTATACCTGTGTACAAGGCCCTAGTAAAGCAACCGTCAATGTACACACATATATTAACTGAACTACCATTATCAAAATTGGATACAAGTTGTACCCTGAATGTTCACATATGCTCTTTATTATGTTATAGTGTCTGATACAAGCTGGACCCTGAGGTCTACCTTAACACATCCCTGATGGGATGAGACTTGAGTTGTGGCATTTGAACATCACTCACAGTCAGCTCCTGTTCAGAGCTTTTTAGTGGTGCTTCAGAGTTCACTTTCAGCGTATATAGAGACATTTGGCGGCAGCAGAGTAAGCTCTCTTGCCACAATTTTTTTTTTTTTTTTGTTAGCAAAATCAAACTGTTTACTATCAGTGTTTGATGCAAGCTGGACCTTCGGGTCTACATTAAACACTTATGTCAGTCTGTTGTTATACAAGCTGGACCCTAGGGTCTACATTACACTGTTTATTTTGTCAGAACGTAATACATGCAAGAGCACGAGGTCTACATTACACTGTTTGTTATGTGAGTGTGTAATTCAAGCTGGACCCTGGGGTCTAAATTAAACTGTTTGTTATGTCTGAGTATAATACACACTGGACCCTGAGGTCTGCATTACACTGTTTGTTATGTGAGCGTGTAATTCAAGCTGGACCCTGGGGTCTACATTAAACTGTTTGTTATGTCAGAGTGTAATACACATTGGACCCTGAGGTCTACAGTAAACTGTTTGTTATGTCAGAGTGTAATACACACTGGACCCTGGGGTCTACAGTAAACTGTTTATGTCAGAGTATAATACACACTGGACCCTGAGGTCTACATCATACTGTTTGTCTTGTCACAGTATAATACACACTGGACCCTGAGGTCCACATCATACTGTTTTGTTACAGTATGATAAACACTGGACCCTGAGGTCCACATCATACTGTTGTTTTGTCACAGTATGATACACACTGGACCCTGAGGTCCACATCATACTGTTGTTTTGTCAGAGTATGATACACACTGGACCCTGAGGTCCACATCATACTGTTGTTTGTCACAGTATGATACACACTGGACCCTGAGGTCCACATCATACTGTTGTTTTGTCACAGTATGATACACACTGGACCCTGAGGTCCACATCATACTGTTTGTCTTGTCACAGTATGATACACACTGGACCCTGAGGTCACAGTATACTACACACACTGGACCCTGAGGTCCACATCATACTGTTGTTTTGTCACAGTATGATACACACTGGACCCCTGAGGTCCACATCATACTTGTTTTGTCACAGTATGATACACACTGGACCTGAGGTCCACATCATACTGTTGTTTTGTCACAGTATGATACACACTGGACCCTGAGGTCCACATCATACTGTTGTTTTGTCACAGTATGATACACACTGGACCCTGAGGTCCACATCATACTGTTTGTTTTGTCACAGTATGATACACACTGGACCCTGAGGTCCACATCATACTGTTTGTTTTGTCAGACTATAATACACACTGGACCCTGAGGTCCACATCACACTGTTTGTTTTGTCTGAGTATAATACACACTGGACCCTGAGGTCTACATTACACTGTTTGTTTTGTCTGAGTATATTTACACTGGACCCTGAGGTCCACATCATACCATTGTTTTGTCTGAGTATAATACACACTTGTTTTGTCTGAGTATAATACACACTGGACCCTGAGGCTCACATTACACAGTTTGTTACGTCAGTGTGTACTGCAAGCTGAACCCTGGAGTCTACATTACATAGTCTGTTATGTCAGCACATGATACAAGCTGGATCATGAGGACTTCAGTAAACCATTGTTTATATGATGCAGCATGATGTGGGGATTGCTCTCAGGCATAGTGAACTTCTCACATAATACTTTCTTGTCCTACAAAGAACAGCAATCCCCCAAAGACTGAGCATGGCTGACTATATTATGCGTTCATGTGTCTGTGAGTGTGTGTATGTGTGTGAACATTAGTGTGTGTACATGCATGCGTGTGAACATAAAAGTGTGTGTGTGTGTGTGTGTGTGTGTGTGTGTGTGTGTGTGTGTGTGTGTGTGTGTGTGTGTGTGTGTGAATGTGTGCATGTCTGTATGTGTGTGTGTTCATATACATTCATGTATGAATGTGTGTAACCATATCTCTGCAATGAAAATGTACAATTACAGCAAACAAGCGAATGTAGAGGGGTATTCAACACTGGGTTCTTTTCACCCTCTTGATATCATACGATTCACAATTACTGACCTGATGATTTCAACTTCACGCCATACTGCGCAGCTAACGATGGATCTTGGGTGAGATCTTTTTTCAGGGCTGCTAGAGCATCCTGCAAATTATTTGACGATCACATCACACACATTATATCTGCCAGGTAAGTCCACTGATGTCATCTGATGTTTAGAGGACAACTGGTATCCAGGCAGCTACACACACACACAAAAGAGAGAGAGAGAGAGAGAGAGAGAGAGAGAGAGAGAGAGAGAGAGAGAGAGAGAGAAAACAGAAACAGACAGAGATGAAGAGAGATTGAGATTAGGATTTTTACTTTATTGTTATTACTATTATGAATACTTATACAGCGCCTATCCTCAGTAAGAGACCAGACTCTAAGTGCTTTAAAATGCACACTCGTTTACACGATGGGTTGCCTACCAAGGTAGTGCCGACTGAAAAGCTGCCAGCTGGCGCTTCATTCAGATGTTTCCCCGTGTCATCCAGTCAATATCATTCACTCAGTTTCCTTCCTTCATTCTTTCCCTTTCTCATGCAGGGTGCATGCTATGTGTAACGTGTCATCCATACCAACGGCCAAACTAGCCTTCTCTTACGAAAGTTGGTGATGGGATTTTGCGTGTGTGCAAGTGTCATGCATGAGTTTACACATGCAACCTCAGTTTATAGTCTCATTCGAACACACGTAATGGAGTCAGATATAATGTTAATTCTGAGGGAAAAATCCCCCTGTACTGAAACGGCCCTGCGGAGATTCGAACCCGCAACCCCAGGATCACCAAGATTACGAGTCCGGCACTCTACCACTGGGAAGAACTGTATGGGAAATGGAGTCAGAACCAATGTTAACTCCAAGGGAAAAATCTCCCTGTGCCGAAATGGCCCAGCGGAGATTCAAACCTGCAACCCCAGGATCACCAAGATAACGAGTCCGGTGCTCTACCACTGAGCTATTCCGGCCCCTGCTTATGCTCAAGCTCAAGTCATCACAAAGTCTCAATACAAATGTCATAAAAAATGCATTTTTCTGTCCTTCCCCCTCACCTGTCTCAGAGAAGATTATTATCAAGACTACTTTTATATCGCTTATCCAAGGTTAGAACCAAGCTCTAAGTGCTTCTCAATCCACACTTTCATTTACACAATGGGTTGACTACCTGGGTAGAGCTGCTGGAGCTACATTCAGTCGTTTCCCTTGTAATTCAGTCAATATCAATCATTCACTCTTTGGATTCCTTATGAAGGAGTATACTGTATGTAACTTGTCATCTATACCAGTGGCCAAACGTCTTTTTTTCAAAAAGTGTGCAAGATAATGAGTGTGTTCACACACGGAACCTGCATTTACAGTTCCATTCAAAAGACTTTTGGAGAGATGGAGTCAAAAACTGCCAAGGGAAAAATTCCCCCTGTACGAAAACAGACCTCCAAATCAGAGCCCGCAACCCCAGGATCACCAAGATTACAAGTCTGGTGCTCTACCAACTGAGCTATTCCGGCCCAAAATCATGAATAGATCAGTTGACTGACAGACAGGAAGGAACAGATGACACAAGGAAAAGCGCAAATGAAACCAACAAGAATAGTAACAACACTTTGGTTCCATTATTTCAGCCCAGCTAACCATAAAACGTCTTTTGATGGCAATCACCACACTGGGAATATGATCCCATCCTGAAAAGAATTGCAACTCAACTTACATTGTTTACAGCGCAACCAACCACAATGGGCCACATCAGGGTTCTCAACTCGCCACAGTCACTCTCCATGATGTTTGCAGTGA
Organism: Conus betulinus; assembly: GCA_016801955.1. Classification (NCBI taxonomy): domain Eukaryota; kingdom Metazoa; phylum Mollusca; class Gastropoda; order Neogastropoda; family Conidae; genus Conus; species Conus betulinus. The sequence continues at coordinate 661,833 of JADBJO010000300.1, forward strand.
TCTTCCACAAAAGGAGTAGCTGAAGCTTGGGGTAACTTGACCAATTACAGCTCAATTACATCTAGAAGTTGCACTGAAATGCTTTTCAACAAGTGTTCAATGATACCAGTCACCACAGAATGACTCAGTTTCTGTATTGGGTTTGCTTTGTAACAACACAATACTGACAGCTCCCTGCCGACCAGTAGTGAAGGAACAACAACAAAATCAGCATAAATAATACTGTGTATGAAGAGGCTGAATGAATGGCACCAACATCTCTGACAGGAAAAAGAAGAGAAGGCAAATATGAAACACCTTTTAAAGCTGAGAAAGAGTGTGTGTACGCATTCGTGTGCATGCGTTTGCATGTGCTTGCATACGTCTGATGTCTGGGTTTATATACATGCTTGTGATGTGTTTGTACGACATGAACATGTTTGTCATAATGTAGGTTCCACTTTCAATTCTCACCCCTTCCATCTGAGCGAAGTACTCATTCATTTCTTCCTGCTCTTTCGCTTTCTCCCCACTGCGTTTCCGCAACTGTAAATGAGAAAACAGAAAAAAGAAAATTACCATAATAACAAACTGCAAACTCAACACACACAAAAAATGTTTGGAACATAACTACATGAAACACATGAGCATGAAAGTCTGCTCTGGGCAATACCAAAAATGTCAAACAGTGTGCAGAAAGTGACAGCAGTGAAGCCTGTGCATCAACAAAATCACAGAAACATATGTGCGTGCGTGCGTGCGTGTGTGTGTGTGTGAATGTGTGTGTGTGTGTGTGTGTGTGTGTGTGTGTGTGTGTGTGTGCGTGTGCGCACGTGCATGCGTGTGTGTGTGTGTGTGTGTGCATGCAAGTGCAAGTGTGTATGTGCATGTGTGTACATGTGTGTGTGTGTGTGTGTGTGCATGTATGTGTGTACATAATATGTGTGTGTGTGTGTGTGTGTGTGTGTATGTGTGTGTGTATTTGTGTGTGAGAGAGAAACAGAATACAAAAACTGTTCTAACAGTAATAGTATTAGTATTTTTTAAAAAAAATGAAATCATATCAAATAATGTTGAAAGTAACAGATTTGTTTTACCAGTTCAAAATACTGGAAATTTTAAAACACATAACAAGTCTCATATAGTGCTTTAAAGTTTACCTCATCGATCTTCTTTTGAACATTTTCCTTGTGACGTTTCCCTCTCTCATGGAATTCAACACTCTGAAAAGAAAATAATGTAAAGTCATTTATACAACCACATAATCTACAAAGTATCAATTAAATGTTAACAGTAGGTACACACATCCATCATGCAGACAACGAGCTACCTATTTTCAACTCTCCAGCGGAATAATTAAGGAACGTTTTTGACAATGTAGAAAACTGTTAGTAGAATGAGGCTCAATAAAACAGTGTGCATTAACAACAGCAAAAATATAGCCTTGATAGGTGATATAAACCGATAAAGCATAGCATCCACTGTTCTCATTGATGGTCATGTCCAAGGCAGAATTGAGTAAAATGATCTGAAAACTCATCATGTGTATGACAGCAAAATATTAGCCATTTTTACTTTTTTTTTTTTTTCCCATGTTCTTTGCAGTTATTTTCAGATTACAAAAAAAATGTGATTGACTGTTTTGCACAAATTCTAATAATATATGTAGCTGTTTCATGCAATTACTGAATCTGAACATTTATTTTGCTAGAAAAGGATATGCTCCCCTACACACACACACACACGCGCACACACACACACACACACACACACACACACACACACACACACACACTCCTCTTCCACTCTCCCTCAAATACCTGCGACAAATATATTTATCTAAAGTTACTTTTTAAAAAAAAAAAAGGAATAACCACTTTAACTCACAGGTTTGTTGTCAGCAATCCAACATTTGCAAAAGTCACAGAACTTGCGAGGCTGGGATTTCCAGTAGTCAGCCCTGATCATACAAGTCACACACATACAGACACACAAACACAAAATATAGTAAAATACATGAACTATATATTACATACCAAAAAAATTATAAAAAAAGAAATTCTGATCACATGTACATTAACAAAAAAAAATCACTGTGCTACCAAACGAAGGAATAAACAAATGACAAAATAAACATAACATGTTTTGACCTCTTCGATCTTCTTCAGCAAGACGAACAACATTCAAGACAATGAAAATGAAGGACAGACATGCAGTCACTTATATCCTAAACTGGCTGCTGGAACTGAAATGAGGCCGACTTGATGGAAGACAATACAAGTTAAAGTAACAAAAATAAAAATGATAATGAAATAAAGAGAATATTACTACTACTTCTAGTATCACTAATATTGATAATGATGGTAGTGATGATGATAATAATCAGGTAACGTAAGGTAATGTTGCTTATAGCCCAGCCGACCGCAGAGGGCCATATCAGGGCTGTCACCGTACTGACATCAACTCACAAGTCATTCATTCACATGACCCTTTAAATACATCTTCTTAAAACCCGCCTGAAATTTTGTTAAAAATCTTTCCACTATAAAATCTCAGATCAGATGAAAAATGTTAATCTCTTTCAAGAATATATAAATTCAAAGATCGCATGAGGTGGAACATCTCTGAATAAGGTTTTCATGGAATCTGCTGTAAAATGTTTGTGTCTCACATCATGCAAGTCCCAACACTCTAAACGAATATTATGTTTCATTGTGAATGGTACATGACATGGAATGCACCATGTAGCTTCTTCTTCGCTCTTTAAAAAAAAAGGTACAAATGAGTAAAATACGAATGGCCGGTGTGTAGCCGGCATAGAACCGTTTCTTCTTTGCGACCACCAGAGATAGATGAGAGAAACTTTTGTAGGTTTGGACAGATCTGAAAGAGTTTGTTATCTGTCTGTGTATTCCAATCCTCCTGCCAGAGGTCTCTGACATAATCATTAACTTTTGGTTTTAGATCTGTGTAAGGGATATGTTAGTTTCCCTGTTGTGGCATTCTTGGCCAAACAATCAGCCATTTCGTTTCCTCTGATGCCAACATGACCAGGAACCCAAGCCAGAACAATGTTGTGACCTTCCCACATTCAACAAGGTAAAAACTTTAAAAAAAAAAAAAAAAAAAAAAAAGTGTAGAAGTTCAGGGTGATGGAGGTTACGGCCAGCTATCGCCTCCAAAGCTGACAGCAAATCAGACTAAATCAGAAAGTCCTTGTTTGTACTAATTGTAGATTAATAAAAGTAATAACAATAATAGAAAAGAGAAGAAGAAAAAGATGAAGGAGGAAGGTGGGGAGGGGGGTGTGGAGAAGAAGAAAAAAAGAAGAGGAGGAGGAGGATACAGATCATGAGAAAGACAGAAAGATTGAATCCAAGAAATTTGCCAATGGCTATAATGACAATCATGATCATTATCATAAAATTATTGATAATGGTGGCAATGATATAGGAAATAGGAAAGACGGAAAGTTGAAATCTAAGAAATATGCTAATGCATAATGATAATATGAATAATAGTATAAAAAATAATACTAATGATTATAACAACAGTGATGATGATAGTAGTCCTACTACCACTACTACTACTATCTTACTACTACTACTACTACATGATGATGATGATGATGATGATGATGATGATGATGATGATGATGATGTATGTTACTAATAAAAGCAACAATAATTATAATAAGGATCATAATGAAACATTAAATTATATGACCACTGCTAGTGATGAGGATTAATAATGGCAATAATAACTGACAGTAATCATAACCATAATGATAGTAATAATTACACCATTTTGCGATAACAATATGACAATGATGTGATGATGATGATGATATCAACGATAATCATGATGACATTGATAGTAATAATGATAATAGTAACATGACTAGTAATTACACAAAGATGGAAATGAATAAAAAAACTATCAAATAGTGAAAGGGAGGAAAAAAAAAAAAGGGGGGGGGGGGGGGGGGGGCACACCCCCACACATATAGAAGAGAGAGAGAAGACAAACAAAAGTGAAAGGAGGAGCATATGTATAATGTAACTGAAAGAAAACCAGAGCGAGAAAAGGTAGTGGATATTTATATGAGAAAAAGAACATATTCATGAAGCAAATGGATACAGTGAATGAAAGGGAGAAAGGAACTTGTGGAAGATGGCTGTAACTTATATGAGTAAATAATGTGTAGTATGGTAATGTGTCAGTAGAGAGTCCTGCAGGCTGGTGTTGTGGGGTGGATTGGCACATGCTGTTTTTGGATGTTGATGCCAAGTGGCAATGAGATGGGATTGCTATTTAGTGCACTCAAAGTTGTGACACTGAGACTTCCAAAGTGCTAGGACTTTGCCATGGTTGATGTTGTGTTGGGGATGGTTGAAGTGCAGAGCAACTGGTTTGTGTTGATGCTGTTGGATGTGTGCCAGGCGTTCAGAGATGCACACCTCAAGTGTGTGGGCTGTCTCCCCTGCACAGATTCAACAGCTATAGAACAACCTCCAACTAGTCTGAAATGGAGAGTCTGGATTACCTGGGATGGTGTCTTGATGGAAAAGCCTAAGATTTCTTCATTATAGCCACAGAGATGGGCAGTCACTATTCAGTTGGAAGCACACTTCGGTGCCAGAGAGTTGACTGAAATAGCAAAGCTTAAAGTAAAAATTCCACCAAGCCAGCCAAAACCCAGGGGAATCCTACGATGACTGGCCAGATCATGGAAGAGGCTGTCCATAAAGTGAATTGGTACTAGCATGTCTCCTTAGACATAGATGATGTGCAAAGGAAAACTGAGGAGGAGCCACAGATCAGAGCAGTTTTTTTTCTAAACAGGATCTGGACCGCCTTCTTATGCAGATGTGGAAAAGCTTATGGCTCAACTGTGACTTACAATCAAAGAAAGTGGAAAGCAAGCTACTGATAGTCAAGACTCCAATAAGAAGAATCTTTAGAGCAGACAGGTTGGGCACCAGAAAAAAGACAGTAGGCAGTACAAAAAAAAGCCTGCAGAACCAGTCTAGGGAAGCAGAGGGAAAAAAGGAAAAGGACCCTCTCTCCAATCAAAAATCCTGGGTCTTCATCTTCTGGCAATGCTGTGAAGACCATGTCCCTGGGCAGGATTTCCAAAATGCACCTAAAAATACATTCGAAAGGACTCAACCAGCACCATGCAAGAATTAATTGGAATCAGCCCAAGCAGGGCCTAAGGTTATCAGCACTGCTAGGGTCATACCACTTCTAAGATGAAAACGGACAAGACCATGGAAGAGCAAAAAGTTGGGCTGTATACAAGGACCACTTGAAAAAGTATTACACAGAGTTACTCAGGACATCCTAGCCAGCTTGATGAGGTTCACAAAACAGTCCTTTTAGGATCCAGTGAAAGTTTAATGGATGGGGAATCGTCTGACAAAGGATCAGAGACTAGGCAGTGCTCCCGAGCCATGCTCCTCTGACATGCGCTGTCTTACTGATGGCCAGGACTCCCTTTCAGAGACAGGCTGTCAGTGTCAGTGGGTGTGGATTACACCAAAAAGCTCACAGCCTCAAGCCCCACTGCTGAGATCCAGGATACCAGAACTCCTCGTTACCATTGACCTAGTGAGGCAAAGAAGGCCAGATCCACATGCCAGGGAACCCCAAAGAGGGGCAGGAAGTGACTGGTTCCTGGCTGTGTGGAGGTGAACCAGCCTTCATTCACCATTTGCCCAGTATCCTTGATGAAACAGAAAGGCTGCCACCATCATCAGAGGTTGTTCTGTAGGGGCAGACACAGGCACTGAAACAGGCAATGGCATGGTTATTTGGACCTCATGGGAGAAGGGATCAGGTGGTGGAATTCATTCACAGGCAGCTCTGCACCATTATGGGCAATACAGTCATCACTGACTGCCAGATGGAGTCCATGAAGGTTTTTTGCAAACATGTGGGTGAGCTACTTCTAGAGACATTTCAACTAAACTCTGTGCCAGCTCTCATTCACTCGAAGGCAGTACTGGGGTTGATGGTTTGTACGAGTCCAGAGAAGCATAAACATTGGCAGGACTACCCAACACCAGTGGACATTAAATCCCCTAAGTCTTCTGCTTGTGATCTAAGTGCCTAAGACTATGACTGCGTGCAGGTGGAAAGCTCACTCTCAATTGTGGCTGTCACCAAGCAATGAGGAGACCACAAAGCAAAAAATGTGGCTGATGTTGTTTCAAGTATCAAATACAGGTGGATAATTCAAGCACAGCAAATGTGGTTTTCGTCACCCTTCCGGCAGGCCACTTGGGCAAGACCAGACCAGCTGCTGAGAGGGTCATCTCAATATTTGTTTGCAGGCAAACCTAAATTTAGAGTTTAGAAAGAGAGGGGGTTAGTTACCGCCAAGGACATTGACATGTCTGGCAGCCATTTTATTTCAATACATGGAAAGATAAGTGATCGTTCTTTGTTCGTACTGTCCTAAATGTTAAATGTTATCTGTTTTTACCTGAAGAAGAACCAAGCGGTCGAATGCATTGTGTGTCTTGTCCCATGCTTTGTTTGTCAATGTCCTTGACGGTAACAAACCCCCTGTCTTTCTAAATTTTTGCTTCGTTCTCTGCCCACAGTCACTCCACTTTGAAACAAATTTAGAGTGTCACACTGAGTGGGTCTTTCAAAAGGGATGAACCATCTCAGGTTAAGGAGCAGGGCATTTGGTTACTTTGTGTGTGATAGAGGTTGATGAGGACAGGACGTCTGTTTCCACCTCATTCTTAAGTATGCTGGTGTGTGATAGAGGTTGAGGTGAATAAAAAGACTGTTTTTCCTTTACCCATAAGGACGCTGGGGCAAGATGGAATTTGAAACGAATGGGAAGTACATTCCTGCCTCACCCCTAAGGATGTCCATGGGATAAACGCTGCAATCCTCTTTCGTCACCTGAGAGTTTCCCTGAATGGTCAAGCCTGTAGGGGCTTCTCCAGTTTACTGGACATTTGACTTTTTGTCAGATAGCCCAGGGAATTGACATCAAAAACTTGAAAGGCCAGGTGTCCTCCCAGCAGCTTTGTGCCCCAAGGGTTCAGCCATAAGGGGCTAGAGCATCTTGCCTGTGAGGAAATGAGTCCAACTTTAGTTGGAAGCAAGGTATCCATGGGTAGTGTCGAGGAACAAGCCTGACTTTTAGTCAGTGTATCCTGTTTGCTCGATGGACCTGAACTCCAAAAAGCGAGCTGAAGGGTTCCCTTCCTCGCCACACCTCCTGGGTGATAAGCTTTCATCATAAGGTCAGGGGTATGTAGTAGCATGGATACTGCATACACAGGTGAGTTTGATGGAAGTGCACTTTGCTTGAGGAGTGTTAACTGACAATCAGGTAAACACTTTGCTAGAGAAGTGTTCACTGACGATCAGGTAAACAAGCTGATGAACTACGGCAGTATAATATGTAAGCTCACAGAGGATGGGTCTCTATCTTATAGTTGGCTCATGAGCAGTGCTAAGGCCTCCATTTTATTGAAGACAGTCTCATGTCCCATAGATGGTAACAATGGTTTTGGACAGTCACAGTTCAACTGCTTCTAGTCCCGGAGACTCCGAGACTGTCAGACTCAAATTGGGAGCAAATATTTAGTTCTACAGAAAGGCTTGGCAAGAATCCTGACAAGACTCTAAGCCAGTGCCTGGACAGACCCCATGTAAATCAGAGTGCATGTTCATGAATGTGCAAGTGCTTAAGTATATAAATGAACTCCTCCAGTGTGTATGTAAAAACACTTTGCTACTTTAGCAAACAGCCCACTCAAAAAGTAAAGAAACTGAGACTACTCCCACTTAAAAGATGCCAGTGTGCTTCATCTATAAAAAAAATGGAAAAGGCTTCAAAGTTGGGAAGAAATGAGTTATAACAGCTACTAATATCTGAGAAATGCTGCCTAGTTCTTACTGGCATATACTAATATCGATGAACGAGTTTACATCAATGGTTTCAGCAAGTTCAGGGCCGGGGTCATGTTGAATAGGATAACTTACAAATAACTTAACACATACTGATCAAAAGCATAAAGCTTGTCCACAATGACCTACAAGCCAGGGTTTGGTGATGATGGACAGAAAGAGAGAAAACTATTGTGGGGAGCCTGCTGGGCAACAGAACATAGATCTGTTGGAGGCTGTAGCATCTCTTGCTCTTTCTCTTGCATCTCTTGCTCTTTCTCTCACAAGTCACATACACACATTCTGCATGCAATGTTTGATTATCACTGCCAGTTTCTGGGAATGTGTTTCAGTCCATTTTTTTCTGTTAATTTTGTCATGTTCATTATCCTTTGAGGGCCCCACCAATTCATGGAATTATAAGGCTTTTCAAATACCTCTTCAACCTTGGTAACAGCCTCAAATTCAGTCGTTATGTATAAACTGTAATAACAGAGAGATAGGACATTGTCAGTCCGCACTTGAAGAATGATCCATTATTCACTGTCACTGTCTTTAAAGTGTTTCTGTCGGGGCGTCATTGTTCGGGCATGGATTTATCATCAGCAGTTGCCTGCAGTTGAGTCGTCAGGGTGCCAATCAAATCAACACACTTTGAAGACTGTCACAGAAAGTCTACACGTGCGCTTCGTGCTGGAAATGTCATACACTGAATGAATACAAGTACTTAAGAAACGTATAGGTTTTCTTTCTTACATGCTGAACCTTGATAAAAGGTGAATGAAAAGGCCACAGTTCGGTCTGATTAGTTGTAACCCTATAACTGGGCACATGCATCGGAAGTTTTTTAAGTTTGCGCATGCGAAGTAGAAATAAAATGATTCGCACTCAATGTTTTGTCCCACTCTGATTGTTCAAAAATAAATCACATATAATTATAATTGACCAATCATTAAGCTCGTCTTATTAACTATGCATGTCAAAGCGCATGCGTATACAAGCTGTTTTGTTGCCCCCAAATCAGGGTCTGCAGCGAGGCGGTCAGCAATACGAACGTTAAAAGTTTTAAGTTTAGAGTAAATTAGTTTGCTTTCTGAAGTCACCATGAGTTAACCACCGCTACAGAACATGGTAAGCGTAAGATGCAAGCTTTATCTTTTTCGGAGGATCCAAACAATTGTCTCTGAATGGAAATTTCCTATGTTTGGACACGGCGTGTGCCGTGTCAATGTTTTTGTTTTGGTTCTCAAGTTGTTCACATCTTTATATCTTGACAGTCTGGAACATTTTTTTTATTGTTAGCGTACGTTCTTTTCCAGGGAATTTTATTATTATCATCTACTTGTTAAGAATTGTTAAAGGATAAGTCAGTAGTACATGTCTGGAGTATATTCAGCGCAGTGGACTTAATCGACTGTCGAATGCAATTTATTCAAGACTTCTTCAGTGATTATGCCTGTTGCATCCTCTCTTTGTCACTGTTAAATTATACTTCTAAAGTGTCGAAAACAGCACCAGATTGGATCTGCTTTTTTGTGCGTTGTTGGGGCATAGGTAGTCTCAATTATTTGTACTCAAACGAACATTGTGACTATGGTAGGAAGGCAGCTCAGCAAAAGGTTTCGACTTCAGCAGTTGACCCTCGACCTACTTCCCACCCATCCCCTTTCCTCTCATCTTCCAGGCTCTCCAAATTCACTCCATCGCACCCATTCCCCCACCCCACCCCTGTACATTTCTTCTGTCACTGCTTAAGCATGCTGTACATATGCTTAGTCGTGAGACCATGTGCTCAGAGTTTACAGTCTGATGAATAAGTTTTTAAAAAATTGGAAGGAGGGTCTCATCAGACAAAGGGGCCTGTAGGACCTGCTTGTTGACCCAATACAATGTATACATGTTCAGGCCACTTGGATACCTTACATTAGTGCAAAGGGTTTACAGCCAGATGAATAAGTTAATTTTGAAAAAAAAAAAAAAAAAAAAAAACTTGAAAGGAAGTCTCATGTGTAGAACTTTAGTTTAGGGCATGTAGAGGATCTGCTTGTTAACCCAACACATTTAACTTAAAGTCAGGCCACTTGGATACCTAACATAGTGTTACCACATAACATGTGTTGCACTGTAATATGTTGCATAGCATTGTATTGTGTTGTATTGCGCAGTGTCATAGTTTACTGCATTCTGTTGAATTGTATTGCACTGTAGTTTTGTGTGCTCTGTTTTGTGCTGAATTACTTTATATCATAATTTTATTTGTGTTGTGTTGTATTGCACTGTACTGTGTTGTTGTAATGTGTTCTGTTGTGCATTCTTGTGCAGTGTGCACTATTCAGTATTTTGTGTGTGTGTTGTATATTAGCCTATTATATTGCATTGCACTGTGTTGTGTTTTATTGCATTATATATGGTGTTGTTTTGTATTATACAGTATTTTGTTGTGTGCTGTATTTTGTTATATTGTACTGAATTGTTTTATTGCACTGGATTGTGCTGTATTTAACTGTATTGCGAATTAGACTGTATTGTATTGTATGGTATTTTATTGTGCTCTATTGCTCTGTATTGTGATTTATTGTGGTGTAGTGCACTAGTGTTGTTTTTCACTGTATTATGTTGTATTGCATAATAATGTGTTGGGTTGCATAATATTAATTGCAGTCTATTTTGTAATAGTTTGTGTTATGTTGTACTGCACTGTAATGTGTAGTACTTATTCTGTGTTGCACAGTATTGTATCTTTATATTGCACATTACTGTTTTATATACCACTGTGTTCTATTGCAATGTGTTGCATTGTACTGCATTTTATTGCCTTATATTGCTCTGTATTGTGTTGTTTTGTACTGTATTGTGTAGTATTTTGTGTTTCTTTATCATGTAGTTTTGAACTGCATTGTGTTGCTTTGTCTTGGGCTGTAGTTGGTTGTATTGCACTACAGTGTGTGGTGCTGTACTTTGCTGTTTTGTATTTCACTATGTTGTGTTTCTTGTAATATATTGAGTTACATTTCATTGTATTATGTTGCATTTAGCTGATTGTGTTGTACTGCACTGAATTATGTTGCATTGCACTTTATTTTTTTTCTGTTTTGTGTTCTGTTAGCATTATTGTGTTCTGCACTGCATTGTATTGTTTGTATTGCACAGTATTGCACTGTATTTTTGTCGCGTTGCACTGTATTGTTGAATTGCTCTGTATTGTGTAGTATTACACTGTATTATTTTGTACATTATTGTAATATGTTGCATTCCATTGTGCTGTTGAATTACACTGCCTATGTTATAAAGCAATGTGTTTTGTTCTCTTTCTTGTATTGCACAGTATTGTGTTTATCTGTTTTGTGTTTCTGCATCATAATACAGCAAATGAAAAAAAAAATGGTGCCTGTACCAGTATGAGTATATATCTCTGTAAGGGTGTTATGTAGGTGTGTAAATCTGTAATACTTATGGCGTAAAAAATGCATTTTGCATGCATAGATTTTGTAGTGCATTGTAAATGGTAATACTTATGGCCATTTTCATGCATAGATTTTAGTGCATTGTATGCACCCATAGATTTCCTTATTTTTCATTGTATTGATTTATTCGTTTATTTATTCTACCATTGTTTTTGTTGTTGTTGTTGTTGCAGGAATCTGGAGAAGCAGGTAAGTCAGTGGAAACATAGTGTGCATAAGTTATAACATTATATTTTATTTTGGCAACTTCAATGGATGAGGTCTTAATTTGAATCGAATGCCTTGCAGTAGCCTTTTGTCCTCTGCTCTTTTTTTATTTTATGGTAAATGGACAAACTTGTAAAGAAAACCAAATATTGAATTATTAATTGTTTTTTGAAAACGATAGTGTTCAGTGAACATACAATGAGTTGAAATTCAAAATATTGTGAAATACTCAGTGTATCAGTGGATTTTTCTGTCCATGTTGCTGTTCAAATGCTGTTTCAGCAAGGCTTTAGATTTTTGTTTCAATCACCATTCATGTCCCATAGCAGCTTGAAAGTCAGGGAGATAAAAAGCAAAGGCCTGAGAGTTTTTTTTTTTTTAGTCAGTTCCTTGAAGCTCACCTGCAATTTTTACAGTAGTTAACAACAAGCACCATGAATATGCATTGTTTACACTTATCACCTTGTGGACACTGTGTGTGTTAGATTAGATTACTCAGTGTGTGTGTTAGAGCGAGTTTGTGAGCATATATATATGTGTGTGCTTATATGTATGCGCATGCATTTTGATAGTGACGGTGTGCATGTGTGTGTTGTATATGCGTGCGTGCATCTGTATGTGTGTCTGTATGTTTTCGTGTTTCTAATTCTTTATATATTTAGTGTGTGTGTGTGTGTGTGTGTGTGTGTGTGTGTGTGTGTGTGTGTGTGTGTGAAAATGTGTCACTACACCTGATTACCAGAGATTACTCTTGTCGCTTGTTGGTTTCCAAGTCTCTTGAATGGAAGCTGATGAAGAAGTCTGAGAATGAAATGTTGTTGATTGACAAGCTCTGTTTTTTTTTTTTTTTTTTTTTTTTTTTTTTAATTACTTCTAATACTACATAAGATTGAGTGAGTGAGAAGGGAAGGACCCTTTTCCCTTCATTCAGTACTGTTGCGACGGGCGCGACAGCCTGGTGCACGAGCTTGGTATGTGACCCTGTATTTTAACATTTTTATGCAAAAATGTCATGGGCATGCTTGCAGTGTGAGGCTCATGAATAAATAGGCAGTATGGAAAAGATCAAATGTGTTATGGTAGTTATGGGCATGCTTGCAGTGTGAGGCTCATGAATAAATAGGCAGTATGGAAAAGATCAAATGTGTTACGGTAGTGTCCTGATCAGCAGAACTATGTATTTTCAGGATCTGCATGTGTTTTGTGTGTGTGTGTGTGTGTGTGTGTGTGTGTGTTTTTAGGGGGGTAGGAAACTTTTCAGTGCTAGACATAAAAGCAATATTGTGTTTGTTATACATTATTTGGCGTCATATACTTTACCATGTCAGACCATAGCATTAGAGTCTGACATGGTAAGTATACTAGCCAAACAGGGATTATAATACAAACTCCCCATTTTGGCGTTATATACTTTACCATGCCAGACTCTAATGCTATGGTCTGATGTGGTAAGTATACTAGCCAAACAGGGAGTATAATACAAACTCCCCATTTCTGTATCGTTTAATTCGCTTAGCATGGTAGAAAACGAAACAACTCCTGGAAAAAAGTGGGGTTTCTCATTATTTGGTGTAGTCCGCTTTGGATGCAAAGTTTTAATTTTGTTTGCACTTAACTGAAGCTCCTAAGTAGCAAGAAAGTTTAAATGTGATTTCCTGTCAAACCATGGGTCCACAGCAATTGTGAAGTAGAACGAGGTTTAGAGAAAAAAAAAAAGAGAGAAAAAAAGATTTAGTACCATGTCAGAACACAGTGAACAGTGAAAGCTGGGTGAAAGTAAAGCTTATTTGATACACATAAAACAGACATGTGAGTTTTGAACAAATATGTCCCTTTCAGGCTTAAAAAAGCACACAAAGCAATACTCCCAGATCTAAGTCCGCATGAAGATGACAATGCATTACAAAAGAGTGGTGAAGTGAGGAGAGTTCAGAAACAGAGAGCAGGAGAGCTGGGAGAGAGAAGGGTGGGAGGAGGGATGGAGGTAGGAAGAAGGTAAAAAGTGAGCTGGATATTTGTCTGCCAAAAAGGATACGAGTGTAAATGGGTTCATGTACGTTCATGGTCGGGAGGAAAAGGATATAGGAGCAGGTAAAGAAGTAGGAAGGTAATGGGGGAATGTTGATTCATAAAGGTTCATACAAGGCGATGTATATACTAAGCAAATGAGTAACGTAATGAAGCAAATTTTGAACCACAGGTATTACAGAGTAAACTGTATAGCCTCATTCCCTTTGCTACTACACGCCTACCGTTTGTTGTGCAATACCAGTCAGTCATTAAAGATTATAGCACTGTTTGTTTATTACATTACTTGTTTCTGTAATTATGTCCTGCTTGTTTTTTTTTTTTGGTGTATATCTTTTTGTTCTAAAACATCACAATATTGTGAAATGCTATTGATACCAATGACATTAGTGGTGTGATACTTCTAGGCTTCAAGCCACTTGTGAGGTATTCCCATCTGAGGGGTCCTTAGTCAGAGGGTTAGACTGGTTGCCTATAAAGCTGATGGTCCTGTCATCGAACTGTTAAAGGGTAATGGAACTTTCACCCAATCTCCCCACCCTTTCCTGTTTCTTTTATTTTGTTTCCTTTTTTTTTTGTTTGTTTTTTTGTTTTGTAATTGAGATATTCATTTTCAAATATCTAGATGATGTGAAACTCTTATGTAGATATTTATCATATGTGAGCGTCTTCCATTGTCCTTTCATTTTCACCTTTAAGAAATATTCATATTGTCTGTATTTTGTGTTGGGTTATTTGCAACTTGTAGTTGAAGAAGATGAACTGTGAATAACGTTATCAATGCATTGGAGCAGTTTAGATGCTGGTGGAGGGAGAGAAGAAGTGGACTCTTCTTCAGATGTGCACCCAAGGCAAGAGTCGTCCAGCCTGCTGGACAACCAGGCGGAACCAATGTATGACAGCAGTAATCTAGGGGTGAGTGACAATATCTCCAAAACAAGACTATTGTAACTTAGATTTTCCTTTTAATTCATTAACATTGTCTGTCTATTCCTTGCTTTTCAAAGTAAGATTGTCCTGTAATTGAAATGATTTTTATACTTAATGATCATCATCGTCTCTTCAGCAGTTGCTTTGTTTTCATAGTAGAAGTCACTGTTGAAGATTGTATTTATTGTTTTTAAAAAAAAAGTCTTTCAGAGTGTCTCGCTCTGGTCTGCTTTATGTATATGTAAACTTTAAAAAAAAAATAATTGCTGTGCTTGATTCATTGGAGGAATAATCAGCATCTCTGTTCAGTTCTAGCCATTTTTTTTTCTGTTATTGTTTTATTGACCAATAGAGGCTTTTTATTGTGATGTTTAGTTGCTATGTACAGTATTTTGGTCCTGTTCTGTGGCAGGGAGATGATGACTATATGAGCAACCTGGGTCTGTATGATGGCTATGACAGTTACAATGACAGTGGAGGAACCACCGAGGAGGATGAGCGTTACAATACCAGCTTTACAGCACCTTCTTTCTCACAGACTAGTAAAGCTGCTGCACTGCAGAAGAAAAAAAACTTCCGATTTCTCAATGGCAAAGATGGAATGGGTAAATAGTTGTTTATGGTCCATGTCTCCGGCAGGTTATTGGGTAAAACCCGTTCTTGATTCATTGAGTGGTTCTTTGGAAGTTTTCTTTCAGAAATGATTGTCTGTAGTCTGATTCTGCTCTTGTGTTCCTTTGTACATTGACTGATCTTCTGTCGAAGCGTTATGAAGCTGTTAAGACCTGGTTTCTAGTGCTTAAGGTTTTCATGTTCCTGATTTTCCAGTCCCATGTTGTGGCCATCCCCAGGCATTTGTTCTTTGATGGAGAGTGAAAATACACATTTTTAATGCCTTTACTCCTAGACATATTTTGTATAATTTTTTTTTGCTATGTTGTGATAAACATTTTTCATTATACACAATATAACATTTTTGGTAAATTTATTGTGTGATACTATTGAGCATTCTCTTTCTAATTTTTGTGTCCATTTTTTTTTTCCCCTTATCCTATCAGTATTTCTCTCGAAGTTTCTTTTTTTTTTCAATCTGTGACAGTGTCTGCATTAGTGTATATGGTCTCAAACAGCATCAGTGTGGAATTATGGGCAAGTGATTATTGATAAATGGAAAAAGAAGTTGTTCACTTTATTTACTATTTTGAAGTAGATCCCCCCCCCCCCCCTTTCCTTCCAGTCTTCTTAATTTCTAGTGTTATTATTGGACATGTTTGTCATTTGTGTTTCTCTTGCTCTTGTGTAGCTACCTGTGAACAGTGTGGATCCATCGGTGTGCGACATGCCTTTTATTCCAAATCCAAGCGCTTCTGCAGCCTGTCCTGCTCACGAAGTTTTGCCACTGCTCAGCGAGAAGGGAAGTCCCTGGACAACCCTCCACCAGCCAAAAAGGTATGAACTGTCTTATGCAGCAAATGTCATGCTGACTGCTGTGGACTTCCTGAAATTGATTGGATTTGCCTGATACTGTCGACAGGATATGATCTACTGATTATGAACTATTGTCCCTTTATTGCCTGTGCGTAAGATATATCTCTTTTCTCTTCATTCTTCTGGTCTGATTTTCTGTGAACTCGACCAGTTTCCGCAATGGGCTGTGGTGACTGAACTCCTACTAAAGTTCCTGCATTTCCTCACGCATACAGCAAGCTGAGTCACATCAGCTAGCCTTTCAATTTGTTAAGCAGAATTTGTTCTGCTTGATTGTACTTCATTCAGCATTTGCACTTAGTTGAAAAAATTTTTTTCTCTGGAATGAAAAAAAAAAACGACGCCCGTTTAAACTAAAATGTATATTGCTGGGATTAATATTTGATAGCAAATCAAAAATTTTAGATTTTCTTTAATGAAAGCAGCCATGATGAAAGTGGCATGGAGAACTTTGTAATACCAGTGCTAACAGAAAGAAAGGGAAAAATAAAGCTTGTGATCCAAATGCATGGTGAAATGGGCAAAAAACCTAGTTTAGCGGCCTCTCTTTGTGGTCTAGTACCTGCCTTAAGCAGTCTGCTTGTATAATGTTTGGTGCATTATGTGCTCTCTTGATTTCAAATACCACTCAGCCCTGTATAGGTCGTTTCAGTGTTCTAAGCCAATCTAACTCCACATGATACTCACTGGAATGGCCAAACTTAACTCTGCTCTCAGTTTAATTCATATAAGCACTTCATTGAAGGTCAGGACAGAGATAATATTTTCCAAGATTCTAGTGAACACTGAAACATCATTAGAGATATTCAGATGATCAGACACAGAAAAAAGTGACTTTGCTGACCTCTGTCTATTTCTAAGTCGAGTCTTAGTGTTTGCCCCCTTTCACCCCTTTTTACTTTGTTTAAAACTCTCTCTAGCTCTTTCTTTCTCTCTCTCTCTCTCTCTCTCTCTCTCTCTCTCTCTCTCTCGCGGCAGTTACAATTTGATTTCCTTTTTTGTGTTCATCTTGGTTTTTAAAAAAATATGTATTATTGATTTTACATTATGAGCTTCAACGTCAATCCCTTGATCATTGAAAATGGGGGCAGAAATGCATACATGGACAAAATTAAAAACAGTAGCCTGTACTGACATGTGGAAATTCAAAACAGTGGTATATGAGTTTAGGTCTATAAATGAAGGAAAATTAATAGTGCAAAGTTTTTAAGCTGTTGTTTGGTTTGGATTTGATGTCTAGTATTCTGTCGGCTGTGATATATTCCTCTCGTTTGACAGAAATAGTCCTCTCAGTCTCTTGATCAGTTGATGGGTAGTCAGGTCTGTGAATGTTCAGACAACTATTGCATCATTCCTTCAGTAAACTGGTCCCTGGTTCATATAGAAGGCACTGATCTGATTCAAAAGTATATGATCTATGATTCCTTTGGAAAATTGTTTCAGCAAGAGCAGTACAGATTCATGTGCATAAACCTTATTCTTGACAATGAAGAATTATAGTAATCTGTGAAAAAGAGTGGTGATGAATTAGTATCCAAGTAACACAGCAAGTATTCATGGAAGGAACCATTAATTAAAAAACTATACAGGTGGTATATTTACATTACTGAACACATTGTCATGGTTACCATCTCCTAGTATTTTCTGTTTTTCAGGTGTCTTTTGTATTGGAGCATTTTGAGTCACTTTTGCTAGTGCCATTGTTTGTCAGCACACCAACCTTCACCAAACTGTTGTTGGGCATACTACAGAACTGCTTCAAGAACTTGACATCATGTTTCAGGGCAAGCTGTCTGCAGGTGGACGCAAATCAAAAGTCCCAGGCACAGCAGAAATCTGGCATCAAACAAGAAACTAAAGAGTTTGATTGGGGAACATACCTACTCACCATAAATGCTGCAGCTGCTTCAGTGACCTGCTTCCCCCATGTAAGTATCTAGGACAAGGTCTTAGGCTGGAAAAAAACTTCACAGACATTTAGTCTTGCTGTACATGTAGGCCC
>JADBJO010000300.1:684850-796206 GCA_016801955.1 Conus betulinus
CACTATCAAGCCTTGGTGTGCCATGGCAGAACTGCCTGTCCTTGGTATGTGATAATACAAATGTGATGACTGGCAAGAGCAAAGGTGTCATTGCATATGTTCGCATATGTGTTTCCAGTGTATTCTACATTTTCATTATTTGTAAAGATTTCTCGTGACACTGAAAAGGTGGTTTGAAGAAAAAAAAGTAAAGTTCACATAAATTGTGCGAACAATTTCATCACATCATGTTTGTTTGAAAAAAAAAAGAAAGTGTCGCACTTGATTACTCTTAGCTCTCTGAAATTACACATTTCTGCCTCACAGAGCTTCAATTCTTACTCATTGGTCTCTCAGGGCGTTGGCAGGTCTGCGTGCAAGGAATCACCCTCTGCGGGAGACACATAGCAGGGACCCTCCTCCACACGGAAGGGACCCTCAGCAGGCCTCACGACATACGCCTTCCCTCCCTTCCCAATCCTCCACAGGGTGATCAGGAAGGCGAGACTGGGAAGATCCAGGCTCAGCTTCATCACCCCGTGGTGACCGAACCAGTCCTGGTTCCGGATCTCTAGTCCCTCCTCCCTGTCCCCCCCCCCCCCCCCCCCCCCCCCTCCGGCAGGCACCCGTGGGGACATGTTCAGATGCCCCACCGGTTCTCATGGCGGCTATGTCTTCCCTATTGCGAGCATGTGCCCCTCTCTCACAGATGGACAATCCCAGTCCATCTTAGACATACCCGATGGGGCTGGGGCCTCACAAGATCTTCGGATTAGCGACTTCGCACAGAGCCAGCACTGAGCCTTTTCCAATGGGAGATAGAGCCTCCCGGTGCTCATACAACTCTGTTCCCCGTCTGGCCCTTCCAATATCCAGATAGGTACCTTCCTATCTCACCCTTTTTGGTTAAGACTCTCGGCTTGCTCCACTCGAGGCTACTGGGAATGCTCGCGCCCCCAGGCGCTCCTCCCAGTCCTATCTCTTGATGGCTTTCCAAGACGGTCAGATCGTCCTACGCCCAGGAGATAAGGATCTCCCCATCTTATCTCTCCGGGCCCATGAGGTCAGGGCGCTGGCCACTTCCACAGCGATCCAGCACTCTGTCCTCTTGCGCCACCTCCTGGAGGCAGCCTACTGGCGTGCGGAAAATCCCTTCATAAACTTTTATTTCAGGGATGTCCGCATGACCAGGGCTGATGGTTCTAGGGACTCCTTTTGTGGCTAACGCAGCCATATATATTTTTCTCTGCTAACCCCAAGAACCATTAGGGCACTAAGCCCTCCTCCAATTCCTTTAAATTCTGCTATGGTCTGACATGGTAAAGTATGTGACGCCGCCAAAATGGGGAGTTGGTATTATACTCCCTGTTCGGCTAGTATACTTACCATGTCAGACTCAAATGCCCACCCTGCTTTACCCGCTAGCACTATGGTTCTCAGGGTTACCTTGCGCATAGGCCTTGTTGAATGAGGAACAGGAAGTTTACACCGGCTTCTTCCCTGGCGGAAGTAGGGTGGGCGTCATGTGATAGTCTTATTACTGCATTAGCCACAAAAAATTCGGCCTGGCAGAGCTAACTAACTGCAGTTGAATGTTATAGTCTGACATGGTAAGTATACTAGCCAACACAGGGAGTATAATACAAACAAACTCCCCATACGGGGAAGAATACAAATTCCCAAAGCGGGAATGGAACTCAGATAAGTCTACAAACTTCTAATGGTCCAAGTTGGTGGACTTAAATTTATGATGGAATTTGGATACAAAATTTTAGTCATAAAATAGGTTTTGAAGTTCCGAAAATAGCTTCAAACAACAGTTTAGAGAAAGTGCCCGATGACGATTTGAGAGAGACAGTTTCGCTGCCTCTGTGTAAGGAATGAGTAGAAGTCTTGTTGGTGAATAGGAACTTGGAGAAATTACAGTGCTTTCTGACAAGAAGCTTTTAAGAGCTGGACATGACATTTGAAATGCTGGGTATGATGTTAAAAGTTAAAAGTGTGATCAAAGATGACTAAAAAAAAATTTGGATTCCTTCATGGCTGGAATGGTGAATATATCCAGACAGATATCAGGGTCAGCAAAATACTGTTGAGAGCTGTGATACTGGAAACGTTGAATTCTGGTATTTGAAAAAGTGAAACCATTTTCTGGGGCCCACCTTTGGATCTGATTCACTCAGAGTTGAGTTCATGTTTTACGCTGGCATCATCAAGGAATAGAGAGGACTTTGGTCCGTGGTTTACAAAGTTGACTGTCTCATTAATTTTGATGCTGAAGATAGCAAGAGAAATGATAACACCCAACTGCTGCCCCCCAAAACAGACTGTAAAGATACATGAAAAAACGATTTCCAGGTGATGTAGTAAGACTTCTCCGCTTCAAAACAGATACCATCCACATGTTATTTCAGCTTGGCTTTTAGCAGCATTCTCTCTCATATGTTATTTGTTCAGCGTTGATGATAATGATTTGAAGACAGACTAAATGGTCAATACTACTGATTGAAACTGCACTGCTTCTTAAGGCCGTCAGTTTTCAGCTTCCACATCAGACATGAGTTTACCATCTTTTCCATTGATTGGTAAGGCAGTTCGTCGAAGCTATTGGGCAATAATAAGAAGGGTTGATTGAGTCTTCTCTGAGTTTAGAACTGGAATGATAAGTGCATTCCTTCAGGAGGGTGGAGAGTATCCTGTTGTCTAAATGAACAACTCTTGAGACAGCTTCCTGGGAGATGTTTCAAAAGTTGGTAATAGATGTTATCAAGGCAGGAGCACAGTGACTGGAGATTTGCAAGCAGATTTCAGTTCATCAAGCAAAGAGGGCAGATTATAGACTTCAGTGATGTCAGAGGAAAAGTCATAGGGAGATTTTTCTTTCAGTTGTTAGTGTTTCAAAAAGCAGGAAGTACGTTAGCGGTGGAAGTTTTTTTTCTTTTCATTTTTTTTTTTTTTTAGTAGTAGTAGGGCCAACAAATTAGCAACAGCCAGTTTGTAGAGAGAGCATCAGCAACTGAAGCTGATGAATAGAAGGGTTGGTATTTTTCCTTTTGATTTTCTTGATCATTTTCCACACTATATTCTTTGATGTTTTTGCAGTCAGTTCGGAACAGAAGCCTCTCCGAAAATTATGTCTGCTTTGAAAGTATCTTGATTTGGCTCACATTTTTTGATGGGTTTGAGCATTGGGCACTGATGGTTTGGGATACACGTAATGTTTAACATGTTTGCATTTATTTTGAGTGTGTTGACAAAGTGCAGATTCATTTTAAAAACCACTGGCAAGAGGACTGAAACACACAAACAGATGACATTAACAGACTCTTTTAAATCCGTCTGAACTTTACCATGTGCTTCTGTTGGCTGTAAAGAAGATGCAGTTTGTGCTGATCACATTCAGGACACTAACTTTACACCCACTTGCATCTCTTATTGCATTTCTTAAAAGATGAAGCTTCATGGTGCATTCCATGTGATGTACCACTCAGTACAAAACATGTTCTTACAGAGTATTGTGATTTACATGATATCCGACAAAAACACTGCAATAGAATCCTTGAAAACCTTGTTCAGAAATGTCACACCCGATGTGATTTTCAAGTACCCGAAAGAGAAAAAAAATTGTCTGTCTGATCTTTGATTTAATGGAAGGAAAATGTTAAAGTAATTTCTGTGTGTTTTTAGATGTCTTTTAATGAGTCGTATATGATTTTTTTTTTCAAATTAGTTTATTTATTTAATTTCTTCCTGATATCTTTGTAGAGAGTGACTGTGACAAGTTGACAGCCCTGATATGGCACTTCCCAGTGGCTTGGCTCATGTATTGAATTGGTGGCTTAGTTTTACAGTTTGTTGTTATATTTGATATTCTCTCAGGTTTTATAGTATATCCTAGTCACGTCAGCAAGACATAACAGGTTTGTAGCACATTAGAACAGTTATGAATTTTAACTTTCTCAGCCATGTAGTAAGAGACCTGATAGGGAAAGACCTTCAGCAGCTAATGTAAAGCACTTTAATTCTGGATGACATGGAATTTGGGTAGTGTTTCTGTATCCATTGATATAAATATTTGATCATCTTGTTATGCAGTTTTTCAAAACACTTTTTGTATGAGTTACAAAACGCTGTTGCCCCATAGCCATTTATATCAATTTACACAGTTTTTCAAAACACAACTTTTTGTAGGAGGTATAAAATGCTGTTGCCCATAGCCATTTATATCAATTTACACAGTTTTTTCAAACACACTTTTTGTAGGAGCTACAAAATGCTGTTGCCCATAGCCATTTATATCAATTTACACAGTTTTTTAAAACACACTTTTTGTAGGAGCTACAAAATGCTGTTGCTCATAGCCATTTATATCAATTTACACAGTTTTTCAAAACACTTTTTGTAGGAGCTAGAAAATGCTGTTGCCCATAGCCATTTATATCAAATTTACATGGACCTGCCACTACACCCACTGTGTATTACTTTTTTTTTTTTTTACACACATGTGCGCTGTTCTTTTTCTGTCTTTCTTTTTCTTTTTTTTATTTTTAATATAAATACTAATCCCAAGCTGCTAAGGATTGATTAAAAAAAAGAAGAAAAAAAGTGATATCCGGTAAGTTTCATGTAAACAGTGACTGCTAATATCAGTTTGCAAGCTCTGCCCTTCAGTTTACTTTTGTAAGTCTGTTTACGTATGATTGATAATCGCCCTTACTTTCTTTGTTGAAGGTTTTACAGCTTGTTTGCGTGTGACTGGTAATCGCCCATACTTTCTTTGTACAAAGTTTTACGGCATGTTTACCTGTGACTGATGATGGCCTCCTACTTTCTTTGTTGAAGGTTTTACCGCACTGATGCGGTATGAAGGGTATGGCAGTGATGCGTCCCATGACTTTTGGGTAAACCTGGTTTCCCCTAGCGTGCATCCAGTGGGCTGGTGTGCTACCCTGGGCAAGCCCCTTGTTCCTCCACAGTGTAAGTGATGATGCCTTGTACTCTTAACCCATTCCCTGCCTGCTACGAGTGCAGTTCGTAGTGAAAACCGAAAATTTGCTACGCCCGTATACAAGTACGCCTTGTTTCAACTTCATCACGGAGAGCAGAAAAATCTACTTGGGAGATGACCTCTAAAATGTTTCCACTTCTCTACTGATGTCAAGGTAGAGCCCCTTTCCCTTCACGCAACTGGCCAACTGACCATATGATATCCAAATTGCGAGAGGTAACAGCTGATAAGTGTATTCAAGACGGCAGCTCGGCCAAGCACTTCATCGACGCATCCCGTTTTCAAGCGTTACACTGCCCTTGACGTTTTAGATGACGTTCTAAAGTATCAAGATAATGATGAAAAAGGTCTTTGAGGATCGGATCCCGATGCTAGCGATGAGGAGGAGATGGATGGGAATCAGCATCATCCACTTTTATTGGAGATACATGCTGGTGGTGATGGCGTGGCTTCATTGTTTTCTACACAAGACAGCAGTAAAGAAAGCGCCGTTAGCGTGGGTGACGAAGCGGAAATAGCCAAACCTGCCATCAACGAGCACTGCACCCCCCCTGTCTTGAGGGACAGGGTTGTGGATGTGATACAGGCTCAGGACGACAGTGAGGGTCCCGTGGAAGTGGCTGGGGACGTGGCATGGGGCATGGTCAGCAACAGAATCAAAGAATGGCGAGAAAGAGGTGCACAGCCCTTCAACCTTGCTGTTGTTTTGACTGGGAATACTAGTCTGAAAGTCAGCTGTGCCAATTTTTGGCTGTACAAAGTTCTAGTCTTCAGTCCTTTTGACCAGCAACCAGTTTCAGGCAAGTAGCTCTATTTTTTTTTTTTTTTTTTAAAATTTTTTTTTTTTTTTTTTTTTTTTTTTACTACACGGTTCTCCATTTCTGGACTATTCATTTTCTGTATTTCTCTTCTTCGCCCTATTTCCTACTGAAACCTCATAATTATGGCAAATAATGACCGTATAGATAGGTGGGACTCTGTGTGTGTGTGTGTGTGTGTGTGTGTGTGTGTGTGTGCGCGCCTAAGCATTATTATTTCTGTATGCAAGTTTACCGTATGAGTTTGTTCATTTTGTAAAACATAGAAGCACTAATCCACAACAGTTATTTGGTTTGTATCATTATGGTGTTTTTACATTCATGTGTGTGTGATACTTTTAGTGTGTGTTTGTGCATATGTGTACATGTGTGTGTGTGTGTGTGTGTGTGTGTACGCGAATGTGGGGGGTGTGTGTGTGTGTGTGTGTGTGTGTGTGTGTGTGTGTGTGTGTGCCCCACTGTGGGTCTGCTTACTGTGTGTGGTGTGTGTGTGTGTGTGCCCAATTGTGGGTCTGCATACTGCGTGGTGTGTGTGTGCTTGCCCAATTGTGGGTCTGCTTGCTTATCTTGAAACTTTTATTCTGTATTTCAAATTCTTCTTCAGTTTCTGTATTTCAACGACATAGCGGCCATGCCAGTTGAAAAAAGCACAGTCCCCTAAAATTATGAAGCAGGGAATACAGAGAACCTGAGAATTATGTCCAAGACTTCGTAAGGCAAGTGATGGATTCCTATATAGAACAGCGGGGCAGTAATGTAAGTATTTGTTCAGACACTTTAGCACAGTTCCTACCGTGTTTTGTTTGATAACAAATGCATGCAACGTGTGTGGGTGTTTTTCTTTTTTCTTTTCAACAGACAGTTGTTTATTTTTTTCTTCAGACTTTTTTTTTTTTCCATGGTTATCATTTTGAACATTTACCAATAAGTATTATAATGTAAAAATTTGGACCACACTGTATACTTACAGTGATGCTGAGTAAACGCTAACTGAAGTTTTTGTCAGTGTTTTACAGGTTTTTTGTGTTTGTAACATGTGTATGTGTTCAGAAACTGTTCTGTTAAAACCACCATTTGTTACCCCTGTCCCATCCCCTAATGGCCAACAGAACTAGATTATATTATATAGCATCATAGCTTTGGGTAAAAGAAAAGAGAAGCCATAAAATGTAAGTCATATATCAACAAATAAATAAGCAGTGATTGAGATATTGAACCTACCCCAAATAGTAAAATTATGCCCTTTCTAGTAGAATTGGGGTACTCCCAGTAACATACAGATTGTTACACAGAGGGACATGT
This sequence comes from Conus betulinus, assembly GCA_016801955.1. Lineage (NCBI taxonomy): Eukaryota > Metazoa > Mollusca > Gastropoda > Neogastropoda > Conidae > Conus > Conus betulinus. The sequence goes on from JADBJO010000300.1 coordinate 691,958, forward strand.
ATTGACAACAGTATGAATCCTAGGTATTTGTAATATTGTTGAGCAAACACCAAAAGATATTTTGCTGTGTTTAGTGGGCTTTTTTGTGTGCTGAATTCTTCTAAAACTATCAAACTGAAAAAAACAAAAACTATTTAATCACATGTTACTAGTGTGAACCATCATCATTACTAAAAAATCAAATTGGAATGATGTGAATTTGTAAACAAGGGTACAAGGAAGTATTTCACAAAACATCTAACAAATAACTCAAAAAATAGATGAGTAATGTACATGTTAGTGAACATACCGTGAAAAGCATGATTATGCCCCTTATTACCTAAAAAAAAAAAAAAAAAAAAAGAAAAAAATAGTACCCCCAGTTATGAGCAGATTATCATCAAGAACAACATTCCTTGGGATTTATATGACTGTCATGTGTTAATGCTGATGTTGAATAATTAGTCACACCACTTTTCATTGTTTTCGTCTAGACCTAGGAGTTGTGTCCGATTTTTTTCCAAGTTTCCAGATCAGCCTCCATGGACCTTTTTTCACACCAGAGATTCATTTTGACCTTGCAGCTTTTCGCAAAGAGTCCACTAGCTCTCTGGCATACAAGGCGTTGTACGCTGACCTCTGTTCAAAATTCCCTTCCTATCAGAAAATTTTCACAGACGGTTCCAAGCCTGAAGATGGAGTGGCCTGTGCAGCCTACTGCCCTGGTGCTCCTTCTCGAATATTGTTAGAAACATATTCCTTCAGATGCTTCTGCTTACTCTGCTGAAGTTACAGCTCTGGTTCTGGCACTGAGGATAATCTCGCAATCTGCGAAGAGGGACTTTCTGGTTCTGTCAGATTCGCTGTCAGCTTTGGAGGCCATAGCTGGCCGCAACCTCCAGCATCCAGAACTTTTACACTTCTTTGAACTTTTTACCAAGTGAAAAGTGGAGGTTGCAACATTACTCTGGCTTGGGTCCCTGGTCATGTTGGCATCAGCGGGAATGAAATGGTTGATCATTTGGCCAAGAATGCCAAAAAAGAGAAAATGTCCAACATATATATCCCCTGCTCAGATCTGAAACCCAAAATTAACGATTTTGTCAGAGACCTCAGGCAGGAGGACTGGAATACACAGACGGATAACAAACTCTTTCAGATCCGTCCAAACGTTAAGGAGTTCCTCTCATCTTCATCTGGTAGTCATAAAGAAGAAAACAGTTCTATGCCGGCTGCACACCAGCCATTCATGTTTTACCCATTCATACCTTTTAAAGAGTGAAGAAGCTCCATGGTGTATTCCATGTCATGTGCCACTCACAGTGAAACATATTCTTTTAGAGTGTTGGGACTTGCACGATGTGAGACACAAACATTTTACAGCAGATTCCATGAAAACTTTGTTTAGAGATGTTCCGCCTGATGCGATCTTTGAGTTCTTGAAAGAGGTTAACATTTTTCATCGGATCTGAGATTTTACAGTGGAAAGATTTTTTAACAAACTTTTGGTTGAGTTTTAGACGATGTATTTTAAAGAATTGTGTGAATGCATGACCTGTGAGTTGATTTTAACATAGTGACAGCCCTGATATAGCCCTTTGCGGTCGGCTGGGCTATATGCAACATTATCTTATCTTTTCATTGATTTCACTGATTTTATATGATGCAGTTTGTTTTTGTATACTTGAAAACTGTTCTTTTTGTAAAACCACCATTCATTATATCCCTGTCCATCCCTTAATGGCCACAAAAATAGATTATTGTTATATAGCATCACAGCTTGGGGTATAGGGAAAGAGCAGCCATAAGATCTAAGTCATATATCACCAAATAAATAAGGAGTAATTGAAATGCTGAACCTACCCCAAATAGTAAAATTATGCCCTTTCTAGTAGAATTGGGGTACCCCCAGTAACATACAGATTGTTACGCGGAAATTTATGCCCCTTTCTAATAGAATTGGGGTACTCCCATTAAGATACAGATTGTTACACAGAGGGACATTTATTGACAACAATATGAATCCTAGGTGTTTGTAATATTGTTGAGCAAACATCAAAAGGTATTGCTGCTGAGTTTAGTGTTTGTAATATTGTTGAGCAAACATCAAAAGGTATTGCTGCTGAGTTTAGTGGGCTTTTATGTGCCGAGTTCTTATAAAACTATCAAATAGAAAACAAAACAAAAACTTGTTTCATCACATGTTACTGGTGTGAACCATCATCATTACCCAAAAATCAAATTAGAATGATGTGAAATTGTAAACAAGGGTATAAGGAAGTAATTCACAAAATATCTGAAAAATAACTCAATAAATGGACGAGTAATGTACATGTCAGTGAACATACCCGTGAAAGGCATGGTTATGCCCCTTTTTACCTAAAAATAGTACCTTCAATTATGATCAGATTATCATCAAGAACAACATTCCTTGGGATTTATATGACTGTCATGTGTTAGTGCTGATGTTGAATAAATAGTAAGACCACTTTTTCAGTGTTTTGACTCGTTTCATTTGGCACAGTGTGTTTGTGTATACTCAAAAACTGTTATATTTGGTAAAACTTTTATAATTATGTCAATTTCTACTACATTAATTATCAACATATCAAGTCATTTTGACAGGATATTATAGACCAATGCATAACAACAAAACATGCTAAAAATCTGAAAGATTTGTCAAGAAATAAGTGAGCAGTAACCATTTTACTGAACCTACCCAAAAAAGCAAAATTTTACCTTTGCGCACAGTTATTCAAATGTGCTATTATACTGTGGCAGTGAAGGAATTAAAGACCATCTTTGATCAGTCCTTGAAATTGCTGTTGTCTAGTATAAGGTAATAAGTGCTGTGATTAAATCTCAATTATTTTACTTAGTTCACTTGGATGTGTATACTCAGAAAGGAATGTTGGCTTTACCCATTCTGGTATGGTCACATGGTGTTTATATCATTGCTGTCCTCAGTTTCAGTTTATGTTCTTAATATATACTGTTACATGTACCAAGTTTCAGAGTGTAATGGAATCATTTTGTTATGTTACTTTGTAGAGCTCAGTCTTTGTTCTCCTATTAGACTTCTGATGTAGTTTGGTAGTCAAAAAAAGCCACAAGCGCTAGCTGTAGATAGACCTTCTTTTAATGTTTCATTTGTTCTTCACTGTTTTGGGGATGGTGAAGAAGTATTTCTGTTTGTACAGCTATCCAGAACAAGTACAATGACTGGAAAGAATTTTTGGTGAAAAGGCTTACGGGTTCCAGGACTCTTCCAGGAGACTTCCACCAGCTGGTCAGTAACTGCTGATTTCGTACAATGGAACACTGAACACACAGTTGTAGAAGTTTCTCTTCTCTGTTGTGCGCTGTCTTCGTCCTTTTAAGGAAATTAGGGACATATTTATTGTTTGCCTTCGATGGCCACAATGCTGTTGAACACACAGAATGAGTGTGAATTAAGATTTATTTGATACAGAATACAAAACAGACAGGTGAAGTTTTTACTAAAATATTTTCTTGATTTGCCAACACATAGCTGCCAACAGCATATGGGGAGCATTGTTGTGTGCATTTTTCATTGTGTTTGTGAGGTCTGAAGAAGACTGTCGAAATTTCACTTGTCTGTTTTTTTTTCTGTGTGGTGTGAAGTTTTTCTTTGCGAACAGCATATTTACATGTATTTTGGATTGTTTTCGGTGGCGCAGCAGTCTGCTTCAGTCTTCTTGTCCTCCTTTGGCTAGAATCTTAGAGATGTTAAAGAGAGAGAACTTGAATTTGTGCATGTTTTGATAAGGCATCTGTCTGCCATGAATGTTTTTGATCTCTGTGATGCTGTCATTTGATATCAGACCAGTTTACCCAGGTGATTTCAGTGCATTGTTTGCACATGTTTTGTGAAAATACAGCAAACCTGGTTACTGTGAAAGAAAGCAGGAAAAAAAATGACAGAAAACAAAAAATTTAGCTGGAAGTAATCGACTAGTAGATGTGCATGAAGAAAATTTTGTGTGCAAAGTGTGGTCACGGCGCACGCAATTATAAACTGTTAGCTGACGAGGGAGGCCCACCTATTTTTAAAGAGCGCCCAACCTCCCCTCCCCGCAGTAGCACTCCCACCTCTCCCCACCCCCATCCCATCCCTCTCGCATCGCCCGCACATTCCTTCCCAGCTTCTCTGTGGCGAGGTACACGCAGCGCCGAACCGCAGCTTCACTGTGGCGAGGTACACGCGCGGTGCCGTGTAATGCTGGTCTCCCCAGAGCCAAGAAAGTGGCTTTGCAGAAACTACTGACCACTTGTACTGCTGTGTCAGCCTTGATATGACCCTTTGCGGTTGGCTTGGCTATAAACAACATTACAATTACCGTACTGCTGGACTGACAAGGCGAGAGAGAGAGAGAGAGAGAGCAAAGATCACACACACTAAACAGAGAGAGACAGACAGGCAGGCAGGCAGGCAGAGAAAGAGAGAGCCAGATAGAGGGCAAAAGAAACACACACACACACGCACACGTACACACACACGCACACACACACACACACACACACACACACACACACACACGACATCTTTTCCCTCGGACTGATTAGCGATATCCACTCACAACTGTGCGCGTGTTTTCTGGTGTTGAACGCGCTCGTGTGTGTCTGTCTGCATGTGTGAGTTTTCCGGTGGTGTGTGTGTGTGTGTGTGTGTGTGTGTGTGTGTGTGTGATTTGTATAAGAATTATAATTTCATCATGTGTTTCTGTAATATGCGCTTTGGGCTCTTGCGAGGTAAAGCGCTCTATAAATATCCTTTTACATTACATTACATTACGTTACACACACACACACACACACACACACATGCGCGTGCGCGCGAAGAAGAGAGAGAGAGAGAGAGAGAGTTAGTTTATACTTATGGTAATACTTACGCTCACTGTTTGCCGTCTTCAAAATGTTGTCAATCCCATTCACCAGACGCAGACGTAAACACACACTACTAGCCAACACAATTTGTTTTGCGTGTTTTATGCTTTTTTTTTTCTGTGAGTGTAACATGCTTAATTTCCACATAAACATGAACAGATTTTGGTTTGCGTGTTTCATGCATTTGTTTTTGCTGTGATTGTAACATGCTTAACCCTCTTGACCATCAAGCGCCCGCTAGCGCCCGGCCGGAAATCACACAGCCAAAACGCTGAGCGCCCGCCAGCGCCCGGTAAAAACACGTGGCAACAATGGGTGCCGCCATGTTTTCTCGTAGAAAAGGAAGTCTCGCGAGAACGTGACTTCCTTCTTCCTGTAGCCATTTACTTCCGTTTGCAAAAAAACCGCGAGTCGATACGTGCCGTGGTTCTCGAGTTTCGAATTTTTTAAGTTTTGAGGTCGAAATGCGGTTTTCCACCGTGGCTAACCTTGAGTTCTGCCGTTCTATAATGAGATTTAGTGATGGAGATACTGCGTTTTGTAGGATTTACGGCATAAGACTTAGTGAAAGTGCTGGGTAATGAAGCTTAGAGTGACCTAGATTTCGACTGGGATGAAGTTCCAGGTATGATGAACAACAATTCGAAGAAAAGTTCTGAAGAAGATTTTTTTTTATTTCCCAAGTAAATGGCTCACATGACATTCTTCAAACTTACGATATAGCAACATATATATTCGTAGGAATTTTTAAAATTATTTTCATTTCGTTATTTCCTTTCCTCTCTTTTAAATCAATTTTTTTAATTGGGTAACCATGTTCAAATTACGGAGTTACTTACCTTGCCGACGGTTTTCGGTGTAACTAAGCTCAGATAAGTGCATACTGAAGAGGGTTAATTTCCACATAAACATGAACAGATTTTGGTTTGCATGTTTCATGCTTTTTACGCTACATTTGTAACATGCTTAGTTTTTACACACACACACACACACACACACACACACACACACACACACATGAGCATGTGTGTGGGAGAGAGAAAAGAGGGAGAGAGAGAATCAAAGCAACGCGAGAGAGAGAGAGAGAGAGAGGGTGGGGGGGATGCAAGACAGGACAGAGAAAGACAGAGACCAGTGATTTTGTACTCACGGTTGTGCAGCGTAGTCGATGCAGGATGTATCCATCATTGTGAAAACTCAGCTCAACATGTTACTTATCACGGACTGTCCCGTTAAATGGAAGATAATACAGTATTGCTGTTTTCCTTGTATGCAAACAACTAAGAAGTCTCACAGACTGATTCTCTTTATCACTTTCCTGTGAACTGATTTGGAAATTGTTGTGTTGGTTGCCAGCCAGCAAGTACTCGACATATGGAGGAGACTGGAAGTCGGGGGGGGGGGGGCATTAAACCTGAGTTATGTCTACAGTAAAGTAAATGTAACATGCAAAAAAAGAACGGTCTTTACTGTTAAAAGAAAGCAGTCTATATGGGCGCAGGTTGCAATAAATGATTAACACAGTGCTCAGTTGCAAAGAACACAACAAACTTGGACTTACTGACATACCAAAACAAAAAAACTGCGATTTTCCATACAGTAAAGCAACAACAATAACAACCAGTCAGCCAACCCAACCATCCAAACTATCTATCAAAGAAAAACGAGTTAAATAACAAAAAAGCTTTAAAAGCTAGTGAACACGGGAAAAAAAACTGATACTAGACTACATACAACATAGAGAACAGAAAACATGATGACTTGTGTAAGTTGGCACCTGAGAAAATAGATTTATAAGCATATATAGCTGCACATTCATGATGACTACAATGGGCATGCAGTATCTGGGAAACACACACACACACACACGCACGCACGACGCGCATGCACACGCACGCGCACCTACACACAGCTGGCCCCTTTATTTAGCTACCGGCCAGTAAAATGGCAAAGTCCCGCTCACACTAAGCGTGAAGCAAACGACGCGTCGACGGGGTCCTCGTGTGCCGTGTGCTTTTTACCAGTGGGTGATTCTTGATAACTAGAGCACAAAAATCGTCGTCGTTTATTCAGTTGCCAGTGTGGATCTAAGCTATGATTACATAACAAAGATTGAGTTTTGTGCCTCCCCTCCCTTCCTGTGAGGTAGATTTGAGACTGGGATGTGGATGAAGGGATATGCATAAATCTACAGTGTTGCATTAGTGTGATCAGGATAATTCTTGCCTTTAGTATCGGTAAAGTCAGGATCATTTCTTGCTTTTTGCTTCAGTTCCAGGAAGGTATGAACAGTCACAAGTTCCGTCCAGGCATGAAGGTGGAGGTGGTCAACAAGATTGGTGTGTCCAGCATGAAAGTGGCTGTCATCTGTGAGGTGGTAGGGGGACGTCTCCGCCTCAACTACATCGATAGCAAGGTTTGGGTCTTTTTCTGCCTGAGTTCTTTCTGTCTCCCCCTTTCTTTAATTTCTCTTATGGGTAATGTTCATGAATACTTAGTATCTCTGTGTTAAGCTGCATTAGTTACCCTCTGCCTACCACATGACTTTGTACTATATGACTGTGAATACCATGCCAAGAGAGGTAACTCCACAATACATACACACTTGCCATAAAGAAACCTTTTTAACTTATCTGTTCTATAAAAGTAATGAAAAAAATTCAAAGACATCACTCCATCCAAAACAGCCATTTTTCCCATATATAGTGAACTGGTACACGAGGGGAAAAAAAAACGAACAGACTAACTGTACTTCAGTGTTCACGGTGCTAAAACAATTTTCCCTAAATTCACTGTACCCACAGAATGTCATGGATTAGGAGCACAGAGTGATTTTCCAAGTCAAAACAAAGTACTGAAACTGTCAGGAACAACATAAAGTCATTCTGTATGGTCTGCACACTAAATAATCAACTTTTGTTGTGAAGGGGGGAAAAAAAATCCAAACTTCAACAGTTTTGTTAAACTGAAGGCATCACATACAAGAAGATTTGTCTTCCTAACAATGAGGGGGAAAAAATAACAAAAACAGATTACTGAATACTGGACTTTAGACTGTGAAGGAATTCAGCAAAAATGTGCTTTTGCACAAGTGCACTGAGCAGTCCCCCCTCCTCCCCCCGACACGCACACCCTCTGGTCCGTCTCCTCGTTGCTTTTTGATAAACAGGCAGTTTTTATTGTAGGCCAGAGTTTATGTTCATCCTTTTCTGCTTGCTTTTGTGCAGCAAATAAATTTGTTTCTGGTTAAAAGTCTGCCAAAATTCTTCTGAAATCAGAAGGCTAAAAGGTGACGCTCCAACAGGCAAATCATGGGACACACCCACTGACTGACCTGGTTTCCTGGCTATCAAAACGAGGGAAACTTTTGGGGACTTCGCTTCTTGTAGCCAGCGACTCTAGTCAACAGTTAAAGAATCTCTAGCAAGTTTTGTTTTTCAAATGTTCTTTTTTGCAGGGTGCTGGGCCCAGCAGCAATGGGCTATTCGACTTCGTCATTATTCAAGAGTGTAGCCTGCAAATACGCTCTCTTCATCAATATCACTTCAGAAAAATTCTGCGAGTTGCATAGTTACTTAATCAGCCATTTTCCCAGAAAATCTTAGCGAAAAAAAGGCAAACTTTGAACATTCACAGCAGTGAAACTACTCCTCCAAAAATCATGCAACAAAAAAAACGAAATGGCGTCCAGAAACTTCCATACTGGAAGAATCTTCTGTCATGATTGCATTCTGGGATATGCGATGGTGAAAGCAAAAGTCGACCTAGTATTCAGCGGTTGATCTCGGTCGATCCGGAATTCTGATAGAGGAAATCTCGCAGTCGATCTCGGTTGATCCGATTGGCATTGGGTTAATTTTAAAGCTATAACTTTCTGTCGGTTTCTCAGTTGCATATGTACACATACTTTAAAAGGTGAATTAATCTGTTTATCCCTTTAAGTGAAGGGAGAAAATGTACAACTTTCTCATCTACCCGTGAACCTTGTGACATTCACAATGATGCCTGCTGTCCTGGAATAACCATATTTGTGGGGGAAAAAAAAACAACAAAAATTGATGGCCTTCCCAGACGTAGTGGTTTCGATTCGCTTATGACTGAGGGAGAAGCTTGTTGCGAAAACTGATGGAAGCACTTTTTTGCGCAGGTGGACAAACCTGATAGCAGACAGGAAGTTTTAACTCTGACACTGTGCCCATGCAAATTTGTCAATAACAGACTATGTGGGAGACCAAATTGAGCTAAACTGAATTGAGCAAAGTTTATGGGAAGCCCTGAAAATGATAGCTTGTTGTGGCAGGGAAATCAGAAGGTATTAGACTGATGAAGAAGTTCATTATTTATCTGGTGTCTTTAAAGGGGAAAAAGTAAAGAAACGGTGTTGCCACACTTTCAGCAGGTAATACAACAAACAGTGGCTGTGTTTTCAAGGACAGAAAAGAGAAAACTTTAGTTTGTGCACAATCTGGTCATAAATATTGTGTGGTCCTCCATCAGTTATAGTGGACATCATGATGTGAGTGTGCATAGTATGCAGGTATATATACACATCTATAAACATGCACATCTATAACATAAAATGTAAGAATACAAAGTGTTCTGCAAAATTCTTGAAACTTTCAGTTTATTATTGATTTTTACATCATCTGATAAAGAGATTTGAATGCAGACATGTCTGCATTTGTTTTACTTTTTTCTATCCTGGTGTCATTTTTACCAAAGTAATAAACTCAGTGCAATAAAGAACTAAGTAAACACTATTGTTGCATCCTGTTTGGTTTTGAACACTGAATTATAAAATTGTACTCATCACTAACATTCATTTAACACTGTTCTTGTATCATTTTATGTTTTAGACACTCGGCTATAAACTGATTCTCATCAGTCATGCGTAATAATCTTTGCTGAAGGAATCCTGTACCTTCCCTTTGATCTGGATGCTTACGAATCTTCCAAGTCAGTCCTTGGGCCACATTCCGTCTTTGGCCAAAGTATCATTAAAACTGGTCCAGTGGGCTTTACATGGTCTGACTGACAGACAAATAGACACACCAATAGTCTTTTGGAGGCAGTGGAAAGCATTACTTCCATACTAGAAATGTTGAAATGTTGCAGACTTCGGTTTCGATCTTTACACACAAACTTGCGTTGTTTATTGAGTCTGATAGTTCAGCCCAGTCACCTAGGATGATTGGAGTAAGTCGGAAAGCAGCAGGAGTAAATATATGAAATAAATAGGATGCCACACCATTGTTTCCCAAAGACAGAAGGATGCTGCCGCCGCTGACAAGAAGTTCTAAATAAAATAATGTGTTCTCACCAGTTGATGACATGCACAGACAAATGACTGTTTTCAGGATGAAGCGGACGAGTTCTGGTGTCACATGAGATCTCCTCTCATCCATCATGTGGGATGGTCACTGTCTGTGGGACACAGTCTGGAGGCTTCCAAAGGTGAGTTGACTAAAGCTGTATCTTCTTTATCTGGTGTTGAGATAGCAGAGTGGAAAGAAGGGTTATGTGTTGGCATTTGTTTTTCATGGTGTGTGTATAAACTGGAAAACTGGGGTGGAGGTTTGGGAGGAAAGGTGTATGTGTGTGTGTGTGTGTGGAGAAACAGCTGCGTTGGTTACTGTTGTAGGTTTTGGGTTCCAGTTTTTCCAGGGGCATACACAGCTGGAATGTCTCAGCCCCAGTCTGTTCACACTCAGAGCTGTTGAGTATGGAACTGGAAGACTAGAATCATACTGTTGAGTTCTGTCCACTTAACATCAATTTTCCAGACCAACACGGTAGGGTCTGTATATCTTGGCTTTGTTGATGCCAGGATACATTATTAAAGGAAGTGTTCAGGATAACCATGGAAAGTGTAGAGTATGACCCTGTCGTTTAGTCTCACAACAAAATGAAACTGAACCAGCCGCCGTGGTGAAGTGGTTAGCATCTCGGACTCCTGGCTGGGAGGTCGTGGGTTCGAATCCCATCAGAAGTCATGTGGGTTTTTCTGCCCCGACCGGCTCCTACCCAGAGTTGAGTTGCTGCGAACTCAGTTGGGAAGACTGGGACCACACACAGTCAAGTTTCATCCACTTAATGGATGCGTTTCTTAGAGTGTTGCTCAAATTTCTTGACCAACACTGCAGGTGTCCGTATCTCTCTGGCCTGGTTGACGCCAGGATATATTATGAAAGGAAGCGTAGAGTACAGCCCTGTCATGTAGTCTCAGACCGAAATGGAAATCTGTAGCATCATCTTAATCATCCTCATTGTCATCGATCAGCATAAGGAAAAAAAGTCTCAAATTCTGTGGCCTTTCATGCCCTGCTCTCATGGTGACCTCAATTTCGATGTCCTCTCCACGTCTGTGGCCTTGGTTTGGTTCCATCGGGGTCACCAGTATCGGCGAGTCCATGGGGGCTGTCACTGGACGGACGTGGTGGCGCCCTTCGGAGGGAGAGCTTACTCACGCCGGCTCCACGACTAAGCAATTATTGTCGTCAATAGGGGGCTTAGTAGGTGGGGTCCTGCGTATGTTAAATCAGAACAGGCGCCACTGAACACCACCGAAGTGACTCGGCAGCAGCAGTGCAGTGTCTCCTCTGGAGGGTTGCCTCTTGACGACTTGACATTGACTGCTCCCTGTGGATTGCCGGTGCCGGGGCTGTGGTGGGGCTGACTGGGCTGTGGCTGTGGACAGGGTGTCAGAATGAGTGGCGTGGGTGCACTGCCTCTGAGGTGGCGCAGAGGTTGGGACCGAAAAAAAAAAAAAAAAAAAGAATGAAACTGACATCAGATGTTTTTTTCTTCCACTAGCTCCTCTCGCCCCACCCAATCTCATTTTCTGTTCTCCATTGGTAACATTACTCTCCTATAGATGCCTTCCATTTCATCTCTCCATAACAGCCACTCCCAGGTTTGCCCCATCCTAGCCCATAGCATCATCTTGAGCATCTTCACTAATAATCAGTCCTTATTTAAAGTTGTCTGTCTTTGAGTATGATTTTTGTTTCAAATCCTCACCAGGTCCATGCCCTTAGTTCAGTTCAGCATTTGGTGTAGGAAGTTCATGGATGTTATCATTGGTTGGTTGTGACAGCACTCCTCAGAGGGTACTAAATTACTTGCACTCACGGCGAGTCTCATTACCAAGCAGTTATTGTCAGTAGGGGACTTGCTTGGTGGTGTCCTGGTTGTAAGTTGGATAAGAACAGGCACCACCGAGTATCCCCTAAGTGACTCAGCAGCAGCACAGTCTTTCCTGATATTGATTTGGTTTGCACTGCTGACCAGGTACTGTTATGGGATGACCCTGGTTGTGGCTGTGTGGGGAGCTCATAATGATTGGCATTGGAACCAGGCCACTGAGAAGGCAAGAAAGACCAGAAACCAAAGCAAAAAAAGAAAAGAAAATGTCACATTTTTTCCAGGAGAAAAGTCTTTGATTTGAAAAGAAAATTAATCTGACAGAAGATTAAGCAGACCGCAGCTGATTCAACACAAGCTTGAATTGTGATGTCTGTGCTGTACAGAGTACAGGAGTAGCTGCCTGAGTAAAGTGGCCACGCAGAAGTTTGCTGAAGAGGATGTGAGCCCTGACATGATGCCCAAGGTGAGATCTATTTCTCATTATCGGTGACTTGATGTGTAAAGAGATGGTTTGTATGTATTGACCTGAAAAAAATACCTGGCCTAAGGTATGTCTTTTCATTTTGTTATGTGACAGATCACTTTACAAGGGTATGTATGATCACAGCATGTACCATGGTCATGCCATGAAAATGTTTTGCGTACTTTATTTAGCAGGGTTATTATCTTTCTCAGAAAACAATGATTCATTTATGGCACTCTGGAGTGTCATAGGCAATGCTTATCAAGATTTTATCAGGTGAGATAAGAGCTATACATAAATAGTATGAGCTATGTCAGTGAGGAGAGTTGTCCCTTGTGTTTGCTGACAGCGGCAGGAATTGGTGATTTGGGCACAGAAAGGCTTGTGATTGTATTGTAAAGCTTGGGTCTTGCATATGGTATATTCTTCAGTGCATGCAATAATTGCTTATAATGGTAAGAATATAAACCCAGTTAAGAGTCAGGTTTTGGTACAGTTTATGAAAGGCTGTAGAATGAGTTTAGCTTATAATTGTACAGTGTTTATTTACTATGAAAAAAAAAATTCAAGCTGTGTGGCAAGGAAGCCAGAAATACAGTGCTTTGTATTTCATAAGGAGTAACTTGATTAAGCCTCCCATGCATGTTCAGTATAGATATCATAACATACAGAGTGTAAACCTCCAATGCATGTTCAGTATAAATATTATAACATATTGCATGTTCATTATGAATATTTTAACATACAGAGTGTTCAAATTATGAGACTAACGCAAGGATCCTGAAAAGTACGAGATGTTTCAGCTGAAGGACCCCCCCCACAACCTGGCGTTTAATGTGGGCATGAAGCTGGAAGCCATTGACCCCCTCAACCTGTCAGCCATCTGTGTGGCCACCGTCGTCATGAAGGTCAGTCCTTGCACTGGACACACGAGTAGATGCTATGGTCATGGTCTGTCTGCTGGCTGGGACAATAAGGGACAGGTGGAGTGTGGGTGTCATGTCAGGTATCTGTGTTTGTTGGACGGAAAAAGGAAGGAAAGGTGGAGCGGATGTTATGGTGGTCTGTGCTTGATGGCTGGGACTTGGAGGGATAGGTGGAATGGGTGTCATGGTCGTGCTCTGTTTGGTGGGATTTGAAGGATAGGTGGAGTGGACAAGGTGGTCTGTGTTTATCGGTTGGGAGTGGAAAGGACAGGTGGGGTGCATGTCTTGGTGGTAGTATGTGTTTGTTGACTGGGAAATTGGAAGGACAGATGGAGTGAATGTCATAATCGTGGTCTGTATTAAATACTATCAGTTGGGACTGAGAAGAACAGACGGAGTATGGGTCTTGCAAGTGGAGTGCATGTCATGGTAGCTGTCTGTGTTCATCGGTTGGGATTTGCAAGGACAGGTGGAGTGCATGTCATGATAGCAGTCTGTGTTCATTGTTTGGACTTGGAAGCGCGCATGGTGTGTATTTCATGATAGTGGTCTGTGATTTGACAGTTCCGGGTATGTGTCATTACAGGTGTTGCGGAACAACTATCTGATGATTGGCATGACGGCTCCCCCATGGTGGAAACGGGGTCAGACTGGTTCTGCTATCATGCCACTTCACCCTGCATCTTCCTGTGGGCTTTTGTGAGATCAACAACATTGAATTGACACCACCTAAAGTGGGTATGATGGTCACTGTAGTAGAACCACTGTCTCTCTGGGTTCTGATCTGAATGTTTCTAAAATAGCATGCTTTCAGAGAGAAATAAACCAAGTCGCTTAGAGAACCTGTTGCCCCTGAAGCCAGACACTTCCAACTAATGGGGAAAGAAAGCTAAGAAACATGTGTTCCAAAAGTACTAGAAGTTTTCTTTCTCATGGCTGTATGGCTGTATAGCTGTCAAGTTACATTTCAAACATGTAGAATCAAGACTTTTGTTTGTTTTGTTTTGGGTTATTTTTATTTTTTTGTTTTGTTTTACCATGCAGACAACTCTTATGAGGTGGAAAAAGACATGGCTGAAGAAATAATCATTGAACACCAACCATTAATGCAGAAGAAAAATAATGCTAATAGGCATTTGGACTGAAATTTAACAAGGATATAGCCGTGTACATTTACCACTGTTAGAAACATTTGTGTGGAAAACAGTAGATGCTGCTTGTTGTTTTCAGGCCACAAGGGAACGTTCAAGTGGTTTGATTACCTGAAGCAGACCAAGTGTGTTGCAGCCCCTGTCAAACTGTTCGACAAGGTCAGTGGAGGAGATGACTTCATCCTTCGCTCTTCAGACAGTGTGAAATGACCACAAGTTATGCATGCAAACCAGGAGGATTAGTTGATGTAGTACAATAACACATCAGTAATTATCTTCCAGATAAATAGTCTGCCACAGTAGATTGGTGGCAGTGTACTGAAAAAGAGCTTGTCATAATTTTGTAACATTTGCCACTTTTTAACAGTTTGGCAAACTTGCACAAAGTTACCAGAACATTCAAACTAAGCATGATGAAAAAGTTCAGTTTGTTTTGTTTTTAATGTTAAAGCAAATTTTTATGAGTATTTCTGGTAAATTTCAGCTGTTTTTGAAATTATGTCAGTAAAGTTTAAAATGGAAAAAGTATGAAAGGCAAGATTGTTTACCTTACAAAATTTGTACTTTCAGTCTGTAAATGCCCAGTAAGAATTAAATTATTTTGCGCGCCAAAGCAACCTTCCCCTACTAAGATGAAATTTCAATATCAGATGCTTGTCATATGACAAATTCATTTGCCTCTCAGAATCAAAATGGCCTTTATTGTCTGACCTGTCTCAAAATATCACAACCAGAGAGAAAAAACTATACTATTTTCAATCCACATGAAAGAGTTGTGTATTGATAAATAGTAAAAGTGATGGCAAGTGTAATTTTTGTTAAGATTGAAGCTGGCATGTGCATGAAGAGTAATCATATTGTGCCAACTGTAACTTTAGCAATCACAATGTTTGGGCCATTAAGATGATCATTTGGCTTTTCTGAAGACCTTCCAGTGAAGAGTCCATGCATGAAGAATTCAGGAGGAGGTTATGTGGAGATTCCAGTGTGTGTGTTATACCTCTGCTACTCTGCAGCATGTCTGATGATACTCACAATGTATCCATCAGCAAAGAAGATATGGATGATTTCACTTTGTTCCTGACCATCCTTTCCGCATTTTCTCACAAGCTAAAAATGGAAACCATTTCTCTGAAACATAGTAGAAAGTAAAATTGTGAATTTTTAATGATTGGTTTTCTTCATGCAAGCAAAGGGCAGACATGCTGAAAAGTTAGGGAAAAAAAACCCAGATTCTTTATAGCACTTTGTTGTTGTCTGTCTCTGTATTTGAGAATTGTTTGTATTATGTGTTAAAAAGTATTTGTTTGTGCATTTCTTTTGTTCTGTGTAGGATGTAGTGTAGTATTTGATGATGATTCTGCTCCCAGTGTGTATTTTTATACAGATTAAACAAAGCTTGGTCTGTAGACAGTACCTAAGATGTTTGTAGATGATATAAACCCAGTCAGCAGACAGTGTATGGGATGTTTTTGGATACATGAAATGTTATATGCAGACAGTATCCTAATTTTGGATGGGCACACTGATTATTGTATTTGGTGTCTGTTTTCCCATCCTACTTTCCTTCCCTCGCAGGACATTCCAAAGCATGGTTTCCGGCCCGGCATGAAGATTGAGGCTGTGGACCTCATGGAGCCTCGACTCATCTGTGTGGCGACAGTGACCCGCATTGTGGGCCGCCTGATGCGTGTACATTTTGATGGCTGGGAGAACGAGTATGACCAGTGGGTGGACTGCCAGTCCCCAGACATTTATCCTGTGGGCTGGTGTCAGGCCATGAAGTACACCCTGGAGGGGCCTCGCATCAAAGGTAAGAGGAGGAAGGGGAACCATTCCCACTCTGGAACTGGCTTTGCATTTGGTGCAGGCTTGTATGCACACTTAATATGCAATAGCAGTTATACACACACCAGCAAACCTGGCAACTTGATGTTGTAGAGTTTGATAGGTGTCACATACCATGATGCCCATTCACAAGTATTCTAAGTATGATTAATGAGTGTGATAGATCTCAAGGCCTCTGACCCTCCCTCTTCTTTAGTAACGTTATTTTTTCTGTTACTCACTTTCACTACCCTTTTTTTTTTTTCTTTCTTCTTTTTTTTTTTTTTTTCCATTTGCTGTTAATCTTGTAGATCATTTACTTGTCTTTGATCTAGAAAATCTTATTAGCTCATTTACAGAACAAAAACAAAGAAGGGGAGGGTGGGGCACCTGGGGGAAACCAGTGTATTTACAGTGTATATACAAACAGTGTCATTACCTTCGGACGCTCAATGACCATATTTACAGGCAGTAAGTAAACATGGTCATTGAGTGTCCGAAGGTAATAATGAGACTGTATGTATATACACTGTCCTGAGTGAGCTTAAGCTGTTCGTTGTTCAGTGGTTTCCCCCAGTGCCCCACCCTCCCCTTCTTTGTTTTTGTTTTGTGATGGTTATGTTTATCCTTCTATGTCTTAAGGCTGTAACTTAGGAGGAATTCCTGGGCCCTCGGCACAGCCAAGTTTGAGCTTTCTTCATGATATGATTAAATGCGATGTCATGCTTTGAAGGTAATGTTTTTGATACATAAATATTTGTTTATTATTTTCTGGGGGAGAAGGGGGTGGTAGATTGCTGGTCAGGATTTGTTTTCTCTGAATGGTAACAGCTATGAAAAGACTGTATGGCTGCTTGAAGTTACAATAAACATAATCTAAGACATTTTCATTTTTTTTTTTCAGTCTTTTCCTGATTAGCTGGTGCATTTAGGACCATCTAGTTTTTTTCTATATGACGGACACAGTTTCTCTCTCTCTCTCTCTCTCTCTCTCTCTCTCTCTCTCTCTCTCTCTCAGATAAAACCCTGTGAATGAAGTTCAGTTAGGGTAGGTACAGTTGGTTATCTCGGCAGTGCATTGTCACTTGGACCCATAGGCAGCAGTGACCAGACTCTACAGTTGTGTTTGTGTGCTTGGGAGGTCTGTAGAGGGATGAACAGGATGAGGGGCTGCAGAGCCTGTAATGTATGTGGGTGTGTGCATGTCACAGATTGTTGTGGAGGTCTGGAGGGATGAACAGAATGAGGGGCTGCAGAGAGCCTGTGATGTATGTGGGTGTGTGCATGTCACAGATTGTTGTGGAGGGATGAACAGAATGAGGGGCTGCAGAGCCTGTGATGTATGTGGGTGTGTGCCTGTCGCAGATTGTTGTGGGGGGGATGAACAGAATGAGGGATTGCAGAGCCTGTGATGTATGTGGGTGTGTGCATGTCACAGATTGTTGTGGAGGGATGAACAGAATGAGGGGCTGCAGAGCCTGTGATGTATGTGGGTATGTGCTTGTCGCAGATTGTTGTGGAGGGATGAAGAGAATGAGAGGCTGCCGAGCCTGTAGTGTATGTGGGTGTGTGCATTTCACAGATTGTTGTGGAGGTCTGGAGGGATGAAGAGAATGAGGGGCTGCAGAGCCTGATGTATGTGGGTGTGCGCATGTCACAGATTGTTGTGGAGGGATGAACAGAATGAGGGGCTGCAGAGTCTGTGATGTATGTGGGTGTGTGCTTTTTGCAGATTGTTGTGGAGGTCTGGAGGGATGAACAGAATGAGGGGCTGCAGAGCCTGTGATGTATGTGGGTGTGTGCATGTCACAGATTGTTGTGGAGGGATGAAGAGAATGAGGGGCTGCAGAGCCTGTGATGAATGTGGGTGTGTGCTTGTCGCAGATTGTTGTGGAGGGATGAACAGAATGAGGAGGAGTTGCAGAGCCTGTGATGTATGTGGGGGTGTGCTTGTCGCAGATTGTTGTGGGGGGGGGGGGGGGATGAACAGAATGAGGGGCTGCAGAGCCTGTGATGTATGTGGGGGTGTGTGCTTGTCACAGATTGTTGTGGAGGGATGAACAGAATGAGAGGCTGCAGAGTCTGTGATGTATGTGGGTGTGTGCATGTCACAGATTGTTGTGGGGGGATGAACAGAATGAGAGGCTGCAGAGCCTGTGATGTATGTGGGTGTGTGCATGTCACAGATTGTTGTGGAGGGATGAACAGAATGAGAGGCTGCAGAGCCTGTGATGTATGTGGGTGTGTGCATGTCACAAGATTGTTGTGGAGGGATGAACAGAATTAGAGGCTGCAGAGCCTGTAATGTATGTGGGTGTGTGCATGTCACAAGATTGTTGTGGAGGGATGAACAGAATGAGAGGCTGCAGAGCCTGTGATGTATGTGGGTGTGTGCATGTCACAAGATTGTTGTGGAGGGATGAACAGAATGAGAGGCTGCAGAGCCTGTGATGTATGTGGGTGTGTGCTTGTCACAGATTGTTGTGGAGGGATGAACAGAATGAGAGGCTGCAGAGCCTGTGATGTATGTGGGTGTGTGCTTGTCGCAGATTGTTGTGGAGGGATGAACAGAATGAGAGGCTGCAGAGCCTGTGATGTATGTGGGTGTGTGCATGTTGCAGATTGTTGTGGAGGTCTGGGGGGGTTGAACAGGATAAGAGGCTGCTGAGCTAAATGTACGTGGGTATGTGCATATCACAGATCGTCGTGGAGGTCTGAAGGGATGAATAGGACAAAGGGATGTTGAGTTTGTGTGCGCATGTGTGTATGAGGGCTCCTACTTGTCATTGAACTGGCACATTTTTAGAGAAATTTAAGAACATGAAATTACAGGAGGGAAAAAAATCAATATGGAGAGTATTCAGAGAGGGAGGGGAGGGAGGGAGGAGAGAGTAGCAGTGGAATCCATGTAGTGTTGTTTGCATTTTCAGTGTGCTTGCGGACAGTGATGTCATGAGACGTGGTGCAAACATAGCAAGAGCCAGCAGTCACCATTATGTCTTCCCAGCCTTAGGCAAAATAATTTTGTGCTCTGAAAAATGGGCATCAGCTAGATGCTGCGAAAGTGAAACTGATGAACAAAAACTGTAGAATGAGTGGTCCTAGTCGTGGATGATACACTTCTCAGTGCTGAGATCTGTGACAGGTTGAACCATTTTTAAATCCAAGGTTTTTCAAGTATCCACCCTCCCCGATCTTTCACCTCACTCCTCTACCCCAGGTATTTTGGGGATATTTGCATTTCCTCAGTGGCAGCCTTATGTGAATGTGTTACATGCTGGTTGTGTTTTAAGTTTGCCTGCGTGGTTTAGAGGCCTGTAATGGGATAAAGAGGATGAAGGGCTGCGGAGCCCATGACATTAGTGTACATTTGGTTCCTATGACGGATTGCTTGCAAATTGTTTGTGTGCATTGTGACAGAAAACGTGGGTCCCATGGCCATGGTGCAGAAGAAGAAGAAGGCCAGGAACCAGATCTACAAAGGACCGCGCAAGAGTAAGTCTCCTGTTGGCTTGTCCTCTGCAGTTCATCACTCTGTGTCACATGTACAGTGCTTGTGGTATTGACAGATTTTTTTTCTTCTTTTGTTTTCCCTGCAAAGAGGTACTGAGTGACAGCGCATTGTTGCTGCTTATGTGACTGTTAAATCACCTTTTCTTGTACCTCAGTGCCATTCATTTGTCATGATAGATTTTGTTTTTGGTATGCAATCTGTTAAGTCCTTTCTTAGGGTTTCAGACCAGTATTTTTTGTTGTAATCAATTAATTACTTTGATAAGTCGTTTGTTGATGTTTCAGACATACGTTTTGTGTAAATTCCTTTTGTTTATCATAAAGTCGTCCTGCTTGTATTAACCTTAAACAAAGGCAAGGCATATTGTTTACATCCTATATTGGTTTAAGTAAAGCCTCCATCACCTCAGGGCAAAGAACTGTGGACGGCGAAATGATATTGCAAAGTGCTCCATGTGAACAAATGTCCTATGTCTTGTGGGGGTGTATGCATGATAGTCCTTATCCACTGGGTAAATCAAAATTGGTTGTAAAATGGTTATTGTGTGTGCACAGCATATGACTATGCTGAGTGAAAGTTGGGGGGGGGGGGGGGGGGGGGGGGGAGGCAAAAGGTATGCTTGTAAGGTTAATGTGATAGTCCAGAAGTATTAAAGATGTGCCATGGAGTCGTCTTGAAGATCACACATGTCAGTGGGAGCTCTTTACATTGCTCATGAATAAATGTTGCATAACGCTGTCAGGTGGGGATAGATAACACTTGTATTCCAGTCTTATTTTGGTCGGAAAGTAGACTTATATGTGACTTTTAGTCCACGTAGATAATGGAAGGCCAGGCTATGAACAGACCTGTTTACCTGTACAATTTTGATGTAATTTTTACAGAAAAAATCAAAGTTACGGGAATTACACACACACACACACACACACACACACACACACACACACCTCCAGAAAAAAAAAAAAATTACAGGAAAAAAAAACTCAAAGAAAGAACATTTGTAAACATAGAGTTTCGTCTGCTACCGTTTCAGTCAAAAGTGGTAAAGAAAATATTTCCCAGCATGCCTTGCATCTTTTATCTTGTCAAGATCACGACGAAGTAGTCTTATGCACCAACGGCCGGCTCTTCAAATCTTCAAATGTTGCAAAAGTATTGCAGTTATGAAGATTACTTTTTCCCCCAACCAAATTGCAGGTTTTTGTCCAAGATATAACAGGTACACGAATTTGGGGTTAACAGGTCTGCTATGAATATCACAACAGGTAGGTTATGACAGGTCCACATGGTTGTTAAGGTTGGTGTTTCAGGTGTGATTGGGACAAAAGCGTAGCCTGGATTCTGGTAACAGATCATGCCAGTTTATCCTGAGGAATTGTAGGAAAAAAAAAAAATTACGTTTTGGATCATTCACCTTCTGCTTTTCTAATGCAAAGTGAGACCTGCCTTTGGAAAACAAAGAAAAAGTCCGTTGGAATCACTGGTTTGAATTTTTCATCAATGAAAAAACAAAGATGGAATTAAGATTTGACCTTTGGCACAGCTTACATGAATGGAAGGAATGTTCCAGAGAGGAAGTCCAAACCTGGAGTGGGGGGGGGGGAAATGCCGTTCCTCCAGGCTATCGCTTCCTGGCCTCCAGCCAGTGGGAGAACAGGGACAAGTACTGGCCCACCCCAGCCAGCAAGGGGGGTTTGGAGCGGCCCCCTCACATGCCGCTACCTCCGGAAGCTGTGGCAGCCAATCTGCCCCCACTAGCCGATCCGGATCTTCCTGAAGCCAGCAAGAGAAGTAGGTGACAGATGTAGTGACCTGTAAAGACTTTTCATGCTTTGGTAAACAGACTCCCAGTTTACATCATGTTGATCTGTCAGGACTAGATAGTTCTCCCATTCTCCCTCCCCCTACCTTTCTCATTTGTCAACATACATCCTTTGTCAGTGTTAGATAGTACTCCTATAGGTACAGTAGTTGTCAGTACTTGCACACACACACACACACACACACACACACACACACACACACACACACACACACACACACAGAGTCACTGAGTATATATACTTTTTTTCACTGCTAGATTCATTTTATGTCTACATACAATATTTGTCAATGCTAGGTTTACCCCACTCATTGCACACACCCTTGGTCAGTACCAGATTTAACCCCTTGCCTCCCCTTCTTCCTTTATCAGTGCTACATTCTCCTCATTTGTACATCCACATTTTGTCAATACTAGATTTATTCCCCTCTGTACATGCACCTGATCTCGACACACCTACCCTACTCCCTCAGCTTACACCTTTGTTCAGTACTAAATTCACCCTGCTGTATGTATACCTTTTTTTTTCATTTTTTTTTCACAGTACTAGATTTATCCCCTTTCTAAAAATATCTTTTGTCACTACAAGTAGGTTCTCTAAACCTTGCCATGACTAAGAGGCAGTGGGCTGTTGACTCACATGCAACTGTTATTTTCTCCATATGTTTCCAAATGAATCAAAAAATGAAAATAGACCTGACAAAATCTGTTACTTATCTTTCATTTCCACACATTGTCTTTGTATTTTTGATGGTGAGTGTATTTAAGTGTGTGTTGAAAGTTTGCACTGTTTACTGATCAGCCATGAGCGTTGGCCGCCATGAGCACGTCTCACTCCTATCACCGCCTTTGGTTTTCAGCTTTGTGCTCATCAGGACAGCTATCACTAATTCTATTCAGATTACCTTATCCATGGATGTAATTATTTACTTCAAAAGATATAATCATTCGATTCAGATGAACTTGTCCATTTAATTATTTATTTGAAAAGTTATCAGTTCTATTCAGGTTAACTTATCCATTTAATTATTTACTTAAAAAGTTATCGATTATTCTGTTCAGGTTGACTTATCCATTTAATTATTCACTTCAAAACTTATCAATTATTCTATTCAGATTAATTTGTCCGTTTAATTATTTACTTAAAAATGTATCCTTTATATACAGGCAATGATAGTGACCCTAAAATTAAATTTCTTCTCACTCTCGCTGTCTCTCTTGAGTGTGTCACTTGGCAGTCATATGTTGATGTGGACAAGAATACAGGGTTTGTACGCCCCTTGAAGACCCTTGAAAACCCTTTAAATTTCAACTGGATTAAAAAGGTCCTTGAAAACTGCAGATATCCCTACCACCCTAGAAATCCCCCTGAAAATCGTTTTCGGACCAAAACTGACTGTAACATTTGAAGACGTATCGTAGAACAAATGCGAACGAGACTTGGACATCAATTCTCGCCTTTTGAATCATTTTGTGTCGTCTGCTTTTCAAGCAAAGGGAAGCAATTCAATAGTTGGTTATGGTTTGCGCATGCGCAGTTCGACTTTCAACAAAGAGCGCCATGCTCCCTCATCTTCGGTGAAGTCCAGTACTGTTGTGTGTCTGTCATCATGCCTAAGGGAAATTACGCATTTGATCCGTCCGTTGTGGTTACAGAAGGAAGAATATCAAAGCTGAATCACTGAATGCAGAGACAACAAACATGCGTTTTTCTGTAAAGTGTGCAAAAAGACCGTTGGTGTCCAGGCAATGGGCGAATCGGCGGTTGCAAGTAATGGAAAGAGGAAAAAATACGTGGAATTGGAAAAAGCGAGTAGGCTGGTCATTAGTCTTACGGACTTTGTTTGGCAATCATCAAATTCATCAACATTGGGTCAGACCCTTTCCTCAGTAAAAATCGTCAGTCAGCCAGTCCACAATAACAGCAAGTGGGACAGATGTGTTGAAAGCTGAAGTGTTGTGGATGATTTATGCTATCAACAATCACCACAGTTTCCGATCTGCTGAAGACAATGCGAAACTGTTTGCAGCAGTGTTTCCATATTCTTCGATTGCGTTGAACTATCGGTGAAGGGAAACCAAAAGTAGATATCTTGCAACTTTTGGCATTGTTCCTTTTTTCTGTCAGAATTGAAAAAAGAGTGAAATCACAGACTGAATCTTCAAATCTTCAAATCAGTCGTCACGTCGTCTCCATATAGACTTTAAGTGACTTGTGTGTGTGCATTTGTTTAACAACAACAACAAAATCGTACATTCTTGTTTAAAAGACCGCATTCATACCACACCCCTTCCCCCCTAACTTACCTACCAGCCAGCCTACACACACACACACACACACACACACACACACACACAAAACACAAAAAAAAAAAGTTTAGTGTGTGGAGCTGCTACCCATGTTCACCTTTTCAAAAGGGGTTACCCTGCTCACTGGCTTGCCCCAGAACAAGTATTAGGCTTGTCCAGGCCCGCCAACCATTCAAACGCACTTCCATACGACAACACATACAGTGGCTGTATTTTAAAAGTAAAATTTGCTGAGTTATCTCCTGAAATGTTTTAGAGAGGGGGCCTCGGCTGCAGCTGCCTGTAGAGAATTAATGAATATGTCATGCTTTTTGATGAATCATTGAATAAGGACTTGAAACAGAAGCAGCTGGACTTCCATGTCAGATTCTGGTCCGGAAAGCAGATTGAAAGTTTTCTTTTTCTGATATCTCAATTTCTGTATAAAGACTTCATTTTTTTATTTTTGTATATGATATTGAGCATGGAAAAGACTACAGAAGTGTAATCACCTTATCATCATGGCTGGATTACATGTGTAAGGTAATTATTCACTCTTTTTTTTTTCAAATGTATGGCTAAATTTGCCCCTTAAAAATCAAAATATCCCCTTTAGAAACCCTTGAAAAACCCTTGAATTTTTTTCCTGAGGAAGTGGGAACCCTGACTGAATAATAGTTTTGCTTCCCTTTTTT
Source organism: Conus betulinus (assembly GCA_016801955.1). Classification (NCBI taxonomy): domain Eukaryota; kingdom Metazoa; phylum Mollusca; class Gastropoda; order Neogastropoda; family Conidae; genus Conus; species Conus betulinus. The sequence continues at coordinate 716,678 of JADBJO010000300.1, forward strand.
TTTCTTACTCTTACCAGTCATCTGGTCAATACAGGTGATGCATGTGAGTGGGTAGAAGTGATAGACAAATTCTGTAGCATGATCACTTGCTATAAAATTTGTTTTTATCAGTCATGCTTGGTAATCATGGGGCTTTGGACTTTGGATGGTGCAGTGTATGTATGGCACAGTTAAACTGTCTTATCCTGTCCAGTGTATAACCAGAGCTCCTGATTCATGTACGGATGTGCTTATTTTGTGCTCTATGATTAAAAAATATCCTCTGAAAATATTAGGAGTGCACAAGTCATTTATGTATGTGTTCACCTTTTTTAATCATCAAACCTTGCGTGAAATTACTGTTTATGTGTAAAGACATAAGAAGTTTTTTAGAGCCAAGTTGCTTTGGTTTTTCTTGTGCTCACCAGACTTTGTCTTATCAGTGCCTCAGATGACCCATCCTGTTGCCAAAGGTTAAAATTTTCAAGTTTATCCAAAGAATTTGCCACTTTATGTTAAAGTGAAGGAATCAAATTCTTCTAGAGAGAAAATGAGAAAGTTGATGGCTTTCCCCCACCACCACTCCCATCCTCCACCTTCTGTTTTCAAACATAAGGGAGAATTGTGCATATCCACTTGGTAAAACACACTATTTTTGTGTGTGTGAAAAAGTGCAACAAAAGCATTTTTGGAGTAGATGGGTCTGCCTTTAAACATTTTTTCTAAACCCAGTGTTTTGCTTTGCTTTTTTGTTTTGTTTGTTTCATATCCTGTTTGATAGATTAAGGGTTTTTTTGTTTTAAATCCTGAGAGTGACAGATTAAGCAAATTGGTCAGTACTCTGAAGCACAGCCAGTTTTATCTGCCTTAACCGTTTCGCAACGCGCTGTGTGATAGTGACGGCAACTCTGTCGACCCGTTCACGACGAGCTGTGCACTGGTGACGGCAGCACTGCGGTACTGCCTGGACGTGCCGTGCCTCCGTGACGGCACAACTATAAAAATTCTCCATGCTCTCTCGTCTACTGTCTTGGGGATGCAGCTGCCATAAATATTTAGAACAGGGTTCTAGCCACTGGGAGGGTAAGTTTACATGCACTAGCGATGACCTTTGTGACCTTAGAGCTGTCCGAACAAAGAGACCCGTCTGGCACTGTAAGGCACGTGTGGAATTTCCTGCCTCACCAACATATTGGGCAGGAGAATGACATGTGGTTTTAGAACTGGTTCAGTAAAGTAGTTCAGAAAGTGAGGGGGTAAAGGTGTACAGGGTTCGCACAGGCCCTAAAAGGCCCAAACCTTTTTAGGCAAAAAATAGGGGCCCCTAAAAGGCCTTAAAAATCAAAATGAAGAGGCTGGAGGCCTTAAAAGGCCCAAAAACCAGAACAGCCTAAAAAAAAATTCTAAAAGAAAACCCCAACAACAACAACAAAAATCAAAGAAGAATGATCAGAAAAGAAAACAAAAACCGATTTTCATAATAGGTAAATGCCGAATCAGTACTGATCGATCATGGTGTAAAGTCGTTCAAGGGAAGTAACTCCATGACAAAGTAACTGTGCTGTCCGCCATTTTGGACTTTCCATGTATTGAACGAAGCAAGACCGGTTCGCTTTTCAACGAAATTTGACATTTCATTGAGTTTTTCTTTATAAGATTTCGTCAGTTTCACTCATAAACATGGGGAAGTGCTTATTCCAAGATCTGTGGCTTGATAAATCTGAAGATAAACTCTGGCTTCGCCAAGATAACTTAGACAAATATTGCTTCTATTGTAGCTTTTGTAAGAAGGGGTTTCAGCTTGAGAAAATGGATGAAAAAGCCCTTCAAACTCACCAAAAAGGGAAGAAACATTCAGACTTGGAGAAGGCGAGTGCTACAGCGGCAGTGTCCTTAACATTTTTTTTTTTTAAGATGGTGACAGTGGGCAAGCCTCAAGTAGTACTAGAACATCAAGTTTTTGCTCAGAAAAGCACTTTGTTGCTGGTCCTTCAACGAGTTCTAGTGCTTCTACTGCAACTTCGTTTGGCCCTACTGCCCCACTAACACCCCTGCTCTTTCCCTTCACCCCCATATCTGAATCACCAGCATCCAAACACAGCTACATGATTACACCAGTCCACCACCTCAACTGCAACCCACTATATATTGTACAAAATCACACAGCCACTCACACCACATTAACTTGCAGTGCCCCCCCCCCCCCTCTTTTTTTTTTGTCCACCCCCCCCCCTGCCCCCCCTCACTGACCACTTCCTTTCCCTTGTCCACATTATGTTCTCCCCCTCCCCTCCTCTGTACAAGTATACTAAGGGGCTTGTGTCTCCCCTCTCCATGTATATAGGTATGCTGGGGGGGGGGGGGGGGTTTTTACACAGATTCCATATATGATGACCACTATCATTATTACCACCACTCATAAGATGTCCTGTGTATGCCAGTCCTTTTTTTTTTTTTTTTTTTTTTTTTTTTTTTTTTTTTTTTGCGTATGTATGTGTGTGTGTGCCTGTGTATGTGTATGTGCCTGTGTGTGTGTGTATGTACATGTGTGTGCGTGCATGTATCATGCATGCGTGTGTGCGTGAGACAGTGATGATTTCACTTGTGACAACCATCACCATCACCATCAGTCATTGATCATTCCCCCCCTTGCCCCCCCCCCCCCCCCCCCCCCCCCCCCCCCCCCCTTTTTTTTGTTTTTTTTTTTTTTAACTCAACTCAGCTGGCGTTATGCCAATGCTATCATGCTATTTCACTTATGGCAATGATCATCATCCTATATCACTGTTTGTCCCAATTATGACAATGACCATTATCCATCATCATCAGATTTATTCCTTTTTTTTTTTTCCCCCCCCCCCACCAGCATTACTACATCAATGCCACCACAGTATTTCACTTATGACAATGGTCACCACCCTGTAGTACTGTAGATCTCATCACAGTGATAACATCCATCAGTCATTGATCATTACCTTTATTCCCCCACTGGCATTATCGTACTTGCCAATACACTATCCTACTCCTTTTACAAAAATGACCATCATCCTGCACACTGTGGATCATACCTACACCTTGACCATGATCATCATCCATCCATCTTTGAAACACCTCCCCCATTCCCCACCAGCATTTTACACCAATGCCACAGCATTATCCCACTTATACAACAATTATCATCATCCTACAGTACTGTTTACTCAAATCATACATGATCATCACCCATCAGTCATCTACCCCTACCCCCTCCACCCTCTTTCTCAACCTGCAATATTATACTAATGCACCTTATATTCCACTTACCACAATGACCATCATCCTACAGTACTATTGATTTCACCCATGCCAATGAGCATCACCCACAGGTCATTGATATTTTCCTTTATCCCCCCAACTTGCACCATCACCACTACATTTTTCACACTTATAACAATAGTCATCATCCTATGGTACTACTGATCTAAAATGATTACCATTTCTCAGTTTACTGAAAATACTCCCATCCAGTGAACACCTTCATACTGCACTATATATGGAAATGAAGAAGCTGACCAATTGACAAAGGAATGAGGACAGCAGCCCCAACTGTAAAAGGTAGCCTCCTTGGAATAAATCAAAAGTATTTCCAAGGGGACAAATAGGAGGATGACTTGAGCACTGGACTGTTCTCACTGGGACTGTTCTCTCCTTCAACCAGAGGCAGTGTGTGCTAGTCAATCAAGGACAAGGCAGCTGTTAGTCAGGTGGAAAGAAAGCATAGGCCTACTTTTTTCTTCATCTTGTGACTTGTATTCCTAAGACTTCCGCCTTGTGTGTGCTGCAAGAACACTGTGTTTACTCTAGCCATTGTAAAAGATTTCTTTTTTTCATACGGACATGGAATTGACAAGATTCATACCAGAAAAAGTGATTAGGTGCTTGCTGAATGGAGGTCTGTATTGGAGAAAAATGGCCTCTGTGGGAGGCAATGGTGAGCACTTTTCAGCATTTTCGTGTGCCCTGATGGCCCTATTTTTGTAAATTTTAGCCCTAAAAAAGGCCCTAAAAGGCCCTAAATTTTTTCTCATTACAAAGTTCTTACTTTACCCTTTCCGTTGATATATAACAATTGCTTGTAAGGTTTATATTAGGAGACATAAAATAAAATATAAAAGTGCGAAAATTGCACGTCTGCAATGGTTGTAAGCATGTGTGGCGCATGCGCATGCAGGGAAGCGGCGTTGCCCTGCCGCGCTCGCCTGGAAAGTATTACAAGATGTCGGTCATTCAGTAACGTGTGTTTTGGGGGGGGGGGGGGGGGGGGGGGGGGGGGGGGGTTTTTTCTTTCTGAGCATTTGACCTTTTTTTCATGTATGAGTTTGACTGCAGGAAGAGGCCCAGTGTGACTGGCTGGGCTGTGATAATAAAAGAATAGTTGTTTTTATTACGCAGCATCATGTGTGTGCAGCCAAAGTGGAGGGGAACAAAGAGTCCCCCATGGACGTGTCCACTCCCATCACCACCCCCCCCCCACCATTCAGACCCTCCCCTCTGACAGCCTGCCCACGCTCAGCCCCAAAGGCGGCAATGTGCCGGATGTAAAAACCACCTCCCAGTTACCTCTGGGAGGTCAGGGGGAGTGGGGTCAGCAAAGCAGCTTGTCCAGGGATGGCACAGCTGACGCGCTCAACAACAATCCTGCACATCACAGGCAGCAAAAAGACGGTCCCTCGCAGCTGGCCAATGGTGTGGCCGCCTCTGCCAAGTCCAGCAGCACCCCTGGTGCCTCATCAGAGGCTTCCCCAACCCCACATTCCACTGGGGGTACTAAGGCTAGCAGTTCACTGTTGTTCACCCCAAGCCTGCAGAAGCGAGCACCGCAGCAGTGGAGTGCTCAGGACGTGTGTCTGTTCCTCAGTGTCAATGACTGTGGGGCTTGCTCTGAGACTGTCCTCAGAAGGGTAAGTTTCTTTCATTAACATTTTTGCAACTGCCAACTTATTTCTGTCACTGTTGAACAAGCTTGAATGGAACCTTTGAAAGGGGGGATACTTCTTTTTAAAATAGTCACCAAACAATTCTATATGTTAATCATGTGCATGCATCTGTTTTTGTGGTGGTCATGTCTCTAGTTAACTATTGTGGTCACTGACCTTATTACAGAAAATCTGAAATCCAGTCTTAATGGCAAAGGTGACTTCCAAATTCACTGTCAGTTTGGACACTACCTCTCTAGTTTGAACTTGTGTAGTCAATATGACTTTCTAAGCTGCCTTAAGTTTTTGACACAAAACCTGATTTTCCCCCTGAAGAACATATTTCACAATAACAGCCATTTCTACAGGCCCCATGATATAAAAAGGAAGAGAAACTGGTGGGAGAGTTAATTTGTGCCAAAGCATGCTGATGAATCAGGTTTGAAAGTAATTTGTTATGGGAGAGACTATTTCTGCTGTAGTTATTGAACAGTCAGCAGGTATCCTACCCTCAGATAAAATCATCTCACCTGAGGTGCTGGATATGTTCTCATTTAAGTAATGCATGAATTCATGAGCTCAAAACAAAACAGAACAAAAAAAAGTTACAACTAAATTAATGAGACACCACATAACAATTCCACTTTTTCTATTGCTGCTCAGGTTATAAGACTTTGCAGGTGGGGCTACTTTAGCAGGTTGTGATGCTGGTTGTTTGTGGACCCCAACTGAACTCTTGGATAAGTGTGTGTGTGTGTGTGTGTGTGTGTGTGTGTGTGTGTGTGTGTGAGTATCACAGTATAGGCACACCAGAAAATAACCTGGTCATTGGGTGCATGACATTGGGGGAGACAGTTGGGTTTAAGTCTTTTAGGATCTCTTGTCAGTCTACCCAGCCACACCCATCAGTGGAGAAGGTTTGTTACCCATGTATGTTGTGAAGTGAAAAAAGGCTAAAATCCCCTAGCCTAATGACTTTAGGGACTGTGAGCTATCATGGATGCATCTTGTCCGGGGCTCACCGTGATGAAAGGCAATGCCCATCCCCCTCTCCTTCAGGTGCCTTTTAACTCTCTTGACAAGCGCGCACCCGCTAGCACCCAATCGGAAATCACACACACAGCCAAAAGGCTGAGCACCTGCCAGATGAAGATACTGTGATTTGTAGGATTTACGGCATAAGACTTAGTGAAAGTGTTGGGTAATGAAGCTTAAAGTGACCTAGATTTCGACTGGGATGAGGTTTGAGATTCTGCCATAAAAATTCCCAGACTCTGGATCATAAGTAGAAAAGATTATCTATACTCAGAGTCTAATAGTTCACACTTGCTGAAATATTTCGGCTGGGCCACAACCAGCCTTCATCAGTCAGCTGAAGCAATAAAGGGAGCTGCTGGTTGAATGCGTCGTGAGTTCGAGTTCACTGCAGCAGAGTTCACAACAGCTGCAGGTTGTGAGTCCGAGTTCACTAGAGGTAAGTTAGAGTTCACCACAGGTCTTAAGATGCTGTCATAGATGGGAGGTAACTCAAGTCCCCCATCCCTGTTGAGGCTGGGTCTTCTTGTTTTTATCTGAATGGCCTCCTTCACCTTCCTTTTGAGAAAGTTGGGTTCAGTTCCCAGCAGAGTGCACTTACCTGAGCTTAGTTACGCCGAAAACCATTGGCATGGTAAGTAACTCCGTAATTTGAACATGGTTACCCAATTAAAAAAATAATTTAAAAGAGAGGAAAGGAAATAATGAAATGAAAATAATTTTTTAAAATTCCTACGAATATATATGTTGCTATATCATAAGTTTTTGAAGAGTGTCACATGAGCCATTTACTCGGGGAAAAGAAAAATCTTCTCTTCAGAACTTTCTTCCGAATCATCGTTCATCATACCTGGAACCTCATCCCAGTCGAAATCTAGGTCACTCTAAGCTTCATTACCCAGCACTTTCACTAAGTCTTATGCTGTAAATCCTACAAAACACCGTATCTCCATCACTAAATCTCATTATAGAACGGCAGAAATCAAAGTTAGCCATGGTGAAAAAACAGCATTTCAACCTCAAAACTTAAAAAGTTCGTAAACTCGAGAACCATGGTACGCATCGACTCGCGGTTTTTTTTTTTTGCAAACGGAAGTAAATGGCTACAGGAAGAAGGAAGTCACGTTCTCGCGAGACATCCTTTTCTACGAGAAACATGGCAGCGCCCATTGTTGCCATGTGTTTTACCGGGTGCTGGCAGGCGCTCAGCCTTTTGGCTGTGTGATTTCCGGTCGGGCGCTAGCGGTTGCACGCTTGTCAAGAGAGTTAATGTTATCCATGTGTGTTTTGCTGTTGTAGAATATCTATAGAGGATGTCAGTATGTTATCCCAGTGTGTTTTTCTTATAGTACAGTATTTTTATAGAGGATGTCAGCATGTTACCTTGTTGTTGATATTTGTTGTTGATATTGTTGTCTGTGTGTGTGTGTGCTGTTGTGGAACATCTATAAGAGGATGTCGGCGTGTTGCATTGTACAGTTGTAGAATGTTTGTAGAGGATGTCAGTGCGTTTATCATGTGTGTTGTGCTGTTGTGTAGAATATGTTTAGAGGATATCAGTCTGTTATCTATTTGTAGTGTGCTGTTGCAGTGGGTTATCCATATGTGCTGGTGCAGTGTATTATCCATGTGTATGTGCTGGTGCAATGTATAATCCATGTGCATTGAGATGCAGTGTGTTATCCATGTGTATTGTGCAATTCCAGTGTGTTATACAGGTATATTTGCTGTTGCCATGTATTACTCGTATGTAGTGTGCTGCTGCACTGTGTTATCCATGTGTAGCATGCTGTTGCTGTGTGTATAATCCATGTATTGAGTGTTGTTGCAGTATATTATCAATGTGAAGTGTGCTGTTGCCATATGTTATCCATGCGTGATGTAATGTTGCAGTGTCTTGTGTACATGTTATTGGTGTGTTGTGTGCAGTTGCAGTGTTATCTGTGTGTGCTACTGTTCTGTGTTATTCATGTGTTGTGTGCTGTTGCAGTGTTGTCAATGTGTGCTGCAGTTGTGTGTTGTCCATGTGTCGTGCGCTGTTGCAGTGTTGTGTATGTGTGTGTGTGCTGCTGTTGTGTGTTATCCAAATGTAGTGTGTTGTAATGTTATTCCTGTGTGCTACTGTGTTTTGTGTTGTCTGTGTGTTGTGTGCTGTTGCGTGTTTCAGCCATGTTCTGTGTGCTGTTGTCATGTGTCATCCATATGTTATGTGTTGGTGCAGAATATCAGTGGCGGTGACCTGCTGTCACTGAGTGCTGAGGAAGAAAATCAGTTTAGCTGGCACCAAGGTGGGTCCTTCGCTGCGCATCACACCCAACTGCTGCAGCAGCTGCGATCCTACGTCAACTCTCGTTCCTCTCCTGCAGCCTCCACCAGTGTGCCTGCGGCCATGGAGACGGACTGAGACTGGGCTTCCTCCATGGACAGACATTTCCAGCACTGCCATACACTGTGCCCTTGGCATTCTGACCAGAGATACATGTCCATCTGTCTGAGGCAACTTGTGTCTGTCTCTGCCTGCCTTCTTCCACTGGGCTGACCTGACCCACACCATCACCCATGCACTGGACGAGTGTCATCGGTATCTGTAGGTCACATGGTGCATCACTTGCCTCTTGGGGTCAGCATCCATTTGTGAGAGTGCAATCAGCATTTTGGTTGTTAATACTAGGGGGAAGAAGGCAATGCCCTTTTGTTTTTTTTGCCATGCCATAATCATGCAAACTTGTCTTGTTCCGCAGTCTCCAAGTGTTGCTGTCTTAGTTGCCATGACGACAACGTCTTTCCTCCTATTACATGAGGAATTTCACTCTTTTCCTGCCCGTTCCAGTGTCACTTAACATGTAGCAGCATACTTTCAGATACATACACGCATCTCTCTTCCATCCTTTGGTCAGTTCCACATTCTGCTTCTTTGAACCCCAGGTGGATAGCGGCCACTTTCTGAGTGAATGCTGAGTAAGTGATAGGAACAGGAGAAGTGTGGAAGTGGTGTGTTTGGTCATTTCAGTGACTTTATGCAAACATGACATTGGAAAGTTTACTGAGCAAGAGCATGTTTGTTACATAGGTGTGTTTTTTTTTAAGCATGATCACCATTGTTAATCATTGTCTGTTAATAGCTGTATGTATACTTGTAATCTGCCTTGTTTTATTGGTATGTATTGCAGCTCAGAAAGGATCGTGTGTGGTGGGCTGAGCTATAAGGAAGCATATTTAAAACTTCATATGGATTGCTTAGGAGATGTTTTATGCGGAACCTTTATTTCTTGTAGTTAAAGAGTTATGTCCAGGTAAAGGTAAGTCAATGACGCACCATGCGGGACTCTAAATAATCAAAAGTATATTTTCTTTTGTCATAGAAAAATGGAACAGACGAGGAAGAGGCTTTCTTAGGCTTAAATCAACAGCGAGGGACTCTTTAGTGAATGTGGGTGATGGTCATGGTATTCCAAGGTCTTTTGGAAACGACTCAGATTTTAGAGGTTGTTAGCTTCTACTAGTGGCTGTAAGGATGTGTTCGTTCACAGATCTGAAACATGTGCATAATGAGTTAGGAGTTAAAAGAGTGTTTATGAAGTTACAATTTTCCCACATGCTCAAGAAAAGTCGATTGTAAACTGAGAGAAGTATTGTTTGTGAAATGGTCATTTCCAGTCTCGAGTCTGTACAGGCTTGATCCCTGAAAATGTCCACAAAATCAACAGGTAGCAGCTTTATGACAGTGCTGTGTGTTTGATTGAAGTGACTGCTGCTGACTGATCTCAAGTGGGAGTGCAATTGTTGCAATTAAAGAGGACAAAATGCCACATTGTGTGACCTTTTTTTTTTAAACGTGGTGTATATTAATGGTTTTATATGCACCCTATAGAAGGCATTACTCCCATCAAGCATATTCCTCCCCTGTGCACACAGCTGCAGCAGCCCCAGAGAGCTCTCCATTTATGATGTTATGCTGTCTACACGGGACATTGCCGAGAGACTTAAGTATGTCAGTAATGCATATGGGACATGCCATTTAAGCTAGGAGACTTGAGTGGTGGTTTCTGTACATGTAGGACACTGTGCAGCTGTTTAGACACTTCAGTGGTGTCTGTAATTCATGTTGGACACAGTGCAGCAGCCAAGACACTTCAGTGGTATCTGTAATGCATATAAGTGATATAATGCTCTCCATGTAAGCTAAGAGATTTGAGTGGTGTCCCTGCGCGACTTTGAGGTGTCAGATGTGTCTGTAGTAATACATGTAGAACACAATGCAGCAGCCAAAATGTTTCAGTGGTGTGTGTAATGCTTGTATGTCTTGTAGGACACTGTATGCAAGGTAAGAGATGTGAGTGGTGTCTGTAATATGTTTAGGACTCTGTGTAATGCTGTATGTCTTGTAAGACACTGTATGCAAGGTAAGAGATGTGAGTGGTGTCTGTAATATGTTTAGGACTCTGTGTAATGCTTGTATGTCTTGTAGGACACTGTATGCAAGGTAAGAGATGTGAGTGGTGTCTGTAATATGTTTAGGACTCTGTACAGCTTCATAGACCCTTGTGTGGTGTTTATAATACATTAAGACTCTGGGCAGCAGCCAGTACACCTTTCAGAGGTGTTTGTAATACAAATCAGATGCTGTCCAGTAGCTGAGACACTTCAGTGATGACTATAAATATAATACATGTAGGACGCTGTATCACAGTGCAGACACATTAGTGGTCTCTGTTATACATCTAGGACACTGTACACAGCAGCAGAGATACATTAGTGGTCTCTGTAATATATGAAGGACACTATACAGCAGCTAAGACACTCCAGTGGTGACTGTAATACATGTAGGATGCTGTACAGCAGCATATGCACATTAGTGGTGTCTATAATACATGTAGGACACTGTACAGCAACTGAAACACTTCATATGTGACTGTAATACATGAAGGACATTACAACCACTGAAACACTAGTGGTAACTGCAATACATGAAGGGCACTGTAAAGCAGCTGAGACTCTCTAGTGGTGACTAATACATGGAGGACACTGTACAGCAACTGAAACACTCCAGTGGTAACTGTAATACATGGAGGACACTGTACAGCAACTGAGACACTCCAGTGGTGACTGATACATGGACATGGTACAACAGCTAAGACACTCCAGTGGTGACAATACATGGAGGACACTGTACAGCAGCTAAGACACTCCAGTGGTGACTGTAATACATGGAGGACACTATACAGCAGCTAAGATACTCCAGTGGTGACTAAAATACATGTAGGATACTGTACAGCAGCTAAGACACTCCAGTGGTGACTGTAATACATGGAGGACACTGTACAGCAGCTAAGACACTCCAGTGGTGACTGTAATACATGGAGGACACTGTACAGCAGCTAAGATACCCCTGTGGTGACTGATACATGGACATGGTACAGCAGCTAAGACGCTCCAGTGGTGACTAAAACGCATGTAGGATACTGTACAGCAGCTAACAACACTCCAGTGGTGACTGTAATACATGGAGGACACTGCACAGCAGCTTAGACACTCCAGTGGTGATTAAAAATACATGTAGGATACTGGGCAACAGCTACGACACTCCAGTGGTGACTAATACATGTGGGACACTGTACAGCAGCTTAGACACTCCAGTGGTGACTAAAATACATGTAGGATACTGGACACAGCAGCTACACACTCCAGTGGTGACTAAAATGCATGTAGGATACTGTACAGCAACTGAGACACTTCATTGGTGATTGTAATACACTTAGGACACTGTACAGCAACTGGGACACTTCAGTGGTGACTGTAATGCATGTAGGACACTGTACAAAATCTGAGACTCTCCAGTGGTGACTGTAATACATGTAGGACACTGTACAGCAACTGAGACTTCTGTGGTGACCATCTGGACTGTAATACATGTAGGACACAGTACAGCAGCTGACACACTTCAGTTGTTTATACATGCAAGACTGTACAAAAGCTGTGACACAAAGTGTCCATATTGCTTGACAGAGCTCAGCAGATGAGACATCGCTAGTGTTCGTAACATGCAGGACACTGCACAGCAGATGAGCTACATTGTATATCAGTTACATAAAGGACACTGCAACATATGAGACATCCCTAGTGTCTGTAAGACATGTATTACAGTGTGCAGCAGAGACATCCCTAGTGTCTGTAAGACATGTATTACATTGTGCAGCAGAGACATCCCTAGTGTCTGTAAGACATGTATTACAGTGTGCAACAGATGAGACATCCCTCGTGTCTGTAAGACATGTAGGACACTGCAACATATGAGACATCCCTAGTGTCTGTAAGACATGTATACAGTGTGCAGCAGAGACATCCCTAGTGTCTGTAAGACATGTATTACAGTGTGCAACAGATGAGACATCCCTCGTGTCTGTAAGACATGTGGGACAGTGCAACATATGAGACATCCCTAGTGTCTGTAAGACATGTATTACAGTGTGCAACAGATGAGACATCCCTCGTGTCTGTAAGACATGTGGGACACTGTGCAACAGATGAGACATCCATAGTGTCTGTAAGACATGTGGGACACTGTGCAACAGATGAGACATCCATAGTGTCTGTAAGACATGTGGGACAGTGCAACAGAGGCGACATCAATAGTGTCTGTAAGACATGTGGGACAGTGCAGCAGAGGCAACATCAATAGTGCCTATAAGACATGTGGGACAGTGCAGCAGACATGACATCCATAGTGTCTGTAAGACATGTGGGACAGTGCAGCAGAGGCAACATCAATAGTGTCTATAAGACATGTGGGACAGTGCAGCAGACATGACATTCATAGTGTCTGTAAGACATGTAGGACACTGCAGCAGAGGCAACATCAATAGTGCCTATAAGACATGTGGGACAGTACAGCAGACATGACATTCATAGTGTCTGTGCAGACATGTAGGACACTGCAGCAGAGGCAACATCAATAGTGCCTATAAGACATGTGGGACAGTACAGCAGACATGACATTCATAGTGTCTGTAAGACATGTAGGGACACTGCAGCAGAGGCAACATCAATAGTGCCTATAAGACATGTGGGACAGTACAGCAGACATGACATTTCATAGTGTCTGTAAGACATGTAGGACACTGCAGCAGAGGCAACATCAATAGTGCCTATAAGACATGTGGGACAGTGCAGCAGACATGACATTCATAGTGTCTGTAAGACATGTAGGACACTGCAGCAGAGGCAACATCAATAGTGCCTATAAGACATGTGGGACAGTGCAGCAGACATGACATTCATAGTGTCTGTAAGACATGTGGACAGTGCAGCAGAGGCGACGTCAGTAGTGCCTATAAGACATGTGTGGGACAGTGCAGCAGACATGACATTCATAGTGTCTGTAAGACATGTAGGACACTGCAGCAGAGGCAACATCAATAGTGCCTATAAGACATGTGGGACAGTACAGCAGACATGACATTCATAGTGTCTGTAAGACATGTGGGACAGTGCAGCAGAGGCGACATCAGTAGTGCCTATAAGACATGTGGGACAGTGCAGCAGACATGACATTCATAGTGTCTGTAAGACATGTGGGACAGTGCAGCAGAGGCGACGTCAGTAGTGCCTATAAGACATGTGGGACAGTGCAGCAGACATGACATTCATAGTGTCTGTAAGACATGTAGGGATACTGCAGCAGAGGTGACAGTAATAGTGTCTGTAAGACATATAGGACACTGCAGCAGAGGCGACGTCGACGTCAGTAGTGTATAAGACACATAGGACAGTGCAGCAGAGGCGACATCAATAGTGTCTATAAGACATGTAGGACACTGGAGCAGAGGTGACATCATCAACAGTGTTTGTATGACATGTAGGACACTGTGCAACAGATAGGCCCAGTAGTAAGGGGACATGCACTTCCACTGTGCAAGCAGTATGTTCAGGATAGCTGTGGGTCGGCGTATCTAAAGGAAATGCACTTCTGGTTCTGACATGGACGTTTTGCAAGTGAATTCGTTAAAACTGCTTTTTCTGACATTCAAAATACCTGGAGGATCATGCTCTGTCTGTCTTGGTTGCAAGGCTTAAAAAGTGACAAACAACAACCATTGCTTCCCAGAAATACCAAATGTAAAAACAATGAATGGATAAACTGACACTGAGCAAAGTGTCTTCTTAAAAAGCCTCAGCTCTTACAGCTCTGGTAAAAAATTAATACAAATAACCAGTTGAAAAAGACTCTGTACACTGACCAATCGGAACACAGATACATACCAGACACTGTAGTTGTTGACTTGTTAATGTTTACCACCACAGTCATTAATACATTCTATGTACATTATCATAATAAAACTACTACATTCAGCGAATCCTAGAGAGTAGTTGTGTCATTGACCTGTTCATATGACTTGTCCAGGCAGAGCAGTGATGTTCTTGCATCATTTTGCACATTCACTTTCGGAATACAGACTCAAATAATGTGTTTTGCATGTTCATTTGTATGTTGACTTTCTTCAGCAAGCAAGGCGAATTGTTCTTTTGTCGGCCGTTTTGAATTTTGCAACTCGAGTAAAGACCATGCAATAACTTTAAGATTTCCATCAGCTTGGTCAGTCAGCATGTCGTTTGCAAAGCAAACTGTGACTGAAAGTGTTATTGAGTCTGACTTGTGATATGGCATACGAGTGCTACACTTAAATTTGGAATGCTACATATGAAAGCTGAAATCCTATACTTTGTGCTTTTGAAGCCTTGGCAGCTCAGGAGTCTTCTTGTTGTTAGTTAATTTATCATTGCTGACAGTTGCTCTTTTGCACACACACACACACACACACACACACACACAAATTGAGATATTAGGACCCCGACCAGTAATAGTTTACCAGAACATTTATAAGTTTTTTCTTTTATTAATTTAAAGATATTTGAGTTGTCTCAACAAGACAATGGATACATTCCATATTGATAATGTCTTGACCAGAAGTAACTTTCCCTGCTGGCTGTTTAAGTGGCACTCTCCTGGTGAAGCATGCTTGCCAAAGTTGGCTGTCCCCCCTACTGCTGTCCCAGACAGCTGCTAAGGTACAACAAAACATGTCTGTAGTACATGAAGGAAATTGGGACAACAGTCCAGGTGACAACAATATTCAGTGTGTGGTCTTGATTTTCCCATTGGAATGTATTATACACTGGAAGGACAGAAGTCTGTGTTGTCCTGGTTTTTCTCTGAGTGGACCTGGTTAGGTGATGTGGTCATTTTCCCACTGGACTTCATTACGTATGGCTCTGTGTGGATCTGATCAACTGATGGTATTCAGTTTGTGATTGATTGTACTTCATTCCAAGCCGTGTCCTGAGTGTGGCTGATAAAGTCATGCTTATAGGCCTAGTAGACTGTGGAGGCCATTCGAGGTGTGGTCAGCGTCAATAACAAAGTCCACAGTAACAAACCTCAGAGTGGGACCCTAGTAGACTGTGGATGCCATTCGAGGTGTGGTCAGCGTCAATAACAAGTCAATAACAAACCTCAGAGTGAGATTCAAGTCTCTACCTCTGTTCAAGATGCAGCTTAGAGGTCCTATTTTATTGTGCTGATTAGAGGCATCGAGACTTACTGGTACTCCAGGAGGCATCTCGATTTAAGACCATTAGGGTTTAGAACGAGTATTTATTGTTTATTTTTATTCATTTACATGTACTCCATATCTTTTATTGCATCATTGTTAAACACACATGAAAGCATGACCTTGCAGTTTGTTCGGTTTTTCCCACTTGCTTTTAAGAATCTTCACTACTTTCACTTTCATTGCCAGTTCTGTCTGATACCAAATTTTGGATTGTGTCCATTCATTGGCATTGTATGGAGCTTTAACAAATATGGATGGATGATGTGGAGTCAGCTATTAGAACATGATTGACATGAAGAAAAGGCAGGTAAGCCAACCCAAACCACACAAATGATCATAGTTACGGTGGATAATATGAGAGTTTAATGAATCTGCCTTGACATCAACATTGAGCAAAGCATTCATGCATATTTGAAAGAAAGTGAGCAAATATGAAATTGGATACTGAAATTATGTTTATTTTTTTTTTAAAGTAGATTTTGTTTTGTTGATTTGGTCAGAAAATTTTTCACAGGTTTTTGAACTGTATTTCTTTTTTTTTTTTTTTTTTAAGTGGAAAGAAAATTTCTTTCTTACTTTTTTCACTTGTGTAATAAGCTTAGTAAGCTGAAGAGTTGTCATGGGCAAGTTATTAACTCAATGAGAAAAGAAAGGTATTTGAGTTTTTGGCACAGGAG
Organism: Conus betulinus; assembly: GCA_016801955.1. Taxonomy (NCBI): domain Eukaryota; kingdom Metazoa; phylum Mollusca; class Gastropoda; order Neogastropoda; family Conidae; genus Conus; species Conus betulinus. The sequence goes on from JADBJO010000300.1 coordinate 732,935, forward strand.
TATGCGGGGCCGAGTATGTTTGGATTGAATTGAAAGACATTGCCATCTGCGCTGGAGCCGATTCCATGGCAGTCACAAGGCATAGCAATAGGACAGGAGAAACAACCTATTGTGTGTGCGTGTGGGTTAGTGCTGGCAGCTTTGTTGAGCAACTGTGGAAAACTGCAGGTTCATCATTATCATTATAGTGTGTGTAATCCTGACGGTGCTATTGTGCCTTGCAATGGAGGACTGGTGATTGGCAAGCTACTCTTGTGGACTTGGTGTGTGTGGGATTGCTAGGACACACCAAAATTGTGTAAAGTAAATGTGTACAGTGTACATTTCCCAGAAGTTAAATCCTGGCCATGAGGGGCATTGAAAATTTGTATTAGACAATGTTCGTGCAGCCAACAGCTGCATTATAAAAATTATTTTGTGTTACTGGGTTTCCTTTGACATTGATTAAAATGTGCATGCCACCCGTGTTTGATTAAGACTAATACAGACCAGACTTTCTGATCTTGTTATACTTGTTTGCTAGTAATAGTAGTAATGGGTGTCATCTTCAGACTGAAATGTCAAGAGTGTGTGGATCGAAGTCATGAGTTGTGTCCCTAGTTTCAGACTTGTATTTGAGAAGATAAACTGATTAACACCCCATCCACCCCCTCCTACCTCCCTCCCATTAAAATTAAGTATTGAAATTAAGTAGATGCCACTTTTCAGGCTCAGGCCAGAAATGGGGCTTAATGAAAATTTGTGCTGTTCAGTTCAAGCCTGGGAGAAATTCCCTCTGACTTTTTCTATCTTCATGTGTTTTCTTACTTGACCCGAACCTACCAGAGCTTGTTGTTTGCTTGAGCCTTATCCGCTGTTTTGCATGGTAAGTCTGCATGATTTTTTGTTGTTTTTTAGAAGTCACTGATAGTCAACAAACCGCTTTTCAGCGTTCATTCAAGGACCAGTTTTTCCCAGATTTGCAAAATTTCCTGGCATAAACGACCAAGCACCTGTTGACTTGAATGCAGCTGAGCAGTCACTATTGGAATGGGATGAAAACCAGATTTCATTAGTAACAGGATCATCTTTCCTTCTGGAGTTTCCACTCTACATGATGTAGTTGGATATATTCATTGTTGATAGGAAAGGCCTAGGCAAAGTTAAGAAATTTAGTGAGTGGAGGAAGTGGTCCTGGACCGATTAATGCAGTGATCAAGGAATACAGAACAAAATTGGTGTAAGATCACTCTTTCTGGGCTTTCTCAACGTATGTTATATGGTAGAATTTGTGCTTTTACATCTATTTAGGAATTGAAAAGCCACACACACTCACTCCTGCACTTTCAGGCCTGGAAAATTTGAAGAATCAGTTTCCCTGCTACTAGTCACCAAAGTCTTCGGATACCCTTGCATACTAACAGCTCTAGTGGGTCAGTCTGATTCTCATCATGTTTTTCATGATTAAAGCATAACTGTCTTCTGAATTCAAATACCAAGGATCCATGGAGCAGGTTAAGTTCAAGTCAAATCATTGCCAGAATTCAGATGTTCAGTAGTTTGGAAAGTGCGAGGCAAATGAATTTGTGGACAGGAGCCACCGGGAGGTTCACCATTTGGCAGCAACAAAAAATAGTTCTGAATGGGAGACGTCCTTTCAGTATGAGCCTTCTGATAAAATGAGGGAGTTGTTGCCACTGCAAGAGTTGGTTTGCACAAAGACCCGTTGCCCATCCATTTTGCATCCCTCCCTTTTGTGAGGCAGGCACAAAAACGGGACTGTACTGTCATCAATTCAGGGAATGAACTGAAAGATCATTGATGACAGTAAGAGTACAATTTGTGTTTGAAATAGCTTTTTTGGGGTCATTACAATTTCTTGATGTGTGGAAAAGTCCAGGAATGTGAACTTGTTGGCCTGTTGCATGTAGAGAACTTTTTTTTTTAGCACTGTATTGACGTGTTCTGGGATGCACATGAATTCAACTACTACATTGAAACGATGGTGACTTCTCAAAAGCAACAATCAAACTTGGTACGCTTAGGTTCATCATACTCAAGTCCAACCCACTCACCAACCTCTCCCCTTCCCCAAATCATGACCAGGATCTTGCAGTTTCCTACCTTTCAAGTCAGGTCTCAAGCAGTTCCTTCCTTATAGGAATTCTTACATCTTCTTTTTTTCGCTGTTGCTTTCTCTCATTGCATTGCTACTTTTTCAGTTCTATCTGAAGGTCTTTTAAACATGGAGATGGGGGGCTTTGTGTCTGTTGGTTGTACCCCTTGAACCAGCTGACATGTTTTGTTTTCTAGTCTGTAGTGTTTAGCTATTCCAGAGGTTAGTTTTAAGAGATACTTTACTGATTTTATGTTTAAGGATCAAGTTCATTTTTTCTATTTCAGGCATGTTACAGATTTTGTAATGAAGAGTTCACAGCTTTGTAAATATGTTTGTCCCCGTGGTAGCTCCAGGAATGTCTTTGATCAGTGGGCTACAACATGTATTACCAGCTTTTGGTGACAAGAGGATTATTTTGTATATTATGGAGGATCATTCAGAAACATGCAGGTGGCAAGACAAAGAGGCTTATTAAAGTTGTGAATAATGCCACTAATGTGTATAACTTGGGTAGCAAGAGGATCATTTGGTATAATATGAAGGATCATTCAGCAAAATGTGGGTGGCAAGAGGAAAGGGCTCTTTTTTTTTTTCTGTTTTTATTTTCAAGTTTTGATGGGAAGTAAAGCTCATTCGATTTACTTTGGGTGGCCAGATGAAAACTCATTTGCTACCTTTTGCCCTCGTGTGAAAATATCCTGTACATGTTGCAAGTTTGAGTGGGGAAAAAATGATTGTGTTATTTTTACAATTTTTTTGTGAAATGAAATGCATATAAATCAGATCTCTACCATTTGATTTTGCGAGAATGAGTGGTACTCGACTCAAATACAATAAGCTGTCATATTGCTGCCCAGTCATGACATCAAATCAGGATCCAGAGGATAGAGGGAAGTTTGGCATAGTACGGTAGTCACTCCCAACCACTCGGTGGAAGATTTAACAAAATGTGCAGTTGCCAACTTTCATGTAACGTTTAACTTTTGTCATTCCTGATTTGGAAATTCTATTTGATGGGTCTTTTTTTTTTTTTTTTTTTTTTTCAAATAAGGGAGGCAACTATAAGTTGTGCTTTGTTTTTCATAGAAAAGAAAAACAAGTGAAAGATAAGACAAGTTAACAATGAGAGAATTGCTTCCAGCAGAGCTCCAGCTGCCGTGGGACAGCAAGTTTTTCTTTCTTTGTTGTTTTTACCTGGCACTGTGAGTTCATGTCTCTATTTATATCTTGGAAAAGTGCATGAAATCTCATCCGAAGAGCTAGGCATAGCAAGTCTGTGCAGATGATAATTTCAAAGAGAAAATCACATCCGATCTGGCTGTCTCAAACAGAAGTAGAAAGACATATCTTGGAACAAGAGTTGGACGCTAGATCCTCTAGCAACGACGTCCCTTAAGCATCATTGCACACTGCAGCTGGGAGTACGAGAACATGGGTCAAAGTGGTCCAACACTTACGGTACACATCTTTTATCCCAGCAATTCCATGGTAAATGATAGCAGCTTTTGATATATTTAGCTGTTACCATGTCCGAGTCCACTGTAGTCCCCTTCCGATCCAACATTTGTTCAGTGTCATCCCCATAGATCCTCCTCTCCCCCCTGGAATGTAGGAGGACCAAGTATACCTCTGGTATCTAAGTCATTTCATCCCCAAAGCACTTCCAATACCCGTTGTGACCTGAATTTTTTTTTTTTTCAAAACCTGTATATGACTGGGTTAGTTTGCAGATGGGGGTAGAATACTACTGTGACAGTACAAACCTGGTTTTATGTGCATGCGCAAGAGAGGGGGTGGGTTTAGAGGGACAATACCGTCTCAGGACCAATGTGGTTATGGCTGGATTAGCATGAATGAATGGAGGATATTGAAACAGAACCTGGATTATCATAGCATGTGTGTGCGTGCAAATGGGCAGGCAGGTTTAGAGGGAGAATATCGTAACAGAATCAACATGGATATGGTTGGTTTAGCATGAACGAACAGAGGATACTGTGACAGAGCCAAGCTGGAAAGGGTTGTGTATGGAGGGTGGTAACAATGTGACGGAATCCAAACTATTACTGGGTTTGCATGCATGGAGAGAGGGGAAGGAATCTTGGAACGGAATTGACCTGAATATATAACCCTGTAGGTATGCATGTGTGTGAAAAGGAGTGGAGCAGATAACCAGGCAGAACAAACTTGGATATTGCCGTTAATGTCATAAGGGTCAAACACTGCAACAGTACCATCCTGGGTATGGCAGGGTTGAAGTGTATGAGGGGCAGAATACTTCGATAGAATCATCCTGGGTATGGCAGGGTTACAGTGCATGGGGCCAGAATGTTTTGATAGAACCAACCCGAGTATGGCAGGGTTAGAGTATATAAGGCCACAATACTTCGATGGAACCTACCTGAGTATGGCAGGGTAAGAGTGTATAGGGTTAGAATACTTCGATGGAACCTACCTTAGTATGGTAGGGTTAGAATATATGGGGTCCAGAATACTTCAATAGAACCATCCCGAGTATTGCAGGGTAAGAGTGTATATGGGGCCAGAATACTTTGACAGAACCATCTGAGATGAGCATGGCAGGGTTAGAGTGTATGGGGCCAGACTACTTCAACAGAACCATCTTGGGTATTGCAGGATTAGTGTATGGGGCTAAAATACTTCAACAGAACCATTCTGAGATGAGCATGGCTGGGTTAGAGTGTACGAGGGCCAGAATTTTTTTTTTTTAGAGCCGTCCAGAGCAATGCAGGTTTAGAAAGTGGGCCAGAATACTTCGACAGAACCATCCTGATACGAGCATGATAGGGTTGGAGTGTATGAGGGCCAGAATACCGAGACAGATATTGCTGTAAGAGGTGTAGGAGACCCAAATACCGACACATGAGCAAGTAGCCTAGTGTGTATGGAGCATGTATAGAATACTGTGACAGAACTAATCTAGACACAACGGAGAAAACTGTGACAGAACCAAACTGGATTATGTGTATGGGCACCAGAATACTGCAAAAGAACCAACCTCGATGTGTATGACCAACACTACAGGGCCATTTATAAACAGCTGGCATGGAAGCCATGTCAGGAATTTTTTTTTTTTTTTTTAAATCAGGCCTTACATCTTTTAGGATTTGGAGACAATTATTCAGTAAAATTCATTATAGTCATTTCAGTTTTCAAAGTAACACTGTCATCCACATTCACGACAGTACATGCGTTTAGAATAAAAATCCTGAAGCCAACTCAATGACACAAATGCTTTATTTTCCCATACAACATATAAAGAGCTAATGGTGACACCAAATGACTGAAACAAGATGCAATATTTCTTTGTCCACTTTAGCCATCTCAAGAGGCTCTGGAAACATACCGACATGAGGCTCGATGAAAACTGTCAGGTGAGAAGGGTCATCTATCAAAATGAATTTTAACTGAAAGAGAAGAAAAGGCGAACATACTTGTAAGTAAGAAATGTAACAACAAAAATAACTGAAAACTTGGTACAGCTTTATCGCAGTTCCAAATTGCTAAACGCATGTCCATTTTCTTTTCAAAATCTTTGCTTTTCTGTATGAAAATGTCTGTTGGCCTTGTAATTAAACACTGGAAAGTATCTCTGTATAAAAGTAATATGCCTGAATCATCATGGAGATGGTTGATCTCAAGACTATGAGGGAGTTACAACGACGATGAAGAGAATGAAGATACGACAGCTAGACCAGAACTGTGGACAGATGGGAGTTGTATCCAGAGCGGCTTGCAGAAGAGGACGTAGTTGGTCAACCTCATCTTGTCTGTACAGGGCCCAGCCCTCCGGCTGTGCGACAGCATGGAGGAATAGGGATACGGTGGTGGGGAGGGGGACAGCCGAGAGAGGAGAGCACTTCACAAATGATGACTCCCCCCTGTCTGTTGCTGAAACACATCTATTGAATCGCCGTCCTCCATCTCCAACTGAAACAAATAATTACAATGGCCAGATGTTACAAAAACAAAAAAATGGGAGAAGAAAAAGAAAGCCAATAATATGAGCTAGGTCCAACCGACTCCAAGACTACTTGCATTACCCATATCAACCGAAGATGTCTGTACAGTCAAACCTCTATTATAAGACCCTCTGTTAATTAAGAGACCTCCTCTCATTTAAGACTGAATTTTTCTTGCATGGATGCATTTTACAATTAAAACGACCCCTCTTAAGTGACTTACTCTAAACACGCGACTTGCGACCTCCGTTTTGTTGAAATTTATGACCATCGCAGCATTTGTGTACGACCATGAGTCAAGGGAAACAACTGCAGACCTGCCCCAATCAAGAGTCGCTTCCCTTGTTAAAAGAAAGATGGCAGAGATCGTAGGCAGAACATGCAGACACGAAAGAAAAAGCCACTGAACTTAGTAAAGAGTGGAGGTGATTAAAAGAAGTCATGGAGGTGAAACTGCAATACTGATTGCTCGAAGTTATGAAGTTGGCAAGACCCAGATTCAAAATATAATCAAAAATCAGAAAACTCATGGCAAACTGGGAGCAGGGTGCATCTGTGAGAAAGTGTTTGTTTCTACAACTGTCAGTGCCTACCTCCATTATAAGACCCCTCCAATTTAAGACCGAATTTTCCAGACACTTTGAAGGTCTTATAATAGAGGTTTGACTGTTGTTACCAAAAACAGAAAGCCCACCGGCCGCCGTGGCAAAGTAGTTAGCACTGCAGACTCCCAGCCAGAAGGTCGTGGGTTCCATTCCCATCAGTCATGTTGGATTTTTCTACCCTGACCAACTCCTACCCAGAGTTGAATTGCTACGGGCTCAGCTGCGAAGACTAGGACCACACAGTCAAGTTTCATCCACTGAATGGATGCGTCTGACAGTGTTGCTCTCAAATTTCCTGACCAACGCTGCAGGTGTCTTCATCTCTCAAGCCTGTTGACTCATGGATATATTATGCAAGGAAGCGTAGAGTACAGCCACGCCATGCAGTCTCATATCTGAATGGAAATCCATGGCATCATCTTCATTACCCTCATTCTCATCGATATAGAGTACAGCCATGCCATGCAGTCTCATACCTGAATGGAAATCATTACCCTCACTCACATCGATCGATCAGCATAAAAAAAAATGTCTCATTCTGTGGCCCTTCATGCCCTGCTCCCATATTGACCTCACTACCGATGTTCTCTCCATGTCCGTGGCCTTGGTTTGGTTCCATCGGGGTCACCGGTATGAGGCAAAGCCATGGGGCTGTCGTTGGACGGACATGGTGGTGCCCCCCAGAGGCAGAGTTCACTCACACTGCCTCCGTGACTAAGCAATTACTGTGTCATCAGTAGGGGGCTAAGTATGTGATGTTCTGTGTATGTTGGATCAGAACAGGCGCCACTGAACATCACCGAAGTGACCCAGCAGCAGTGCAGTGTCTCCTCTGGTGGCTTGCCTCTTGGTGACTTGACATCGACTGCTCCCTGTCCATTGCCCCTGCCAAGGCTGCGGCAGGACGGACGGGGAGTCAGAGTTAGCAGCGCAGGTGCACTGCCATCGAGGTGGCACAGATGATGGGACAGCAAAAAAAAAAAAAAAAAAAAAAAAAACCCACGCACACACACACACAAACAGCCCAAAATGCTCGAGTTCATTTCGAGAGATTACTCGAGATCTAAAATAATTTATGTCAGATCCCAAACAACAGGGATCTTGTACTGGAAGCTGATTTCGGCTACAGGAGAGGGGGAGGTCGGGTGGGATGCCATTATCAACATCTGGCTACAAAAATTCACTGTAAGACTTTTTTCAGCATACCCACCTTTTGACCTTTTTTTTTTTCTTTTATGTGTTCCGTTAGCAATGAAGTTATCAGCAAGTTGACTGAGCAAGCAAACTTTTACGCCAAACACAAAGTCAACACTGCCAACTTGGAAGCTGCACAAAGTGACCTTGACCTATTTTTCAGACCTGCCAACCTCTCCTAAAGCGGCATCCTTTGTCAGACTTGAGATATGCTTTCCCCTCACAGCAAGGACAGAGGAACATGAGAAAGTAAATGAGGAATGTTTTGTCTTTTGATTCATTTGTCTATGCTTTTCAGTGGAGCCTTATTGACAATTTAAAAAATTTGTTTAGATTTCCACCTGCAGTTGCCTAACTTTGCAACTACAAAAATTTTGTTTCAATTCCCCAAACTTTTTTCCGTATGTATTTCAATTTCTACCAGTGATAATATTTCCTAAAAAGTATAGGGTCAGACTCAATGTGAAAAAGTTTCCAAATTTCAGGTTACACAAATGTTTATGGGGGTCACACTTTATAACTGTTAGAAAATGTACTGAAAACCAAACACACATGCACGCTCTTGACTGGCTTGCACACATAAATCCGGGTTCCTACAGACTCCAATGAACAAAATTCAAGGAGTTACAAGGAGTTTTTGTTTTATTTCAAGGCTACAATACTTGCATGAAAATTGAAAAAAGAAATGGCAGTTTGATTTTTCTGTGTTCAGGCTGATGGAAAAAAAAAAAAAATTAAAAACAAATTTTTTATGAACATCGTCGCGCTCCTGGACTGTCGTCAGCTATTTAACCATTTTTACTTTGGATGTTCAACATGGCTGAGTACTTACAAGCCAATGTGCTCTCTATTCAATTTCGTATTCAAATTTTGAAATGTTTGGATAAGAGAGAGAGCTAGAGACTGTGTGTGTGTGTGTGTGTGTGTCTAAAAATAGGCCAGTGTATCGCCCTTGGGCCTTTTGATTTTCTCTAATCCCCACCCCCACCCCATTCAATGCATGATCGCATCCCATACTGAAGTTTAAAAAAAAAAAAAAATCAACGTTTCTTCAACAAAAAAACTCATCTTTCACAATCCTTGGGCTGAAAATAATCAGTCAGGGTCATTGTTGGAGTCCGAGTCGTTTCATCTGAAAGCTGCATCATTTCTTGATGTTTCTTGCCTGCCACGTGGCTTTTTAGAGAGCAGCTTCGCCTATGCTCCCGATGTCGAAGTCTTTCTTGCACAGCAGGCACCATGCTTTTGTTTTGCATCCATCGGAAGCAGGAGCAATCAATTTGCAATAGTCTGTATTGTCTAGCCAGGCTAGGCTAAACACACATTTTCCCATGTTTTCTTTCAATACTTTGACGCTATTTTCCCCCGCAGCGCTGTTGACTCGAAAGGAAGTTAAGCAATGGTACCAATTGCGCATGCGCAACGCCTTTCACAGTACACAGGAGCTACTCTGCAGAAAAAAATGTAGTCTGCTAAACCTCTGGCCTGAAGAAATCTGAAAACCGCGATCATTGTGCGTGATTTAATGACCACATTGATGGGAAAGACCACTTATTCTCATCACTGACTGGATGACAGGCCAGTGCTTTGTCTTGCTCGCAAAGATGGCAGCGCAATCTTCAACAGGCGTAGCAACCAAATCAACGTACTTACACAGGTGGGCAGGCTCTGCTAATCATTTTTGACAAAGATAATAATCTTTTATTCAACGACTCGCTTGAGCATGAAGGCGAGATGATGACAGTGATGGAATTGCTGACCATATTTGTCAGTTAATGAGCTGGGCTGTGCGACCTCAGAATGTGTTCAGCTGACTGGTTGCCAGCGTCGAACGAGCTAGCCTAGTGTGTACTCTGCACTGTGTGTGCCCAGTAGCCAGTGACGTGATGGTCAGCACGAGAGGAGAGCGTGGCCAGCTTGTGGCATGACACAGGGCAGAGGGAAAGGTAGGGGAAGAGGAGGAGTGAAAGCGAGGGTTAAGTCCAGCAAGGGGGCATGGTGGGGGGAGGAGGGCGTGGTCATGGCCTGACCTGTCTGCATAGAGTGTGTCTTGATAGCCCTTCTGTAACTGTTTTACTTTCATTTACAGGTGTAGTGTAACAATACAAACTTTACTTTTCAACTTTTTTTTGCTTTTTGTTTTTTTTTGGATGTGAAGCTGTAGTGGTAAATACATAGGTTTTTGATTGTGCAAAAAAATCTATCCAAATCTAATTGCCTAAATATTTATTATTATCAAAATTAAAACAAAAGAAGCCCAGATTCAAAATCTTCATTCAATTTCCTTAAAAAAGAATACATATTCATTTTTATATCTTTTGTAGTTTACTGAGCTAGAGCTAGTGAAGTAGCGCGTTGAAGAAAGAAAGAACAAAACCAAGAAAATGAGATACTGAGCTAGAATTTTTTGTTAATCATCACCCACAAAACGTCAGATTTCCCTGGCACTGGGAAAGCCATTGTTTGTAATATTTTCCGGCAGTGAACAGGTTAACCTGAACACAACAAAAAAAAAATCGAACTGCCATTTCTTTTTGCGACATTAAAGATTTTTAGAGCCGATGGCTTGATTTTCAAAGGTTTTCAAGGAGGTTTGGTCAACAGAACCACATTTTATTGATTTTCAAAGTTTTCAAGGCCTTGAAATTCACTGTCAGAACTGGAGCGTACCAACTGACTATTGAATTGCTTCCCTTTGCTTGAAAGCAGACGACGACACGCAAAACGATTCCAGAGGCGAAAATCGATGTCCAAAGTCTTGTTCGCGTTTGTTCTCCGATTCGTCTTCAAATGTCATGGTCAGTTTTGGTCCCAAAATGATTTTTAAGGGGAATTTCATGGGATGGTAGGGACATCTGCAGTTTTCAAGGGGTTTCAAAGGGTTTTTGACCCAGTTGAAATTTAAAGGGTTTTCATGGGTCTTCAATGATTTTTTTGAAGGGGATTTCATGGGATGGTAGGGACATCTGCAGTTTTCAAGGGTTTTCAAAGGCCTTTTTGACCCAGTTGAAATTTAAAGGGTTTTCATGGGTCTTCAAGGGGCGTACGAACCCTGCAAGATTGTCTTTTGAAGTAACTCTGAGTAGTAGATGTTGTCGTAACCTGGCTAAAAGACTCCAGGGATCATTCAAACAGCTGAAGTACTTGAACACAATGGTACAAACGCATCAGCTGGGGATGAGAACATTACGTGTACGACCGTTTTTGATTATCCCACCACATGGGCAGCCACACTCTGACTTCGGAGAATTTTGGTGACTGATAATGTTATGCTTGGAGCTTATCTAATATCACAACTGAAGACAATCCCCGCATAACTATGCTTGGCATAACAACATTTTGATGTAGCCTTGGTGTTTGAGTTATGCTCTTGACTTTGAAGTCACCGAAAGCTAGAGCTATAACATGAATGTATTTTTGGATGATAGCTGCAGATATACTTTGTATAAGAAGCCACAATACAGCTATTCTACATATGCAGTCTTTGCATTCAATTTGAAATCAACACACAAGAGGAAAAAGCCACTGTAAAATTTGCTGTCACTATTTGAAATCTGAGGAAGTCTGAAGTCTTCAAACAAATGGAACAGAAAGCCACTCCTGCCATGTCCATCATCTGTAGCCACAGGCCACATGTTTTTGACACAGTTTGTATCCTTTTCCATCCGCCATTCCCATCACCATCGATTTTGCAAGCCTTTCTCCACCTCCCACCTCCTCTAGCCTTCAAGACATTGCCTTTTGCCAAAAACGGCATTGTAACAATTGTTCCACTGTCATGCTAACATGCTGAGCATTGGCTTTCCCATGTGTGTATGTCTGTTGCATCTAGTCGACCTGAAGGAAGTGGAACACTTTGTACCTCCAGCACGACACACAGGCAATGAAAACTAGGATCAGAATTCAAACGAATAGAGGAACTGCCATCCAATTTAAACCATTCTTCGAATATCCGTTGCTCTTCAGACTTAAAAAAAAAAAACAAAAAAAACCGGCACTGCCGATGCCAGCCATTATAAAAAATTAAAAAAACGGCATTCCGGCACATAATCAGCACAGAAGCATCCACGAGAACATTTTAAAACGTCAAGGAAAGTTATGATTTTATTGACTTTAATCTTGGTGGTTCAGACGGAAGTGTTCTTGTATGACACACTGCTCCAAATTGTACTGCGTACAGGAGAAAATCATTGCAACATGATGAATCTGGGTGCAGTTTAGTGACGCACTGGCCTGAATTCCAGTGCATCTGATGGGCACTTTTTGCGTCAGAGACACACATTTGCGCGTAAGACTTACCACTATCTACACTGAAAACAAATAATTATGAATTAAGAGTCACACAACCATTTTGTCAAATGATCGAAGGGACTGGTCTAGCTTTTCAGCTTCAACAGGCAGCTGCATTGTGCAGTACTTGTATCATCGTTTACTCACTCACTTGCATCTTCCTGTTTTTAAAAAAAAAACTAACCAGAACAAAAGAAAAAAAAAAAAAAAAAAAAAAAAAAAAAAAAAAAAAAAAAAACCTTATTCCCCCTCCCCCCTCCCCTTCCCAAATGAAAATTACAGATTACTAATCATCCTGTAATCTGTGTGGTTCTTTGTTCACTGCAGTACAACTTTAATTCAGCATGTATTATTCAAACACACTAAAGGTAATACAGTTTGAAATATATATCTGTTGACTATAATATTGCACTATAATATGCATTACAGAATCGCCCCACGCTACACAGCAGGGTTCCTACAGACTCCCAAGAACAAAATTCAAGGAGTTTTCAAGATTTTATTTTATTTCAAGGCAAGAGGTGGCACGAAAATTAAACCATTGTTCTTTTAAAACTTCATTTTTTTCTATTGTTTATGTAAAAAAAAAATTTTTTTTAACATGGAAAAACGTATTTGGGTGATTTCAAAGGTCTTGTGTGATTTGGGACCACAAATGGGGGCAAAATTATGAAAATTGAAAAAAAAAAAAAGGTTAATGACAAGAACTGTATTTGCATCATAGCAGACATGCGAGGTGCTTGAAACATAACTTTTCTTATTTTGCTGAGCTATAGTAATGCAATGAGAAAAGGATTTTTATATACTGTTTTGCTGAGCTAAAGTAATCCAATTACAAAAGGATTTTTATATATCTAAACTGCTTTTTTTTCAATGTTTTTCATTCCATATGGTGGTCATCAGGCTTTTCACGTTTCATTGCTTTCAAATTATTCCAACAGAAATAGCAAATGATATGTGCTGTTTTGACTTATAAATAAAATATAATTGCATGCAGAAATCATTTCTGATCAAAAGAAAAAAAAAATTACCAAGCTAGCTAGTCTGGATCCAGAGATATTGTACTCCTTGCACATCAACCATTGTTGAAAAAATTGACTTTGATGAGAAAACTATTTGAAAAAAAAAGAAGTTTAGGCAATTTTCACACAACCTCCTTCAAATAAAGTCATTTTTTACTAAGAAAAAATGTGAAAATAGACAAAATGAATACCAAAGATGGTTTCAACAGATTTTTTTTAGTACAAAAACACAAAACACAATTTTCGAAAGAAAATGGTCAAATTTTCGTGTCACCTCTCGTAACTTCTTGCATAAGAATTGAAAAAGAGAAATGGCAGTTTGATTTTTCTGCCTTCAGGTTGATGAAAAATCATTTTAAAACATTTTTACAAACATCGTTGCGATCCTGGATTGTCGTCGGTGATTCAAACAAGGATGATAATTTGTAACTTCAACAATTTTGATGAAGTTACAAATTATCTCCCTTGGTAAAATAGCAGACGATCCAGCATCGCGACGATGTTTGTAAAAATTTGTTTTAAAATAGTTTTTCAATAACCTGAATGCAGAAAAATCAATCTGCCATGTCTTTTGCGACATTTAAGATTTTTGGAGCTGATGGCTTGATTTTCAAAGGTTTTGAAGGAGGTTTGGTCAACAGAACCACATTTTATTGATTTTCAAAGGTTTTCAAGGTCTTGAAATTGCCTGTCAGAATTTAAGGAGTTTCAAGGAGCGTACGAACCCTGTATAGGTTATGACATGAACTGAAAGGAGACAAAGATGAAATATCGAGCAAACAAAATCAAGTGCTAGGTTTCATCCCTTGAAAACATGCAGCAACAGATTATATGTAGTAATTGGTCAATTTACCGTGTTTGGTGTGTCTTCATCGTTGATTGGATTTCCATCAAAACGAAATCGCACTGCCCCTGTTGTGATTCCCTGTAAAAGTGTTGACATACCGTCAGCACACAATCAACAATTGCATTTTTTCTGTTCACTATATTACATCCACCACCTCATCACGAGTGAAAATGTTACTTCTATAGTATGTATCACACTACTTATTTCAAATATTATCTTTCATTATATGTACTCATATGTACTGCGCTATTTAAAAATCAAATACTAACTGCCATGCACCATCCTGAATGATATTTAAATTAACATTTGTTGTGATGCAGTGGTCATGTTCGAGTCCCATATGCAGTATTTGTGCCCCAGCCTGCCCCATACCCAGTTGAGCACGCTACTGGATCAATATTGGGGAAGACTAGAACCGCACAACCGAGTTTCATCCACTTACTAATAGATGCATTTCTGAGAGTTGTGTTTGTATTTCTTCAGCCTGGCTGACATGAGGATGCATAATGAAAGCAAGCGGAAAGGGCATCCCCTGTCATGTAGTCTCAGACCATAACAGAATTCTGTGATAAAGTTTTTGAAAGTTTTATTCTAAAATAACAACATTCAATAACAATTATTGAATTTCGACAGGAACACAAAAGATGTCAACCAGAATATGAAAAGTATACATCACTAGTTTTAAGGTAATCTAACACATATGTACAATAAATGTCTTTTTCTCTCAGTCCAGAGCCTACTTTCACTGCAATAGTACTTAACAGTACTTCAACTTGCATGCCTGCTTATCACCCAACAACAATTATTCTAACTTGTACACAAGTTTTAAAAAACAATAGGATGTTTTTCTTGTGTGTGTGTGTGTGTGTGTGTGTGTGTGTGTGCCAGTTCTCATTTTTAGATTTCATTAAAATCAGTGATTTCACTGCAAAGTGGGAACCTGCTTCAAGTACCAAGATTACAGTGTTTAAGTGATCATTTCAGCAACAGATCAACATGGTTTTGCTTTAATTTGTTGTTGTTTTTATAAGCATCATCACTTTTTGATGAAACACTACATACGACAGTTTGGGGTGAAAATCAACAAATGACTGTTATGTTCCAAACCACAGGCCAAAGAGATGCTGAATCAAGACAATTTACTAAATGGACAAAACATGAAGCAAATCAGGTAAGTAAATTTTATGTCCTCATGCCTGTGGGCTATACTTTCATTTCAAAGTAATATTTATCCCCTCCTGAAACACTGATATCACTTGCATTAATAATGATGGCACACTGCCTCATTTCCGAGGGCTACCCCCCCCCCCCCCCCCCCCCCCCCCCCCCCCCCCCGTCTTTTTAATAACTTATTTAGCAGTATTAAATACATCGTGCGTGCGTTTGACCAACTTCATCATTGTCTAATATGGAAAAATTGAATGTGTAAACAAGACTGATTAAAGTTCAAGGTGGGGTTTACTGCTGAGAAGTAAACTGGCACGAGTTCCAAAATAACTTCAATCATTCCAATTCCCATTTTACGGCCTCTGCAATAATTAAGTTGAGAGAGAGAGAGAGAGAGAGAGAGGACAGCTAAAAGAGAGAACAAGCCTTTGCATTAGTTTTTCTGTTCTCTCAAGAGGAAGGAGCAGAAAACTTTAGGCACCGTGGAAAAGCCAAGAAGCATGCAAATATGTGGAATACAGAATACACACAAGCATCCAGCTTTAAAGTGACAAAAAATTACAAGTGAACACACAAAACCAGGCACAAAGTATGCTTACTGAATAAATTATGCTGACTGTTATCTGGGCTTTTGTTTTTGGTGTCTCTGTTTGCAACCTCTGAAGAAAATATGTTTGTTGAATATTCATTATTCTGTTTCATAATCATATTTTTTTTTTTTTAGAAGGGGAGGGGAGGCATTGGTTTGCACCTTGTTTGTGTGCTTTTTTTTTTTATTTTGCTTTCTTGACATCAAAGCAGCAGTTCATTTCATTTTCCCTTGTAGCGTTCAGTATTATTTCTCTCAAAGCTAACATTGATTATAGATGAAAGAAATCTGAGATCCCGGGAATTTTTTTCATTGTGTGCACAAGTCTACTATGTGTCACGACAAACCAGCTAATCACAATCCTACTTCTTATCTTTCTCAACTCTGTGCTTACTCTTAAGCACCTACCGCTCTGTTGCAATAGGCTCCCATCAACTTCCTCAGGGGGGTGTTCTTTTTTATTTTGAAGTGGACCACGCTCCCATCCTGCCCTGTCACTTTCAAGTTGATGTGTTCACTTTCATTCTTACAGTCCTCAATCTGAAACAGACACAAAACATCTTCCATCTCAGTTGTATGTGGCCATGCCAGTTCAGAAACACTGTAACATTATGGGATATCTGAATGAAAAAAAAAATATGTGAATGTAACGACATGCCATTCCCAGACAGTTCACTTTCCAATATACCAAGTCGAAAACCGCTGACCGAAATTGCTAACTTTTGTAGTCTTTTCAGTCCAATCACAATTCAAACATACGACCAATGTGCTTTCCAAAAACGTCTCACCTTGATTGACTCGTGACACAACATTGTATATCATCCCTTCAAAAGAACCAACCTCTGCATGACCCAAAACCAGAAAAATGGCTGAACGCATCACGCTCACCTACGTATTTGCCTGCCACTGAAATGCTCCAATTAATGCAAGCAGAAGCACCATGATATTCTTACCGACGGTGGGTAGCAGAGTCCTGAGCACAGAATCATGGAACATGGACTGAAAAAAATAGATACAGTACAAGACTTGGGGTACTAAAACATTTCACAATTTTTTTTTAAAATAGACCTTCCCCTCGTCAGATATTCGCTTTTCTTGCCAGTGAGAATCTGGTGCTTTTTCTGGAAATCCTCAGATCTGAGATTTCTCCCAGCATGAACCTTAAAAAGTTCTCTGTATAACTAAACATCTTTAAATATTTTGTTTTTCACAATAAAGAGTAAGCAGATGTAATGAACTTATGAAACCAATTCTAAATGGTACTGGTCACATTTTGTGGTTTTAAGCCATGAACACCTAAAATCAGGTTACAAAAATGATCATCTACTGCTATACAATGGCTGCAGGGAAGTTTCATCATAGCACTTCCAAATACGATCAAAGCAATGTTGTTCTGGATAAATTTAAATTATATTCCTGTAAAATATTGCAACTACCATCACATATTGTCCATTATGCCCTAACTTTAACACCAGTTACTAGCAAATTTCAAACTGCATCAAATAACAAATGATCGAGAATCTGATGCAAATACCATTTTCTTAAACTTCCTGACCAACATATCAATTAATGATGTTTCATCCATGTCACCACTAAAATGTAGAAGTGGGAATGTGACAAAAATGATGTGTCCTACAAAAAATCCAGACTGCAATGCCAGTAACCACTCTGAAGAATGGATGCACCCTGGTCTATTTGAAAGCAGAACACCTGTCATTTGATGTGCTTACCTTCCAGTCGTTTTCAAGTTACGCAAATAACAACTGATATGTACGTTAGATTTTTGCTGTTGTTATTGCTCATTAGCTTTGATCTGCACTCTACCTGTACTCCTCCAGAGATAGGCATGTCCACTGTAATGGCAGCTGCCTCATGAATAAAAAAATTTTTTTCTAAAATTTCCAGGGAACAATGCCATAATTTTGACTGTGTTGTTTCATTTTTGAAAATCAATCAACTAAACTCAAATAAAACATTAGGCAGCAAAATAGCAACATTACTGGCCAAGGGCAAAACTTTGCAACTTTGTTATTTGCGACACTGACAGAAGATTAGCCAGTGAACATACCAAGCATCATTAGCAAAAAATGTCCCCAAAGCGTCACATGATTCAACAGTTACTCTTGTTTGTATTGAGAATTCTTTTCAAACATAACAAAAGATATAGAAGTAGGTGTAGAAAGAATTTCATTGTGTATATTTACATGTTCGATTTTTTACGAATGAAAAATGTTAATAGACCGTTCATTCTAAACCTTGATTACACCTGTTTCAGGGGACACTTTGCTGAGGCTAGGTTGCATTTTACCTGTACACTTCAGTTAAGTTTTAGTTTCGCGGAGGGTTTTTTTTTCCCCTTCCCCTTTTGGGGAGCGGGAGGGTGTGTGACTGTAAGGGTGGGCTGAGGGTGAGGGTGGGGTAATTAGATAATCCACATGAATTTTTTTTTTTGGTTTGACATCTTTATTCCAGATAAATCTCTCAAAAACAAAGATAAAGGCACTAATAAGCACCTTCTTTCTATACATACTACATAACTAGCATTGTGCCCTATTTTGTCTGTTCGGAAAGTTTTAGCAGATTTCAGAGTCAGCAACTTTGAGGACTGAGACTGTGTGTTTAGGAGTCTACTGAGTGTGTATGCAATAACAACATGAAGAGTCCTCTTATGATGGAAAACAGTGTTAACAAGACCCATGGGCATAATCTGAAGCTCAGGAAAAGGATTTTTGATAGTTCACTGCGCCAGCACTATTTCGCCTATAGTGTTGTGAATCCCTGGAACGCTCTCCCAGAAAAAGTGGTTAATGCATCATCTCTCGATAGCTGTAAGACTAGTCTGCACAGCCAATGAGCAGACCGTAGATACGACTAGATATAGATTTTCAGATTGCTGCGCTATCATCACACACACAAGAAGTTTACAGTGTAGGATTAACCAGTTTTGTGAAAAAGACCAGACTAAAGGCTTAACCCGCTGACTGCGATGGGCCACGATCGTGGCTTTACCGCCCGACTGCGTTGGGCCACGATCGTGGCTCAGACGAGAACCGTTATACCACCACTGCTAAACATCCAGGTTGATCAGTTCACGTGACTTGCTAGTATCCATTGTGCACCAGCAAGCCTTGTCAGTCAGTTATCTCGAAGTTTTTCATTGGTTTTGACTGAAATAATGAGTGAATCAGTGACCAAGTCCAGCAGGAGTTGCGTGGAAGTGGCACGAGTGAACAATCAGTTGCCGAAGGCATTAGTAACGAAAGCGAAGCAGGTGAGTGATATAAATTTTGATATTTTTCGTTTGTTGAGTGATGGAACACTTGCTGTGTGCAGTCGTTGGTTATTTTACATTTGTTGGTCCACCACATGAATGAAAGGGGGGGGATGGAAGGGGGGCAGGGTACATGGTTACAGGAGTGATAGGCTTTGGCCTGATCAAACTAGAAGATCGTTTCTGGGTGATTGCAGGTGTTTTGAAAGCATTTTAGAGATGAATATTAGTGGTGATTTGAAGAGAACAATTTATAACTTTTGTTTTATTTTTTTTTTAGTTGGAAACAGTGTGGGGGCGTGTCACGAGTGGGCGTGTCTCCAATGAGAGCTATAGTCCTGCCCCTTCCTTATATGCTAGTGATTCAGATTTTATTCTTATTTATGATTTTATGCATGACTTCATTTTTCATAGAATGAATAAGCAATGCTGGTCACATTTTTTTTCTTTCTGAAAATCAGACTATATTAGTGGAAACTGAGTCAGGCTCTCTGTAACAACTCTTAAACCATTATGAAACAATGAAATGAACAGAAGACTTAGGATATATGTTTTCTTGTGTGATCCAGAATCTGGAAGCACTACTGCAGAGGAGAGAGATGCTGAGAGTGAAGGAGTTGAAGAAAGAGGAACTGTGCTGCTGGCCATCCTACTCGTGTGTGCTCTGGCTGGGAATGTTCTGGGATGTGACGTGGGACTCTGCTCCAAGTGCTTTTTTCAGCCTTCCACGGAAGACCAAGGCCCTAACTTTGTTCTGTGTCTTCCAAGGACATGTTCTTTTGTTTTCTCTCAACTTTCAAGTGTTTTGACATTCAAGCAGGAAAACTGTGGTGTTTCAAACAATGTGACTGACGTTTTGGATTACCTTTTCGCCATCGTTCTGGATTACACTGTGAAGAATATCTTCATCTGCCATCAGGGAACTGTCTGTAATTATTTTTTTTTTCTGATTCCTCATTATCTCTAGTTTACAAAAACATACAGTTTTACCTATCTAGCTTCAAGACAAGCCTGCACAAACCCCATTTCCTTGTATAGTGAATTTGAATGTTTGGATGCTGCCTGTACATCATTTGAGGCACAATTTATTATACATAGCTCAAGTCAAGGGAATTATCATCTTTCGCATGTTTCCAGCACATATTTGTCTTCATTGTACCTCCAGTCTGAAGTGTTTAGGTAGTACAGAAGAAAAACTGTCTCTCCTAACATTGACTTACTTTTCAAATAACTTTTTCAGAAATTTTCTCTGCTTGTATTTTGAGGTCAGTTTCCAAGTAGGTACCACCACCTACAGTATTTTCAGTTATTTCACTAGATTCTACAACATCTCTAGTTCTAAAAAAGTGTATAGGTTTGCATATCTAGTGCAAATATGTATGCATAAGCCAAATTCTCAAGTGTGGTGTGTGACGAGTTTCCCGTCCTAGATTTTAACTACATTTCTTTTAAGTTTAAATTGATATACAGAGCACTGTGAGGGTTAATAGCCTAATCCAGTTGGTTTGGTTTGGTTTGGTTTGGTTTGGTTTGGTTTGGTTTGGTTTGGTTTGGTTTGGTTTGGTTTGGTTTGGTTTGGTTTGGTTTGGTTTGGTTTGGTTTGGTTTGGTTTGGTATGGTTTGGTTTGGTTTGGTTGGGTTGGTGTTTGGTTTGGTTTGGTTTGGTTTGGTTTGGTTTGGTTTGGTTTGGTTTGGTTTGGTTTGGTTTGGTTTGGTTTGGTTTGGGTTTGGTTTGGTTTGGTTTGGTTTGGTTTGGTTTGGTTTGGTTTGGTATGGTTTGGTTTGGTTTGGTTTGGTTTGGTTTGGTTTGGTTTGGTTTGGTTTGGGTTGGTTTGGTTTGGTTTGGTTTTTGTTTTCAGGGGGGTTTGGTTTTGGTTTTGGTTTGGTTTGGTTTGGTTTGGTGGGTTTTTGGTTTGGTTTTTGGTTTGGTTTGGTTTGGTTTGGTTTGGTTTGGTTTGGTTTGGTTTGGTTTGATTTGGTAAGTTGAATGGTTTGGTTTCAGCTAAGGTGGTTTGGTTTGGTACTTTTGGTTTGGTTTGCGACAAATTTGGTTTGTAAACTCAGCCGATCACAGGTTTGAGCAACCACCTGCAAGGTTTGGTTTTGTTTGGCTGATCACGTGTTGTTTAATTTTTTTTTTTTTGGTTTTTTGGTTTGGTGCTCAAAATGGCGTGCAGGGGTTTGGGTTTGAGTACTCAGCTTACTGTGTATTTGTCGCAGTTTCATGGGAAAGGAGTGGTCGTACTGCTTTGGCTGAGGGTTGGTTCAACTTAGCGCATCGAGGTTTGCCTAAGTTTGGTTTTGGTTTTTCGTCTAAACAGCCCCCCTGAGTTTAGTATTCTTTGGTTTTTGGTTTGGTTTGGTATGGGTATGGTATGGTATGGTATGGTATGGTATGGTATGGTAATAATAAACTGAGGTTCTTAGCTGCTCGACAGTCTGACAATCTCTGCCTGTCCAGTCCTTATAACCTCCCTAGAGTGTGGTTCTTAGCTGCTCGACAGTCTGACAATCTCTGCCTGTCCAGTCCTTATAACCTCCCCTAGAGTGTTAGGCGTCATTATGTGGCGAAAGTATGTGGCGAAAGTGTTTGGATGTATTCTGGTCAGCGTAAATGATATCCGACGATCACAGTGTGATTAGCTTATCATCCACCTTTTTTTTTTCTTCTATTTTTCCCTCCCTTTACTGCAGGACTTTGTGACCACGGGTGAAAATCGGAAAGAAACATCCAAATTCTTATAGCGTCAGACGTTCTGCTTAGTGGTAAGTCTGAATAGTCTCTAATGTAATTCAAATACAAATTTCAGCTTCTGCGTCGTTGACCAAAAAAACGCGTGACGGCGTTGGTCAGTCAGTGACTGGACATTTTTTTCAGTCACTTTCGACATCCCTACAGCTGATGAGATGTCTGGGATCCACAGATCTGATACACTTAAATTTGAATACAAATAAAAGAGCCAATAACCAAATTTTCCGTTTATATATACCAATCGGTCTTACCTTTTTTTTTGGCTTTGTTGATCCCCGTCCATGTTGATGTTCAGCACACTGACTCTACCTCAGGCTGCAAAAATGGCGCACAAAGAGAAAGCACCGTGAATTCTACCAGAGCTACACCTCTTCTTATTGGTCGAAATTTTTTTTTCATGCTTTTTTCCTGTTTCTAATAGGGAAAAAAAAATGGACATATTTAGCAAGTCTGTTTTAGTGCAACAGCGTAAGCTTTTTTAATGTAAGTGATGTCACAGGTATCGTGAGGTATATGTCACTTAATGTATTCGAAAACAAAAACGGATATCATTTTCCACCGACTACACTGGTCCAATCAAAAGAGATGTAACAAACGGACCTGAGTTCGGCTATCTTGTTTTTTCCTTCCGGCTTAGGCATAGGCCTAGTTTCGTCCCCTTTGTCCGTAGGCTAGGGCTAGGCTGAGGAGTCCCTCACATCATCAGATGGCAAAATTCCATCATCTCCTATCCGTAGTCAGATAGCCTGTGGCAAATACCCCGAACCCTGAAGAAAGGCCAAAGTACATACCTATGAAACTAAAGGCAGTTTTGCTGTCCATGAATATACACAAAAATGAGTTAGTTTCAAACGAAGTGACTGAGGGCAGAAAATGAAGCAAAATTTAAAAAGGAAAGGGATCAGTTACTGCCAAGGACACAGACAAATACACTACAGGACAAAATGAGGCTTAGTCGGTTGCTGGTATATACCAGGGCTGGATCCAGGGAGGGGGGGTGGGGAGGGGGTGCTTTACTGCAGTACTGCAGCTCCCCCCCCCCGCCCCCCCCCCCCCCCCCCCCCCCCCCCCCCCCCCTAAAAACAAAAACAAAAAAAAAAAAACCTCACTGGAGATGCCACAAAGCAGCTATTAAAATGTCAGAAACCAATTTTCGGCTGGGAGGCTTTGCCCCCCTGGTCCCCCCCACCACGGTTTTGCCTCTAGACCCCACCAGGACCTAGGCGGCCCCTGGGCCCCAGCCTAAAACATTTACCAGCAACTCAACTCTGTGATCCAGCCCTGATACCAACTTAGCCAAAAATGACGTCATAACGTGTAGTCGCTAATGGTCACGGCAAAACTCCACAGTTTCAACTAAAAACGACGTCGACTACAACGCTACCACTACTACTGCTACTTTAACATTTTCAGCTGCAACAATTTGACTGGCTGTTGATCAGTCAAATTCGTTGCAACTGACTATCATATGCCTGTCAATCTCATTCCCAGGTTTAGAAAATCGCACAGCTGAGCCCTAGAATGAGAGGGAAAAAAAAAGACGAAAATTTAAAGTATTAGTAGTAGTGGTAGTGTTGTAGTCGACGTAGTAGTGGTCATGATATTCAGCTGCAACCAATTTGACTGCAGCTTCAGTCAAATTCATTGCTTGGGCAAATTCAATGCAATACTGAGCCGAGCACAATGACCAACAAAAAAATGTAGTAGTAGTAGTAGTAGTAGTAGTAGTAGTAGTAGTAGTAGTAGTAGTAGTAGTAGTCTGTAATAATAGTAGTAGTCGTGATTTTCAGCTGCGACCAATTTGACTAGCTGTTGATCGGTCAAAGTCATTGCAAATGACTGTCGTACGCCTCTCAGTTTTATTTCCAGGTTTAGAAAATCGCACAATTGAGCCCTAGAATGAGCAAAAAAAAAAAAAAAAAAAAAAAAAAAGAAAATGAAATGTAGTAATAGTGGTGGTAGCGTTGGAGTCGACGTAGTTGTAGTCATGATATTCAGCTGCAACCAGTTTGACTGCAGCTTCAGTCAAATTCATTGCTTGGGCAAATTCAATGCAATTACTGAGCCGGCACAATGACCAACAAAAATCTAGCAGTAGTAGTAGTAGTAGTAGTGGTAGTAGTAGTAGTAGTTTTAATTGAAAACTGTGGAGTTTTGCCATGACCATTAGCGACTACACGTTATGACGTGATAATTGGCTTAGTTGGAATGCCAGCAAGGGATTTGAGCGTGCAACGAATTTGACCGCGGGGTCCCGATCAGTGCCTTGTCATGTGCCACGAGTCTGTCAGTTTTCAGACAAGACTTTCAGGCCACGTATGCAGTCATGAAAAATCGGCAATCCGAAAGATGACGTCAAAGAATCTGCCTGCGCCCGTTGCTTTTGGGAGCCTATAGGCCTATGCGTGCGCGCATGTGTGTGTGTGTGTGTGTGTGTGTGTGTGTGTGTGATTTGTTCATCTGTTCTTTTGATCAGTTATCAATTCAACATCAAACACTGGTTGGCCTCAAAACGCTTACATGGATTGTATGGTGATTTGGTGTAAAATCCTAATTGTAGCGTGTGGCCATTTGTCATCATCCTCAGCCGGTCGGACATTTCCGTTGGTCAGAATGGTCACTGTGGTGGTAGAATGGTCTGGCTGACGTAAGCCTGTCACTGACTGGAGTTCAGGGCGCACGGTGCTCATGGTCAGTGTACGGTGCTCATGGTCAGTGTGCGCGCATGATGGCAAGCAACGTTTTGAACTCTCTGACCTTCCAGTGGCCCCACACACATGCCCTTTCTTGAACAAAGATTTTGTGAGTTGTAAAATAGACTTGCACTTTTTAGCATTTTCGCCTATCTGTAATGTAGACTGGTACAAGTCTGATGGGATGGGACATGAATTCAGAGTACAACATTTTTAACCTTTAGGTGATAAGGCCCATAGTTGCTCCATGTTGTAGGTTGACCTTTTGGTGTATAGTTACCTACATAACTGTGGTGAAGGGTTTACTCCAATTTGGCATATACTCATGCCCAGACACAAATGTGTTGGATTTATTTTGTGCTAATCTTGTTTCAAGAGCATTGTCTGTACAAGTATTTAATCATGGGCCATGGAGCGTGTCGTTAGCCCCAAGGCCGTAGGTCCTGGTGCCGCACTGCATGAGAACAATTAGAATGGTTCAGCTGGGCCAGTGCCAAAGCCGAGTTCTATAAAGAGCCACAGCTGGAACGTTTTGAGACAGCCACGGCCCATGCGTTGCCTAGAATCCGGTACATGGTGTCTGGTGGACGTCCTGGGTGACAAACACAGAGAGGAAAGAACATGGGCTGAAGAAGCACAACAGGCGGTCGCTGACGTGCTGGTTAGCCAGCTTTCTCAGCTGCCCAGGGCTCACATGCTCGCCCAGGTCACACATGCACTAGTCCTGGGCACTTACACACAGGCAGTAACACATTATTTGTCTAGAGGCGACACATTTCCCGATGGGTAGACAAGAGGAAGGGTCAACATTTAACATGGAAAGTGGCCAGATGAAGGTGACAAGACACCAGGGACACCACAGGCCCTGTATTGCATCTGGTACTAATTGCCAGGCTGAGACGACGGGATGAGTCTGTGACAGAGCTAAGTGGCCAGCTGAAGAACTCTCATTACGTGCTCTTGGGTCACAGCTTGGCATCAGGGTCTATCAACCATGATGCGTTAAGGATTAAGACAGGACACTGCCGTAAGAGCTGTGCTGATTGAGGCACCAGCAGAATTTGTGAACGTTTGCATTCGGAGAAAAACTAAAGATCATGTATAGCTTACTTTTCCTTTCAGGACACTAAACAATACATGCTATGAATGTCCAAAGCACTTCAAGGTCGACAACTCTCTCTCGCTCACACACACACACACAGAGAAGAGAGACGGTCTTTGCAAGCGCCAGAGATCCTACAGTGAAGGTTAAAAATAGTACCAGGGAGTATGCTGGCGAACAATTTAAAGACAAATGAAGCACATCAAGGGATTTAGACTATTAACTATGCTTTTGACAGTTTAACTGCATGTGATCAATGTTTTGAAAAACACTGCAACCTGAATGCCAACAACCTCTCAGCCCAGACAGTGTCCTCCCCAGTGAACTGAGGAAGCAGGCCACATCTTCATACAGATGGCGAAACTCACAAAATGTGGCTCCTGAACCAACGTAGCCAGTTGTGAACATTTTTGTGAGGAGAGAGCTAAATGGATGGGGGATAGCCGGAGAAGGGAGGGTGGATATGGGTTTAGGCAGGTGCATAGTTGTTTTGGATATACTAGATCACAAGAAACGCCGCATAACACATGGATGGAGATTGCTATTAAACAAAAGTAAAGTCCTGAAAGCTCTTTTTCTGCTCTTATGTTTTGGGATAAACAAAAGACATGAGCAGGCCAGTCTAAACAACTTGCACAGATGTGGTCATTTCATATTTAGATCACAGTCACATAGTCCAAGACTCGCATTTATGGTTGCAAGGGTGGCCTGTGATCAAATGGTTACAGCTTTTGCCTGCAGAACCGATGGTTGAGAGTTCAAATCACACATGGGGTCAGATCTTTTTGGCTTGAAAAATTCACCGATGACCCAACAATGAATGGATACCTGATTCAGTTCAGAAAATGTAAATGGTGGTGGAAGGAGAGAGAGAGAGCTCCGCTTTTCAATCATGCTGTTCTTTAAACATGGTGAAACTCTGACCACCCATATGTGCAATGAAATGTAGAAATTTTAACCTTAACTTTAACCAAAATATATAAATTAAAAAGGATGATGTGAACATTTCTTGGAAGGGAGATAGTTTTGAGTGAGAACATCAGCTAAAAGCAGGGTGTCGAAAACAGATAGAGGTGATGTTTGGATGAAATAGACCCAACAGGGACTTTCAGCAGTGCTGTTGAAAACCAGCTAAGCTAAGAATTCTACAACATTTCTTGAGCAGATAATTATAAGTAATTGTAATTGAGTTCATTCTGTTTTTGGAGCATTGGGACTTGCATGATGTGAGACATTTTACAGCAGACTCCATAAAAACCGTGTATAGAGATGTCTCACCTGATGCGATCTTTTAATTTCTGAAAGAGATCAACATTTTTCATCTGATGTAAGATTTTACAGCAGAAAGATTGTTAACAAAATTTCTGGTGTGTTTTTCGAAGGTATTTTTTAAACGGTTGTGTGAATGAGGGTCTTTTTGTTCTTGTTTTGTTAAATATTTTTTAATGACTTGTGAATTGACTTCAATGTGGTCCACTTGGGCTAAAGGCTGTGTCAGACCAGTTGATATAGCCAGAACACCATGGCTACATCAAAATATTGCTATGCTCAGCATAGTTATGTGGGGACTGTCTTCAGTCGTGACAAGCTCCTGGCATAACATTATCAGTCTCAAAGATCCCTCATAGTCGGAGTGTGGCTGCCCATGTAGCGGGGTAATTAAAAACAGTCACACATGTAATGTTTTCATCTCTAGCTAATGCATTTGTACCATAGTGCAAGTACTTTGGCTGTTCGGATGATCCCGGGAGTCATTTAGCCAGGGTACAACAATGATGATGACTTTAATGCTGTGACAGCCATAATATGACCCTTTGCAGCCGGCTGGGCTGTTGGCAACATTACTGGACCTTACCCTTCTCTCACTCCCCACCACCACCCCTCCCCACCTCCGTCTGCTTCTGAATTTTCTTTTCTTTTTCATAGCCATTTTACATTAAATGCTGGAGATGTTGTATCATGGAAATGTCTGGCAATACACAGGAAAGCAGACTAAATTAATCACAAGCAAATCTGTTAGGACAAATATGTTACACAATAGAATTCATCTCATTGCCACAAAATTTCATGTGACTTAATATAGCTTTTATTGCTTTCTGCAATAAACACAAATATGAATAGAAGCGTATAAATATAAATATGTATACATGCACACAAACCCCAAAGAGCTGGATGTAATGAAAGGCACAAAACCCACATGTAAGTTGTTCACTCCATGGTTTGTCCATTACGACAGATCTTTTCCAGGTAGAAATCTTAAAGAAAAACTAGACACGTACAGTCAAGGAAGAGAATGCATTTGTTGATATACCTAGCACAGATTGTAGAAGAAAATGTGTGTGTGTGTGTGTGTGTGTGTGTGTGTGTGTGTGTGTGTGCATGTGTGTGCATGTGTGTGTGTGGTATGTGTCCAGGTGTGTGTGTGTGTGTGTGTGTGTGTGTGTGTGTGTGAAGAAAACTGTATGCACTACAATAGTGAAAACCACTAAATGATTCAACAGAACTGTATACTGTTCAAATCATGTCTTGGCATCATCTTGAAAAAAATTGAATAAAGATACAGAAACATAGATAATACAATAATGTTTACATTGGATTAAAAAGATCTTTCAGCCATGGCTTGTTATTGAAATTTTATTACTAAATCATTATTTTCAACATATATCTAATACCCCCCCACTGTCTGCAAGAATGACAGACAGAAGCAAAAAGCAAAGATAGCTTACTACCCACCACAAAATGTTAAGAAATCCATATTTTTATCCCCTGTTCAACACATCAAACCAACAGGGACACAGTACCACAGAAAAAACCCATATGTGTCAGCTTTCCACCTTTCAGTTCAATGAACAGAGTTTTCACTTCTCTTTTAAATTGCACACCACAAAGCAACAATGGAAAGTTAAATTCATGAACATTTCAGATTTGATGCTCTGTATTCTTGGACTATTTCTAAGCTGTGGAACAAAGTAACCCAGCGGGATTTCCCACTCTTTCAATAGTGGACAACTGCATACTGCATTCTCACCCCTTTCCTGGTCTTCTGTGTTATGAATCCTTTTGTGCCACCTTCTCCTTTCTGTAAAACATGGAAGACAGAATTCTATCTTCTGAAAAAAAATCTCAATATTTTGGGACACTGAGTTAACAGTTAAATTTCGAGCCCCAACACTAGCGTCCCACATAGTTTCAGTGGAGAAAACTAAGGACCTCATGAGAACCTGATGAATAATACTTCACCAACATTCATATGGGACAAACTGCCACTCGTTCAGAATCTGTATAACATTTTTACCACGCACTTTACAACGTCATATACTGCAAATTCTAATTTTGTTTTCCAATCAAACTGATGTTCCAACCTTTCTTTTTTACACTGTTATCAAGCCATCTGACACACTGTTCATGACTTTGCAAGCAAGTAAAAACTCCCGTGTTACATATCCCTAAAACAAGTACCTAGACTGGTAATGCAGTAACAACAATCAGATTTCAAACACAAGCACTTTTCAACTGGTTCGTTTTGTTACAAATATGTAAGAATGCCTTGCTCCTCTCCAGTCCACTTTCTACATTCAATACACTATAAACTGTCCTCTGCAGAGGATGTGGCTCCCTGTGACATCCGATAACTAAGAAATGGCGGTGTTATCTGTGTGGACAGGAGCAGACATCTTGGCACCAAGGGCACAACCTTTGGCTTGATCAAAAAGTACAAATACAAAGAAACAAGCAGTATA
This sequence comes from Conus betulinus, assembly GCA_016801955.1. Lineage (NCBI taxonomy): Eukaryota > Metazoa > Mollusca > Gastropoda > Neogastropoda > Conidae > Conus > Conus betulinus. Next base: position 762,285 of record JADBJO010000300.1, read on the forward strand.
TTAGCAGACCTATTTGGTGCCATTAATTTTCGTAACAAAGGTGTTTTAGAACTAGCTCTCACATCAGTTAAGTGTAATCATGGAAATTTCACACACACAAAAAAAAACATTTAAATACAGACACAAAATGTCTGACATTGCATGTTTGTGTGACATTGGAAATCTCACTGAATACATTTAAACAGAGAGAAAAAAATATCTGATATGTCATGTTGCTATATTTTTTTCATATTGTATCTTTTCAGACAATATCTTAAAAAAACAAACTTGGAAGTGGAAAAGTAAACATGGAAGCAAACAAAGACATAGAAATATTTAAAAAAAAGAAAAGCTGCTCCCTACCCTCCTTGTCTTCCACTTCAACATCTCATTTCTCAACCATATTTGGCACACACACACACACACACACACACACACACACACACACACATGTGCGCGCACACACACACATGTGCGCGCACACACACACACACACACATCATGCAGATACAAACATCATAATATGCTGAACAGACCTCTTAGTAGTTATTTAATTTTTTTTTCCCCACAGAACACATCAGAGATAAAAGAACAGAACTTAACCATGGCAAAAAAAAAAAAGGAAAGGTAACCAGTACACACACACACACACACACACACACACACACACACAGAATGCAAGATTTATTCAGAAGTAGTACTCGAATTTAGTCGAAAAGGCTAGTTTACGATTGCAACAAAAAAATGGAAAAAAAAAAAATTCATGTATCCAAAAATGATCTGAACTGATAAGAACATCTTTTCCTTTATGGAAACTGTTACTAAAATATGTTTAAATAGTATATAAAGGATTGAGGATTTTTAAATCAATTCTATTTCTTGCCGACTTGAGACTTGAAAATGAGACCAACTCACTTCCCTCTTAGTTGAAATGGTACAGGTACCTCCTTAAGCAGTGAACAGGATTGCCTCATCTGGCTCTGCATCTTCTACTTGTATGAACTTCCTTCAGCTTTACATTCCTTGATCATCCTTCATCTTGAGATACTCCTATCTTTCGCCTTCCAAAGGGACGTAAGAAAACTTCTGGGGCAAGTGCCCTTTCTCATACTAGATTTGTAATCTGGAATAATCTAATTCTTTGTCTGCCAAATGCAGTCTCTCATTAAGGAAGGGAGCACTTAAAACCCACCTTTCCTCTTGCTCCTATCATAAATTCTTCTGCCATGATCATCTTTTCATTGTGTGTGTGTGTGTTTGTGTGTGTGTGTGTGTGTATGTGTGTGTACACAAGCACATGTTTGTCTATCCGAGTGTCTACGTTAGTAAGTGTACAGCTTCTGGTCAGTACAATCATGAGTCGATCTAACAATAAATTGGTTTCAGTCAGTCAGAACAACTTCTTTCATTTGCATGCCTTTGCTGTGCAATACTGTCAAATGTCTTATTTGTTTCTTTGTGAGTGGTCCCGATTATAACTGTAAGCAACCCCATTCTAGAACAGTTGAAGGGGTGTATCTATCAGGTCTCCAGTCTTGAACCACTGGACTTCATCCTCCATCACCTGTGTATAAAACTGGGATGTCTGGTTTTCACACCAACTGAGCTTTTCTCTGGTGATGAACAGGAGCGTCGCACAACAGAACCCCACAACAGACAGACAAACAATACTGTCAAGGCAACCAAATGAGGCAATGGTCACAGAGTTGCCTTCCATGGGGACATCATGCTTCCTTCCTGGAGTGCTGGCATTTCAAAGGTAGTTTACTGTTGATGTGAACACAATTCCCAGTCACTGCTTATCACTGTTAACACATTAAACAACGATAAACACAGAAAAGAAAGAGATGAAATAAAAACAGAGAGACATACTGATATGCAAAGAGAGAAAGGGACGGAGAGAAAGAGACAAGTGGGAGGTAAAAAAAAAAGGCGGCAGAACACATTTCCCTGATTGGAAAAATGTACATGCCCATCTTTCTTTTCTTCTTGTTTTAAACCAACAGTTGCCATTTTGTGACAATAGATATGGAGAAACCCCACACACCAAAAAACATATCATGCCCAAACAAAATGAATGAGCATGGAGTCATTGTAATAATCAAATATTTACAAGCATATAGTCATTAAAACCATATATGCACATGACAAACAGCAGGAAAAAGCCTCCATTTCTTTTTAGGCAAATCATGTCGTGTCATTCATGCCCTAGTTAATAGCATCAAAACTGCACATTTTATTTGTGAATCAAGTATCAAGCTCAGTGTTTCTTCTGAAAATTCAAAAGCTTAGATTTCATGTCCCAGGATATGTAAAATGAATAGTATGCTTTGGAAATTTATAGAACAGTGTCAGGATACTTTGGAAAAATATTGTACTTTTGTAACACAGCCACTTTCATTTGAAATAAAAAAAAAAAAGTCTCTAACCAACCAACAAACAAAAAACAATGAAACTTGAAGAGGTAAGCATGGTAACAATATCTAACCATTTACGTATGCTCCTTCCACCAGTTATGTGTTTCAAATCTGATCCTTAGGGGAGTGTTGAGTAGTATGTTATGAGACATCTACATTACAAAGTCATTAGTCAGAGAAGATAGTTTCTTTTTTGTGAAAGAGTTGGACAAAGGGGACTGACATATGAGCAAGAGCAGGGATTCAAGCATTTACTGATTAATGATAGTATGAACTGAAAATAAATGATTTTACATGAACGTTTCTAAATCCCTATGTGTTTTTTAAACTGTTGCTCCTGAATCATTATCATTACTGCTTTATTCTTGTTACAAAAACCATCTTGTGGTCTTACTCTTGTGTTGCAGTATAACACAGCAGAATGCAAGGACAGACCGGATAGGTTGGCACCGCCTAAAATCGTTAACTTTGAGAAATAAAGTTTTCAAGTCATGACATACTCTGGGACAAGAGAATAAGGGATAATGATCTGCGCAACTCTTCCTCACTTGAGTGAAACTTCAGCGCAAGCCATGACTCTCCCTCCTGACCCCTACCATCCACCCGTTTTCCCCCTACCCTCTCTCTGAAAGCCCTGTGGTGATGGGCCAGCAGTGAAGCAGCAGATTGTTTACTCTGCAAACTGTTGTGGTGACCTCACAAGAGCAGCTCAAGCTATATGGTGGTTTCTTTGCAGGGAATGAAGCAGCAGCTAAACTCCACATCCTCTATGAAATCTGTGCAGCTCTCTATAGGAACACACAGCTCCCTTTCTTGGTATGAGGAAAGAGAGCAAGGAATATTCAAAAGAAAGACATTGCTCACTTTAGGATCTGGCAATATATGCGATCTGCGAGATGACCCCAAGCTAAGGGACCAGCAGGCACACATGCATCAGCAGCCGGTAGCCCTTTGCTTGCCATGTGGTAACTGGCCTGAGAATTGAGAGCATGAGCCATTTTTGCAGCTGATAGCCTTTAATTTCTCCAGGTGACTTTAGCAGACCCCCTGTGGAAGGTTATGAAGCTACCTGAGGAACTTATATGCCATTCAAGAGGGCTGCACCTGTACATCAAACTGATCGAAAGGGATGGTTGTTTTTCAAATGCATTGTGGGTGTGGCTATGTGTGTATACATTCTTTGACATTTCTGATGACATATAAATTTTACAGAAAACCATAGAACAAATTACAATGAAATCGTGAGGCTGAGTTCCAGACAACTGCAGAGAAATTGTTCCAAACAACTGATGACACTACCTTTTTTAAAACCAAAAAAAAAAAAAAGTAAACAAGAGAGTTTGGAAAAGTAAACTGAATGTATGGACAAATTCAATGCAAATAAGATTTCTTGCCTAAACAGCCTTTCTCAAACAAACGAACAAGTTACAACAACGACAAAATGTGACTGAGAGAAGCCATTCAGTTGAATAAGGAGCCTGGCTGAAAGGGAAAGGAAGGTGAAGGAAGACACTGCCAACATGAAAGACACTGCCAACATGAAGTTATTTTACAGCCATCCCAAAACATCTTGATCATATCACTGATTAGCTGTGGAAGAGAGAGAGAGAGAGAGACAGAGAGAGAGAGAGAGAGAGGGGGGGGGGGGGGGCTGAGGAATACTGATGTATATCTTGGATAGTACTAACTTCTTCCAACATTAACCCAATCTTCTGTGAAGAATGCTTAGGTTTTGTCATTTTTTTAACTGCTCCATGCTGCCTGCTTGCTCATTCCATCAGTTGTGTACAGAAGTTGACAGAGGGATTTTTGATGTGCCCACCCCAAGAATTCCATGGAATTTTCCAAGCAAATGTTGCTTATATGTGAAGCTGATGGTAACTATCTGCATACCGATCTGCATCAGGTGGTTTTTCTGTCAGATATGTGCAGGGTACGACACCAAGTCAGAGATACTATTTGATACAACAAAGGACAATTCCTACATTTCACTCCAAGAAGAACTACTGCATCAGAGGAAACAGTGCTCCAGAAGTACAGAAGTATATCGCAGACTTGATTAGTCAACAAAAGACAGTTGACAGAGAGTGTGGGAGCTGCTTGTTCTTCTGGGGTGGATGAGGCAGTGACAAATGCTGCACAGCTGGTTATGCAATCAAGAACAACCTTGTCTAAAAGCTGAGCAATTGTCTGCATGATCCCACAGATGCCGCTACAGAACAAAATATAACAATGATCAGTGCACATAGACCCACATCACCAACCCTGAGAAGATGGAAAAACAATTTTGACAGAAGCTTGACTCCCTCATCTCAGCAGTACCGAAGCCTGACAAGCTCCCTTTAAGAGCTGAACAATAAGAAATATTAAAAAACAAAAAACACATCAGCCTCAGTGACTGATGAGAAGGTACACTATGGTGAAAAAAGCGCTCACTCTTCTACAGCTATAAAAAAGAAAAAAAAATGAGAAGAATATGACACAGCTACTCACAGCCAGCTCGCAGAAAGGAATGCCAAAATAACGACTGTACAGGTTCACAAAAAAAAAAAAACAAGTGTTCACACCTGTAAATTCTGTTTTCGCCACCTATCAAGAGCAACAATAACATACTGGATAACTGCTCATCAAAAAGCTGCATGCAGCAACACAATGATTCAGTCACACAACAGGAAAGGAATGTCATGGCAAAAGATGCAAAAACAAGACTGTGGTAAGGCGACGTCAGGACCACCACTACATGTAATCCATGGTCATGGCAGCACAGCAAACTGCAGTCACACGGGGGATGAGAGGGTCATCTGAGCAACAATAACACCCCTGTCTCTTGCTAACGCCCTTACAATCCACTCACCTTGATGTTCTAGGGTTCCTGCAATAACACATTTCTTCAGTGATATTTCTTTCTTATCCAGTGAAATTAAAAGGCACATCATCTCGTATATGAGGCGGGGGGAGAGGGGACACACTGGTTTCCCTGTGATCACATTCAATGCCTATCATTCATTTTAGTATGAAGTTTCGAACTTCCAATATTTGACGTTACGAAATCAAGAAAAAGTGCTGGTACTGTTGAGCCATTCAGAGGCTACGGAGCAGAAGGCGTTTAACACATACTCTTACCAAGCCCATCCAGCTCTTCTTCTTTACAGTAAACAACTGGATCAACTGTTGCTTCACATGCACATCACCACTTCAACAATAGCTACAATGACGTATCAAACAAAGTAAGATGAACAGATAAATATATATATATATATATATATATATATATACACATATATACATACATAAAAACTGAAACAACAAAATGAAACTGGCACCCCAAAATATCATGATCAGGGGGAAAAAAAAAACAACCAAAACGAAACAAAAACAGAATGTAATGAAAAAATGTTCCTGGAATCACAGTCAACATCAGTTTATATGAATGCGCAACAAAGAATAAATACATGCTTATGCAAACGCACACACAGAAGCCATTCTTTGCTTTTCAAAGAAATAAACCTTAGATCATAAAGAGCTCACTGCTTTTTAAAAAAATTTTTATTTGTTATAGGGTGCGTACAAGTGTAAATTTACACTCTCACCTAGAAGAGGTTCTGAAGAAAATTGGAGACACTGGTTTAAAGATCAAGCTCGAAAAGTGTCAGTTGTTGCAAGAGAAAGTGAACTATCTGGGACATACCATCTCTGCCCAAGGAGTCGGCTGTCAGGAAGAGAAAACAGAAGCTGTGCAGAAGTGGCTTTCCCCAACCCATGGTGAGGGAGCTCCGATCATTCTTGGGTTTCATGGCATACTACAGGCGGTATGTCAAGAACTATGCCCGCATTGCAGGACCATTACACACCCTAGTGAATGAGCACTCTGGAGGAAGAAAGGGAAAAGAGCTCTTCCATCAAGGAAAAGTGGAACCAGGAGCATGAAGATGCATTTGTCCCAGCTGAAGCAAGCCCTGATAAGTCCAGAAGTTCTCGCTTTCACCGACTTCTCCCAGCCCTTTCTCCTTGAAACTGATGTAAGTCATGAGGGTTTGGGAGCTATACTGAGCCAGAAGCAGCCAGACGGGAAGACACGAGTGATAGCCTATGCGAGCCGCCGTCTACGGCCGACAGAGCAAAAACAAGGCAAACTATAGTAGCTTTAAACTGGAGATGTTGGCACTGAAAAATGGGCGGTCACAGAAAAGTTCAGAGGCTATCTCCTCGGTGGTCAGTTCACAGTACTTACCGACAACAACCCGCTGGCACACTTCAAGTCTTCTAAATTGGGAGCACTAGAGCAGAGGTGGGCAACCCAGCTTGCCATGTCTGACTTCGAAGTGCAGTATCGACCTGGCAGAGAGAATTGGGCAGATGCTTTGTCAAGAGTGCCATCGAGCACCATCCTCAGCCAGAGTGTGGATCCCTGTACCTCCTGAATTAGCTACATGCCAGGAGGTATGGACACAGAATATCCAAGTCACAAAAGAAGAGCCAGCAGCGACACCGAAGGGAACATGATTACTGCCAGCATTAGGGATAGAGAAGATCAAGAGGCTCCAGAGTGAAGACCAGGTACTGGGCCCAGTATTGGCATTGGCCTAACAAACCAAGCGGAAAGATCGATCACTAGATGAATGTGCTGTTAAGGCAGTCAAAGGCTACAGATCGTGGACGGCATTCTGTATCGACAAGTAACTGGGGGGAACTTCAACAGCTTGTCCTTCCATCATCTCTGCGGCCAGATGTTCTTTTAGAACTTCATGATGAGATGGGTCACCAGGGCGTTGATTGTACCAACAATCTGATCCGACAGCGTGTGTATTGGCCAGGATGTCGAAAGATATCCAGCAGTATGTGAGAGCAGTGTCCTCGTTGTGTGATGGGTAAGAAACCAGCAGTCAGACCACCCAAGGGCCACATCCAAGCCAGCCGCCCACTACAAATCCTGGCGATAGATTTCACAAAGTTGGAAATGGCCAGCGATGGGAGAGAAAAATGTCCTGGTGATGACAGACGTCTTCACAAAGTTCACAGTGGCAGTGCCAACACAGAATCAGGAAGCGAAGACGGTGGCTCAGGTCCTGGCCACAGAGTGGTTCATCAGATACGGCATTCCAGAGAGGATACATAGTGATCAGGGTAGGGACTTTGAGTCTCTGCTCATCAGGGCTCTCTGCGACATGTATGGGATCAGGAAGACACGCACGACACCCTATCATCCTCAGGGAAACGGACAGTGCGAGAGGTTCAACAGGACCCTCCATGATCTTTTACGGACCCTCCCGCCTGAACAGAAGAAAAGATGGCCCATGTATCTGCAAGGGGTTGTACAGGCTTACAACAACACACCCCATTCGACCACAGGGTTTTCACCACATTTTCTTCTGTTTGGCCAAGAACCTTGTCTGCCCATAGACACCTTGCTGGACCGGCAACAAAGATCAGCCGCAAATGCCCAAGACTGGGTCCGCCAGCAACAAGCTCGGCTCCTAGAAGCACACAGGCGAGCACGAGACAGACTTGAGAAAACAGCAGAAAGAGTGGTTGAACTGAAGAGCAAGGATATGTCGCTTACAACTGGGGACCTAGTTTACATCAAGAGCCGAGGGGGTGGAAGGAGAAAGATCCAGGACAGATGGCTCCCTGACCTCTATGTAGTAACCACTCAGCCATTCAAAGACACAACAGTCTATGTTGTTCGCCCCTACAAAGGTGGCAAGGAGATCACTCTGAACCAGGCAGACATCCTCCCTGCAAAGACCCCACTCCAGTTTCCTGCAGAGAGACGAGAGGATACACAACCTCTTCAGTACAGGTACCGGTGCCCAGAGAGTGACGAAGACAGTGATGACGAGTGGATCTTGATCCCAGGAAATCGCATAACCCCAACCATTCCACAACCTGCTTCCAGTGCCGTGGGGGGTGGATCAGATGTCCCTGGAGAGGCACAGGTACCAATTCGCAGAAGTGGCAGGATTGCAGCCAAAGGACCATCTGCGAATAAGTCACATCAGTACCCGGCAGCAGAGTGGTTTGTACCGTGACAGTTTTGGTGAGGATGTGTCTGACTATTATCAAGGGGCACAAAATTTCGAGAAAGAACCAAAAGATTTCAGTTAAGGGAAGCAAGTAATGGTTACTTTAGTTAGATAGGCCCACATGGACTTGTTCAAAGTAGTAGTTCTGCTATCACCTCATACAAAGAGATATCAATTACCTGTTCACCCATAACAAATCCCGTCAATGCTCTCCATACTACACTGACTGTACTTTGGGAGATGAGACTAACTGTTAGTCTACTCCCAGTGTAAATTCTCTATCATTCATTGGTAATGTTACCTGTTCGGGTCGGAAACTAATTTCAACATTAGCAAAAGAATATATTTGGAAGCAATGGGGACATTGCGTTCAAAAGCAAGGGGTGTGTGTTATAGAGTGCGTACAAGTGTAAATTTACACCGGCTGTGCGTATAGCCACAAAACCGGAAGTCGTGGTCCGTGCCTGAACAAAAAGCTTTGACGAACGGAAACCGGGCATTTTGAAGCCTGGCGTAGACACGACGACATCAGAGAGGCCACACACAGTGCCTTAAACGGTTAGTAAGTTGTATGGAATTGTAGACTTTGAAAAGTTTTTTTTCTTTGATCGATCTTCGAACACTTTACCCTGAATGTTTTTGTACAAGTTGCAGTTTTGTGGGTGCAAACCTTCAAGCTTCTAAGTTTCTAAATTGCCACGTGCTAGCCTTGCTACCCAAACTCTTTGTTTCAAGCCTTCAGTTCTGAACTGCCATGTGCTAGCCTTGCTACCCAAACTCTTTGTTTCAAGAAACTGCCATGTGCCATGTGCCTAGCCGAACTGCCATGTGCTAGCCTTGCTGCTCACTCTTTGTTTTCTGATCATTACCATCTCTGCATTGGAAGGAAGATGTAAAATTATCCAGCCATCTAAAGGATTGGGTGGACTAATGTACTTGCGAATTTATTGTTGAAAGACTTAAGTAACATTTGACAAAAGTATGGGACCAGGCAGAACTTTCGTCAGCAGATTTTGCAACATTGTTGTACATAGTTGACGTCAGAATTTTCTAGGCCGGGAGAAATGTCTAAAGTGGATTCTTCACTAAAGCGTAAACAAATTTTTTTCTCTGTGTTCCAGCCAACCTTGAACATTGAATTTTATTCCTTTTTTTATCCTTTCGTTCTTGTGTATTTTGTGTGCTGGAATAATGATTAGGGTGATACTTCAGCATAATCACTAAGTCACACTGTAGCTAGTTACGCAAGAATTCTTATCCACAAGATCTTTTGAAGGCAGCTTTTGTCCCAAATTTAATATTCTAAATGGTTAATCACAAAAGTATACAGCCTCAGATTTAACTGATACATGGCTCAGTGTGGTAATAACTGTGGTAAATAATTAAATTCATTTCTGTTAGTAGTGTTATTAATTTTTGCTTGGGAAATCGATCTAATCCTGGCTCAGAAGAGACCTAATTTTGTAAATGTCCTTTGGAAAATTTCGATTTGGGGGATTGTTGCAACTAATGCAAGGCATTCCACGATTTAAATGATCATGAGAAAATCAAGCTAATTTTACCCACCCCCCACACTGAGAACCAGGTTGTAAAGTCACGGGGAAAAGTGGTAGAGAGCATTGAAATTGGCTTCAACTGTCTTAGGCAAAATGGTGGCTGAAGCCATGACATTATGGCAAAATTGAAATTTTCTTGTGTGTTTGCTTGATCTACTCACTGAGTATTTCTGATCCAGACTTTTAAGAAAAAAAGGGACTTTCCCTCTCTCTCTCTCTCTTCTCTCTCTCTCTTTCTCTCTATGTTGATGTATGAGTTTAAAGTTTTGTGTTATGTGTGTTGAGTTGTGTACTGAATCTCTCTCTCTCTCTCTCTGTTGATGTATGAGTTGTGTACTGACAACTACTGCCCCACTTAGGTTTGGTAATTTCATTTTTTTTTTTTTTTTGCCCTTGGTATGATAAATGACTATGTAGATTATAAATTCATAAATAAAGAAAATGAGTTGGATAGGTATACGCAAGCCCAGTATCCATTGTAAAATGTAGGTAATTTGATTTTGACAACTATTGTCTCCTACATTTACTGTTCGCTAAGAAGCTGTTTCCTTTGCATGTGTCTATACAGGCTGCTCCCCTGCTGTGTGTGTTGTAGTAAAGTGAATAAACACCGATCACACTCTAGTCTCTGATTGTTCCCTTGGGTGAATGAGCCACAACCACCACCACTCGACTACTGACTACATTAAGAAGAGAACTAATAACTGTTCAATATATCACATAATGATTTTGGAAAATGGAGTTTATATAAATTAAATAACATAAACGTATAAAAAGGAACAAACATTGGGCAAAGCAGTGAAGTGAAGTGAGCAGTGTACATAATCCTTTGGCCAACAACAATCCAATTCTTTCTCCCACACTTACTCCACCATTCCCATCTGCAAGTGTTAACCTGACTGGGCCTGAACCTACAACCCATGTCCTGAACTGAGTTAGGATCCCTGGGTGGGGGCTGTCCATCTCAAGGTGTCGGCCAGGCCTGGGCCTACTTGCTATCAGAACCCCGGCACATGGCAAAGAGGCGGCGGAAAAAGCTGCAGCCCAGGTTTAAGCAGGCACAAAAGGTGAACAAAAAAAGCGGACCAGTACAGGGTGGGGTCACAGAAATTGGAGTCGCCTGGAGTGGTGCTGAACTCTCCTTTGGTGTAGATCCACACGCCGCCTGCAGAACACCACCATGTCCACACTGAAATCTTCTAAAACATAATATGCATTGCATATCAAGTTAAGTCTGTTTAAATGAGATTCATGTTAATAAAGGTGCTATCCGCAGTCACTATTTCAGAGCCATTATTTAAGAGTACTATATTGGAAATTTGTCAGTACAAATGACTGTTTGTCAGTACAATCCTTTGCTCTATCACCAGACACCTGGAGCATAATGAAAGGTAGGTAGAAAGCACAGTCATAATTACAAGTATTGTGAAAGAAAGTGGTTCACACACTTTTCATACACAATTTCTTTTTGTTAGCCTCGCAACTTGGCTGGTTTGTCCTGAAGTAGTTGCCTAAAGTGTGTGTTGCACTGACTTTTGATGGCTGAACACCTGATTATTACTTAAGAAAAAACAGCAGAAACTTCTGTTCATATTTCAGGAGGTGCATTTTTGCTTTTTTTTCTTTTCTTCAAACATACATTGCAATTTTCAGTACATATGTAGCCGGGTGCTAACGGTGTATGTTTCTTGGTCACCTGTCGTAAACGAGATATTTTGTTCATGAGTTATCTTCCCCCTTACCCCTCCGCACCATCACAACTGGTGCTGCGAGCAGGATTGAAGACAGAAGGGACCAAGAAGACGACACAGCCCAAGAAGACCGGACACCATGGCCAGCCAGCTGCCCCTACCTCTGCACCCTCTGCATCAGCTTCCCAAATTCATGGGTAACGAGAGCAGCAGAGCGGTGGATGACTTCATCCGAGAGGCCAGGCTTGCCCTACACCTGCAGCCCCTGGATGACAGGACAGCTGCCCTCTGGCTGATTGCCGCCCTAGATGGCCGGGCTTTGCCAGGAGGTGATCAGGCTACCAGTGAGAGAGGTAGACTCCCCAGCCAAGATCTTGGCCATCTTGGAGGAAAACTGGGGAGAGCAGCGTGATGTGGTCACCCTGGCCACAGCGTTCTTCAACAGGCAGCAGGGCCAGGACGAGACCATCTGGGAGTATGGCTCCCATCTCCAGTACCTCTGGAGAAAGGTCAACCAGGCTGGGGATGGAATGTTGCCTGCCACCATACTCCGGGACACCTTCACACGTGGCCTGCAACCAGCAGCACTGCGCAAGGATGTCGACACTTCATCCGGAACCATCCTACCACCACCTTTGAGGAAGCACAGAAGGAAGCACAAAGGTGGATGCAGGACTGCAGTGCTGAGGGCGACATCCAACACACGGTTGGCACTGCTGCTGTCGCCTCGCTTCAAATGCAGCTAGAGGCACTCACGGCCACAGTCGCCAGCTTGAGGCAAGAAATGCAGCAGCCACCACCTGCACAGCCGCCACTGCAGAGATCGCAGCTGTGTGGCAGGAACGCAACGCTCAAGACAATGGCCCAGGTGGAGGCGACGGAAGTCTCCACCTGTGAAAACTGGGGACAAACCCCAGTCCTCTCCCACTGTCAGCAGCCAGAATGCTGACAAGCGGCATGGCCCAACAGCACCCAGACAACGGGTCTGGCCCTGTCAGGGAACTTCAGTGCCTGACTGCAGAACCGACACCCTGCCGTCATCGGTACCAGCTGACCGGAGGAGACAGCAAAAGAGGCTGGAACCACCACCACCAGACTCTAAGACGGACCGGCAGACATTCCCGCAGCCCAAGCCAAGAACTGCTGGCGACTCTGTGGCCACTCCTGTTCTGCCCCTGAGTCATACTGCTTATCCACCCACACCAGCCCCAGGGCAAACTACTTGTCTGGCGGTGAAACCAGTTAAAAGGTATGATAGTGACAGCAGGGATGATCAGGAGTTTTTGCATAAATCTTACAGTAAATATACTCCAGGACTGATTTGCTGATTGAATACCTTCTTTTGGGAAGAGGAGCGGCGGACTGTTGGTTAAAAACTATTATTTGTTCGTATGTTGTCTTTATTTTGGTACAACCTATTCTATGTTGATTATTTCATGTTGAATAATGATGTATGCCCCTGTTTTTTTTAGCCAACAGAAGTAGTAAAAGTCAGTGACGTTTGCTAAGATTCTGCCCCAAAGTGCTAAAAAACCTGTCAAAAATTCATAAACTCCTGGGGACTTGACTCAAAAGAGTTTTGATAACAAATCCCTTTTTTTCTTTTCTCATTTTATGTCTGATTTTATGGATTTTTGTTTAAATAACAAGTCCATAATTGTCACTTGGCACCCAGTTTTTTGGATTTTGACGAATCTTTCGCAAGTATATTTTGTATCTGACCTTCTTGGAGTGTTTGAAATAACAAATCCTTGATAAGTCATTTTAGTACCTGACATCTTGGGATTTTGTTTAAATAACAAGTCCATTATTGTCACCCGGTACTCACCCAGTGTTTTGGATCTTCATGAATTATCATCCCAGTCATTCTGGGCATCTCACTTTTTAAATTGTTTAAATAGCAAATTCTTTCAAGTCATTTTGGTATCCGACATTTTGGAATTTTATTTAAATAATAAGTCCACTATTGTCACTTGGTACCTACCCAGTGCTCTCGGTTTTTAACGCATTCTTCCTAATGATATCCGATGTCTGACCTCTTGGAATTTTGTTATAAATAGCAAGTCCATTTTAGTCACTTATGTGCCCATCCGGGTTTTGTTCATGAAAGGAATCCCTTGTAGTCATTTTGTATTTGACTTTTTTTGGAATTTTTGTTTAAAATACCTGTCCATTCTAGTCAATATACATATTTCAGTCAATGTGAAGCTTCTGACTTGTAGAAACTTTGGTTAAAACAGAAAGCCCATGGTAGCTGGAATAATATAATGCAAACAATGAGAGAGACAAGATGTTTTGATGCTCTGATGTTTTGATACATTGATGTAAGTGTTTTTGGGAGTAGCCATGCCTCTAAAGACTTGATGGCTACAGCTCAATTTTTTTCCTCGATTCATTTGTTATACCCCTGCTTGATAACTCTGTCATTTTATGTCATTTTTGTGTCAGCGAGGACGCTGGTTGTAACAGAGTAGGGGGGGATGTAGCCGGGTGCTAACGGTGTATGTTTCTTGGTCACCTGTCGTAAACGAGATATTTTTTGTTCATGAGTTATCTTCCCCCTTACCTCCCTTGGTTGAATCTCATTTTTTTTATTGTGTAAATTCCTTAAATCATGAATACCTCAGAACCTACATAGTTGTGTATATGTCGCCGAAGTCACAAAAAAATTAATGTATTCTATTCGTTACAATCGTGTTGAACTGAGAAGCCCATATTTTTTTCTAAAACTGGTATTTCGACCAAATTAATCTTAGTGTCATTTTGAATTGTTTGACGAACAAACCGTAAATAATTCTCGATTTCACAAAAAGTATGAGAGAATCCAAAGAATCCATGAATGCACATTGACGTAAAGTCCATAAGCTCTCATTTCGTATATCGCATGGCTATGATCTTTTCTGTACTACCTTGCAACTATACGAAATGACTGACGGCACCAGTCTCTTGAGCGAGTTGCCTTCTTTGTTCATTGTCGGCGTTCTGATCTAAATTGTTTTATGAAATTCGGACTTCCCTATCGAAATCTTTTTAATAACTTCGTTTCTATGCTAGAAGCAGCCGAAAATATAAAAAATTTTTTTATCCTATGAACCATTCCAACGGAATAACATTTGATTGAAAATCGTGTTAAAAACACATGGCGACAGCCATGTGACAATAAGGCAAGTTGTGTTTTCATCAAATTTTAAACGCAAAGTTCTCCACTTGGACGGCATCCTGGATAATGAAATTTATATGTATAAAAAGAGCGCGAATTGCCAGCTTTTCAGTCATTACAAAATTATTTCACGCAGTTTGCTTTTTGTCATCGAAATAAGGGAAAATATGACGTAAACTCGTTAAAAGTGGTTTCATTCTCGGACTTTAATTGCCAATAACTTTACACAGCCACAGAATGGTCAAATATGGCTTATTGCATTTTATTCTTTGGGTTCTGTGGTTTTCACACCGATATCTAATATGTTTATATATACTTTGAATGTACGGCGAGCTAGACAATGCAGAAGCTGCAGCAGCAGATAGCACAAATTTTATCATTTGCTGTCTCGTGAGGCTCATTTTGCCTGCGGCGCTGCATTGTTGGCTTTGCGGTCCAGTCAGGCTGTATATATTTGAGGCGCGGCGTGAGGCGCGGCATGAGTGGAGAGGTCTCGTCCCACTGCGAGTGTGGCATAGCAGTGGACGCCAGGGAGAGGTGGCAGCTCTCCTTTGAGGGACACTGATGTGAGAGATCAGTGTCGGGCGGCGCAGACAACCTTCCAGCCATGTGGGTGACGGCGGGTCTAGCCTGTGTCGCCGGGGACGGCTCTTGGAGATGTGGGGCGATTGGCGAAGGAGCGCTGCCTGACTGCGACTACCGTGGCCCGGAGAATAACCGTGCTGTTTTGAGGGGTGGCAGACACGGGGGCACTCCTTAGGGGGTTGGGCTGAAAAATTGCCCTCTCGGCCGCAGTCAGCGAGCGCCCGCCAAGTTTTAGGGGCTCGTGCAGCGCTCCAGCGACTTTCGTCCTGCTTCCTCCTTGAGGCTGCCTCACGCGGCACAGGACCATCGCCACCCCGCAGAAGAAGAAGGCCGCCCGGTGGCCCTGAAGACAGCCTGATGATGTTTGGGGGACAACAGGCAACACACACCGACGCCCATCGTCGGTCGATCAACAACTTAAAAGTGAACTAACGTTCAAGACCAACTTCACCAAACTTGAACCAGCATTCAAGAGGATAACGACCAGAATTGAGCCAACACCAGCTCTGGGAGACGAATATGACGACCCCCATGAAAACTACCTACCACTGCCAGATGACAGCAGTTTGCCACAAATATGTAGACATATGTCTGCAGGAACCTTTGTCCTTAAGGGCCACAGGCCGATAGGACGTTAATCTCACCCTTAACAGTAACAGTAACAGAGTGGAGAGGAGAGGTCAGTGTTCCCCAGAGTGTCGCCCAGAGTGTGCGAGCAGTGGTCCCCGAGTGAGCGATCGGCGTGAGAGAGTGCTCAGTGCTGACTGAGTGAGATAGAGTTCCCAGGGCAGTGTTCCCTGGTTTGAGCGTATCATGGAAGGGCAATAAAAGGAGAAAAACTCCATGTTGTCTCTGTGTCTTCTTGACTGGCTGCTGTCCCTTGGCCCCGGCATATACCACCATCTGCCTATCTTCACCTGCACACCCTTACCTCCCTCCACACCATCACACATTATATATCAACTCATTTTCAAGGGACTTCTGCATCAATGTACACACTTTGAAAACATGCCCTATTACACCTATTATGTGACCACCTGACTGTGGCTATGTTCTGAATGGTTGGGTAAACATTTTCAGCTCTGAATACTCATGAAATGAGTAGGGATTAAGGCATGCAGCATCCACAACAGCATTCTGCCCGACAGACCAAACGGTGAACAACCTGATACTGCTGGTGATGGCCAAGTTTTCACGTCAGTCCCAGGTCACAGATGTGTTTCTAAACAGAGCTGCTCACAACTGCTGCTACTCAGCACAGTGAAGTGTGGAGCATTTCCGACATATCAGCAAACCACACTTTTTCCATACAAAACATACTGTCATGTGTAGCAGAGTATGATTCATTATTCATGTTCTGCAATCCTGCTGACACATACTGATTTTTTTTTATGCTGTACACACTTTTTATTTAGTGCTATTTATATTGCAAACACCACAGACATATTTTCTTTGAGTTGGGGAAATTTCAGCAAAAGCTAGTTTACTTTTGGCTGGTTGCCTTCAAACAACCACTGTACTGAACAAGTGGATGTATAGAAAAAAATCAATAGCCAACTTCAGGCTTAATTCATGTTGCTTATGGCCCAGCTGAATACAATGGGCCATATCAGGGCTGTCATCCTGTCACACTTAATCCTCAACGTCTGTTTAAAAACAAACAGAAAAAAACATACATCTCATTAGAACAGATTTTATAAAACATGATGGAATTTCACTAAAATCTTTGTTCAGTAAAAATCTCAGATCAGAAGGAACAAAATTATCTCTTTAAAAAACTAAAAAATCACATCAGGTGGGACATCTCTGAGCAAATATTTGATGGAGTCTACTGTTAAGTAGTTGTGTCTGACATCATATAAGACCCAATATTCTATAACAGCATGTTTTATAGTGAGTTGTACACCATGTTGAATGCTCCGTCGAGCTTCTTCATCTCCTAAAAGACATGAGTGGTGTAAAGGAGTGGCCTGTGAGCAAACAGCAGAAGACTGTTTCCTCATTATGGCCACCAGTGACTCCTTAAAGAAAAGTAAACATAACCCCCCCCCCCCATCCGTGAAAAGGTCAAACACTGCCTCCTTAAAGGAAAGGAAATGGAATGCACTCATCAATGAAAAGATCAAACACTAGCTCCCTGAAGAAAAGGAAAAGGAAAAGAAATGTACTCATCTATTAACCTTTCTCGTACGTTGCCTAAAATTTTGCGCGCCATACATCGTGGGTCTGCATGGACCCATGCTTTTTTATGAAGGAACAAACCCTTGCCGTAAGCCATGGGTCCGCATGAACCCATGCTTTTTTATGAAGGAACAGAGTCTTGCCATACGTCATGGGTCTGCATGGACCCATGCTTTTTTCATGAAGGTACAAAGCCTTGCCGTAGGTTGTGTTTGTGTACAGAATTTAAGAAAGTCATATGTTGTAGACATATTGGAATAGTATTCTTTTTATAAGCAGCAACAGAGTTTTCATGCAAGCGATTGAACTTGTTTGTTTCAAAATGCTTGGTAATGTGAGAAACCATCGATCAAGGTGACCATGTGTACACGCACGCCAGCACACATTCACACATCTGGCTTTTGAACATCACTCCACTCACACGCTGTGGTAATCAAACCAGCTGTGACACACAAAATGAAAATGTGCTGGTGTGTGTGTGTGTGTGTGTGTGTGTGTGTGTGTGGTTTTCAAGTTTGTATGTGTGTTGCGTGCATGCGGGTATGTTCGTCAGTCTGTGTATGATAGTGCAGATCTTGTGTGCAAGTATGTACGGATATATGGAAAGTGTGCTTGTGATGGACTTAACAAAATATGGGCACGGAAGAGAGGGAACGCGCGTTTAGGAGTGGCTGTAGGCCTACATGTATCTGACTTGATGCTGCGCTTTAGCATACTAAAAATAGTTTCAGCCTGATTTTCAATAACGAGAGCCTCCAGTGAAGAATTTACACGGAACACTCTAGCAATATGTCTCACACACAGAATGTAAAGTCAACTCACTCTGTAACGGGGGGAAAACACACACACACACACACACAAGTACATTTCTGTCAACAATGGTTTATTGGTTTAGTAAAGAGACTTAATTAAATTTGTTCAGTAGGCTGAGACTGAATTTGTTCAGTAGGCTGAGAAATCACTCACACACATTCACATTCTCTCTCTCTCTCTCTCTCTCTCTCACACACACACACACATATCCATGGAAAATGTCACTGCGATCCACAGGTACTGTTAGATGCTTGCGCTCATACCTAGTCACCTTTGTTTTTATGTAAAAGGCGATTGCTAACAGCAGTGGTACGTGGAAGAGAAACATTTGGTCGTTGTGTCTTGAGAAAAACATTGGTTGGGAGCAGTTTTCTTCTAAGCAAGAGAGAGAGAGAGAGAGAGAGAGAGAGAAAGAGAGAGAGAGAGAGAGCGAGAGAGAGAGACAAAGACAGATAGACACAGAGAGAGAGAGAGAGAGAGAGATTGAAAAACCTAAACACAGGAACCTGTTAAAATCTGGGATGTTCCCATTTCGTTAGAAGTGTGTCCGTGAGGCACTTTCGTCCATACTATTACAAATATGAAAATTTTGAGGGATGTCAATGTAGTGTAGACAAAAGAAAATGATCAACACAGTCGTCAAATGATATCTCTCGTACTTTCTCCAATATCTTCGCCATTTGCGATGTTCAGAGCCTCGAAGATGTTCATTCTTTCAGCCATTCGGTTGAACTGAACTGAAAGGAAATTCGATTTTTAGGTGGATAATGCTGATAACTTATTTCCATGTATGTAGCAGATAATATATGGTGAAATTAGGCAAGTTTGCATCTGCATGCACACCGACACACTTGCGCAAACGCACGCGCGCGCACACACACACACACACACACACACACACAACACACACACACTCACACACTGGCCTACAGAAGCTGGAGCACCAGGAGGATGTTTATATTACCAGATGTGGCCTGCTGCTGGTAAAAAAAAAAGAGAGAGATGTTGGTATCTCATACAGTACCGTTACAAGTAGAGTGTGGGCCTACAATCCAAAACACACAGTACTCTGATGAATTGGTCACTGCACCTCTGCTTTCAAAATCTTTAGTTGTCATGTATACATGTATTGTCATTTTTGTAAAGCACTTAGAGCAGTCTTCTGGGCAGTCTGTTACATAAATATTCATTGTATTATTTAGAAAGCAGATCTGATGAATTTGACGTCAAACTTGCAGTCTCAGAGACACGTGGAGAGAGCGATTCCCACCCACTGTAGCAAAATTTGGCCACACGCGCATGCGCAGCAGTCGCGTGTTTATGTCAGTGATGCCAGCCATTCTGTTGAGGCTAGAGCTTTGCGGGAAATGGATTGTGAACGGGAGGTTCATATTCTGTGTCTTTAGAAGGCATGGGTCCGGTTGGTCCGGACCCACGACATGTGGCGCTCAAGTTTTGTTCTGTTTTAAGTATGGGTCCGCTTGAACCCATGACGTACGGCACTCAAGGTGTGTTCTTTGAAAGTATGGGTCTGCTCAGACCCACGACATACTGGGACGTTTGTTGTTGTTTGTTTACTCTTTTGTTTTTTGACAAAAAAAAAAAATTTGGTACAGAAGTGGGGCTATGCTATACTACTGACAAAGTCATAAAATTTAGTGAAGACAGTTTTTAAAACTTTTTTATGAATTAAAAATTACCCCTGTGGGTCCATGGGGACCCACAGCTTACAGGAAAGGATAAAGGATCAAACAGTAACTCCCTGAAGAAAAGAAAAAGGAAAAGGAATGTACTTATCTATTAAAAGATCAAACACTAACTCCCTGAAGAAAAGGAAACGGAATTCACTCATCAATGAAAAGATCAAATGCAAACTCCCTGAAAAAAAAGGAAAACAAAAGCCCTCTTCAGTGAAAATGTTCCACAAAAGGGACTCCCAAAAGGAAGGACACACACAATACCCTCCTCTGCCACCCACCAGCCATGCACCAGGCAAACATCAAGCAGTCCATGATGGACTCGATGGGGTTGACCTTCCTCATATTCTCCTCCTTCTGGCGGTACTGGGGCACAAAGATGGTGAAGTTTTGCAGCAAAAAAAACGCTGACACAGTCAGGAAGATGTAGATGTAGCACTCTGCTGGGCAGTCATCCTTGTAAATGAGCCCTGCATGACATTCACAGAGCCATCCACTGAGTGCTTAAAGCCCAAGTAATGACTTAGTCAGTTTCAGAGCATCAAGCAGGTTGATGTTACTTAAAAATCAAATGTTTAACAAAAAAAAAAAGCTCCCTAAATACAAAATACTCTGTACTGTTTAAAAATCACAAACAACAACAGCAAAAGACAATTCACACACACTCACATCCAGACTACCTCCAGCACACACACACACACACACACACACACACACACACAAAAGCAAACTACAGGCACCAATATATCCTTTCGAGTCACAACAAGGTCTGATGCAGATAGCGATCTGTCTTTCCTCAAATCTACAGAAACGAAAGGACAATCTATTTTCTCTGCCTACAGATAAGGTGGAACAGATCCCTGTCCCTATGGAAAAAGAGAAAGTCCTGATTAGCTTCCTGCATTGCAAATCCTCCCATCTCCCCTTCCCTCATTCCTGTCTGCCATCGTCTCCCCCCCCCCCACACACACACAACACACACCATGCCAACTGACCGTAGTTTCGCCATGTAAACTCTATTTGCTGCTGTTCCCTCACCACTTCAAAATGACCAACTTTGCTGTTGGTCTCATGATCTGAATATGACAGCCAGACAGGAGGCATCTCACAGTCACACTCATCAATCCTAACTAGTTGGACAATTTCAGTGCATAAATCCTCAGACACCTCACATTTTTCTTTACAGGCTGCTTGCTGGAGGTCAATATCCCTACTGGTTTGCCCAGAGACTTTGTGTTCACTATCTCCACAAGGTTCACTCAAAGATGGGAAAAACTTACTGGTAGTCAAGTGTTTCTTGACTTAAAACTGACTGCTCTTGCTTTTTTTTTTTTTTTACATGGGCAGTTGCTGTCATATCCTTAACTAAGCTGCTGAAAAGAAAAACCTGTCTGTCATGCTCAGCTTGTTTTCACTGTTGTGTGGCACACTGTTGGCACATCAGCAAGACGCATACCGTGGACATACACAGGACAACTGTGAAAGCTACTGTCATTCTTTCACTGTTTCCTGTTCTCCTGCTCTCCCTACGTGCTGAGCTGATGTCAGGAAGATGTCATCAACTTCAATGAAACCTTGCAGATAGCAGTCACATGGTGAAGGATGATTCTAACATTTGTGTGCAGGACAAGCCCTGTGCAGGACACACACATCAAACCAACAGGTCAACCCTGTCCCGGCTGACAACCGACCCTTGCACTGTGGGGCATGAGCAGCTATAGTATGACACTTTGTGAATGATACGGGTGGGACAAAACATCAGGAAATGACTGGTCTAGAACAGATAGTCATGATCATTTTGCTGTATAAGTTGTCCAAACTCCTGTACTTTCTTTTCATCTGGAAAGGCAGATAAGTATGACCAAAAAAAAAAAAACCAAACAAACCCGCCTCAGATAATTATATGGCAAGTTTTCCCTGACCAGAATGACCAGCTCAAGCCACAGAATCATACATCTGAAAAGGCAATGCTGCTCCAGCCTGGAGCATTATTCAGATGCCTTGCCCGAGTCTGACTGTTTATGTACATCTGCCACAGCTATAATACAAACACAAAAAGAGGGGTGGTGGGGAGTGCAAAAGGAAAATGGAGGCGTGGGGAACAGGTATGATCAAAAACAAAAATCAAGCAATAATTACTGGCTGCATCAGTAACAAAATATACACAAACTCATTTATTATCATTTACATGGTCAACTTTGAGAAAATGTTTTCGCATATTAACAGCATGGAAAATATACTTGGTTAGATATTGACAATCTGTCTTTCTCTCTGCTTGGAGTAAAGATTGCAAAGGCATTGCTGAGATTTGTGATAAGAATTTTTTCCTGAGTTCAGTGTATAAAGGGCATTCATATATGAAGTGATTTTCAACCACAATTTTTGAAAACACATACCACACAGTTTTGGTCAGATGGACAGTTGCTAAATCTACACAAATTATTATTTTGAGGAAGCGTCCCAAACTGATTTTGCTACTCTAAAAAACAATACGTGTCGATAAATGAAATGTACTGCTCTTTTTCAAAAATAGTTTTTTAAAGACCTGTATGATTTATACCTGTCCCTATCTTGAATAGTACCTGACCATTCTTGAATGTACATATCAATGAGTCTCTTGTTTAAATATTTTTACAAATGCACCGGCGTTACCAACCGACTGGCACAGGCATACATAAGAGAATCCTGTTTCACATAAAATGTGTCTTATTTTACTCACCTAACAGTCTTAAAGAAAGAAGCATTCTGTAAGCTTGTTTGGGAATTCTACACTTGTATCCAGTATCTAACACTGTTAACATAGAAAGTAAGAAATATTCGGATATCTACCAAGTCTCCTTATACCATCTGTTTTGGTGTTTGACTAGGGACCCCTGAAAATCTTTTATATGCCATTAGGTTGATCTTTTCTATGCTATATCGAGTCGCTGATATTCCCATATTTCAGATGAATACAATAATATTGATTTTATTTTTGCATTAAATATTGTAAAATATGTTTTCACAGTCATTTCCTTGTATTTGTTGAAAGCTCTATTCAGAAAGAGAACTGCTTTTTTTCCCCCTTGGTTGCTAAATGGTCTGTACCTTTTTTTTTTGATTCAGTTTTGTAGAAAAATTGTAACCCAGATAACAGTAAGTGTTTACAACTTCTAGTTGCGCTCCATCATGAAACCACTCCTCATGTTTTGCCAGAAAACCACTTTTTCTAAATACCATTAGTTTTGCTTTGTCTTTATTTACATTAAGTGCCATATTGTCGCAGCCTGATTTTAAACAGTTCAACTGATTTTGTAAACCTACAGGTGTCATTAAAATTAAAACCACATCATCTGCAAAAAGTAGAGAATAAA
This sequence comes from Conus betulinus, assembly GCA_016801955.1. NCBI lineage: Eukaryota > Metazoa > Mollusca > Gastropoda > Neogastropoda > Conidae > Conus > Conus betulinus. The sequence continues at coordinate 785,740 of JADBJO010000300.1, forward strand.
CAGTTCCACGACATTTGGCATCAAGTGAACTCCATGTCTTCTTCTTTCAGACATGTACTCTGCTATCTGATTTATGAAAACTGAAAATAAGGTAGTGCTTAACATACAACCCTGTTGGTCACCAACTGGACACTGAGAATACTCAGAATCATCAAATGTAGCTCTGACACACAATAACAGGGAAGAACACATGGCATGCAACAAACTAAAAAACTTTCCTCTGTTACCTTGATTCCTCAAATATTCAAGAAGCTTGTTGTGGCGCACAGAATTAAAGGTCTTTTGAAAGTCAACATAAGCAACATATAATTTCTGACCTTTTTTGCTAAATACATTTCTGAACAATTGAATGAAAGATTGAAAATCTGATCCACAATAGAGTAATTCTTACCAAATCCTGCTTGACTCTCTGAAATCATTTTATTTTCTTCCAACCTTTTGTATAACCTTGGTTTTAATACTGAGGAATGGCATTTACTGATTGTACTAATAAGTGAAACACCTCTATTATAGTTTGCTTGTTTTCTTTCTCCTTTTTTTATGAATGGATATTAAGATTGCTTTAGCCCAGTCTTTTGGATACACACCTTTACTAAACAAGACACTGAACAATTTAAGAAGGAACTTAGTGACGTTATGAGCTCCGGCTTTCAACATCACGGCGGACACACCATCAATCCCACATGATTTACCTGGCTTCAGTTTAGTGACGGCTTTTTCTACTTCATCCTTCCTTATATCCTCATTAAGAATATGGTCAGAATCCTCTGCGATATCTAGCTTGATAACATAACTTTCATAAGCCTCAGTTTCATGACTTTTAAACACATTTTTAAAGTGACTACACTATTCATTAATATCAATGTTATCGCTGTAAATATTTCTTCGCTCTCCGTAGCCCATTTCTTAACTTTTTCCAAACCACAGAGGAATTCTTAATGTTATTTAGCTGATAGTCATGATTATTTTGCAGTAAAAGTGTCCAAACTCCTGTACTTTCTCTTTTTTTCACCTGTAAAGGTTGATAGACACAACAAAAAAACAAACAAAAAACCCCATCTCAGATATAAGTGTTCCCTGACCCAGAATGACCAGCTGAAGCCACAAAAAATACATCTGAAAAGACAATGCTGCTCCAGCCTGGAGCATTATTCAGATGCCTCGGATGATGTACAATACTCTTCTTTGACCAAAATGACCAACTGGAGCCACAGAATACATGTGAAGAGACAGTACTGCAGTAACCCCTGGGACATTACCCAAAGGACTCCAGTATGTGGGATAACTCTTCTCTAACCAGAGTGACTGCCTGAAGCCATGAAATGCATTGGAAAAGAGTCTGCCGTAACACAACGTCAAGGACTGATTTCACATTGACACTAAGGCCTGAAGCATAATGTTCTCAGGATTACGATTATTCACCTTAATGAACATACGACTTGGTGTTAATAAGTTGTTTTCTTGAGCATTTGCATTAGCAGATATTACAGTAAAACTATTTTTGAGCGTTTGCATTAGCAGATATTACAGTAGAACTATATTACAGTAAACAGTCACTGTGGAAGAACTACTGGTATATTTATATACATGGACTCTACAGAAGAACTTTATTGTGTAGCCGGGTGCTAACAGTGTATATATTCTTGATCGCCCATCGTAGATGAGATATTTTGTTCATGAGTTATCTTCCCCCTTACCTCCCTTGGTTGAATCTCATTTTTTTATTGTGTAAATTCCTTAAATCATGAATACCTCAGAACCTACATATTTGTGTATACGTCGCTGAAGTCACAAAAATTCACGTATTCTATTCGTTTCAATCATGTTGAACTGAGAAGCCCATATTTTTCCCTAAAACTGGTATTTTGACCGAATTAATCTTGGCACCATTTTGAATTGTTCAACGAAACAAAATAATTCGTAAATAATGAAATACAAATGACTGACAGCGCCGGTCTCTTGAGCGAGTCGCCTTCTTTGTTCATTGTCGGCGTTCTGATCTAAATTGTTGTTTTATGAAATTTGGACTTTCCTATCGAAATCTTTTTAATAACTTCGTTTCTATGGTAGAAGCAACCGAAAATATATAAAAATTATCATCCGATTAACCATTCCAACGGAATAACATTTTATCGAAAGTTGTGTTAAAAGCACATGGCGACGGCCATGTGACGATAAGGCAAGTTGTGTTTTCTATCAAATTTTAAACGCAAAGTTCTCCACTCAGACGGCATCTTGGATAATGAAATTTATATGTATAAAAAGAGCGAAATGCCAGCTTTTCAGTCATCACAAAATTATTTCATGCTGTTAAGTATTTTTCATCGAAATAAAGGAAAACATGATGTAAACTCGTTAAAAGTGGCTTCATTCTCGGACTTTAATTGCCAATAACTTTACACAGCCACAAAATTGTCAAATATGATTTACTGCGTTTTATTCCTTGGGTTCTGAGGTTTTCATCGATACCTAATATGTCTGGACACCTTGACTGTACGGCGAGCTAGACAACGTAGAAGCTGCGACAGATAGCACAAATTTATCATTTGCTGTCACGCGAGGCTCATTTTGCCTGCGGCGCTGCTTTGCTGGCTTTGCGGTCCAGTCAAGCTGTATATAAGTGAGGCGCGCGGCGTGAGTGCAGTCAGTGTTCCCCCATCAGTGTTCCCCGGAGGAGAGTGTCGTCCAGAGTGTGGTCCGCGAGAGTGAGCGATCGGCGCGTGAGAGTGCTCAGTGCGCTAAGTGCTAAGAGAGAGAGAGAGAGAGAGTTCCCAGGGCAGTGTGCCTGGGTTGAGCTTATCATGGAAGGGCAATAAAAGGAGGAAAAAAACTCCACGTCGTCTCTGTGTGTCTTCTTGACTGGCTGCTGTCCCTTGGTCCCTGCGCATATCACCATCTGCCTGTCTTCACCTGCACACCCCTTACCCCTCCACACCATCACAACTGGCGCTGCGAGCAGGATTGAAGACAGAAGGGACCAAGAAGACGACACAGCCCAAGAAGACCGGACACCATGGCCAGCCAACTGCCCCTACCTCTGCACCCTCTGCATCAGCTCCCCAAATTTACGGGTAATGAGAGCAGCAGGGAAGTGGATGATTTCATCCGGGAGGCCAGGCTTGCTCTACACCTGCAGCCCCTGGATGACAGGACAGCCGCCCTCTCTGGCTGATTGCCGCCCTAGATGGCCGAGCTCGCCAGGAGGTGATCAGGCTGCCAGTGGCAGAGGTAGACTCCCCAGCCAAGATCTTGGCCATCTTGGAGGAGAACTGGGGAGAGAGCAGCGTGATGTGGTCACCCTGGCCACAGCGTTCTTCAACAGGCAGCCGGGCCAGAACGAGACCATTTGGGAGTATGGCTCCCATCTCCAGTACCTCTGGCAGAAGGTCAACCAGGCTGGGGATGGGATGTTGCCTGCCACCATTCTCCGGGACACCTTCACACGTGGCTTGCAACCAGCTGCACTGCACTGCAAGGATGTCCGGCATTTTCATCGGGAACCGTCCTACCACCACCTTTGAAGAGGCTAAGAGAGGAAGCCCAAAGGTGGATGCAGGACTGCAGTGCTGATGGTGACATCCTCCACACGGTTGGCACTGCTGCTGTTGCCTCGCTTCAAACGCAGCTAGAGGCACTCACGGCTACAGTCGCCAGTTTGAAGGAGGAATTGCAGCAGCCACCACCTGCACAGCCGCCACTGCCTGTCCGCAGCTGCTGTGGCAGGACACACAGCACTCGAGACGACGGCCCAGGCGGAGGCGACGGAGGTCTGGACGGTCTGTCAAAACTGGGGACAAACCCCAGTCCTCTGCCACTGTCAGCAGCCAGAATGCTGACATACAGCATGGCCCAGCAGCACCCAGACCACCACAGGCTGCTGTGATCTCCAGACAACAGGTCTGGCCCTGTCAGGCAACTTCAGTGCCTGACATCGCAACCGACACCCTGTCGTCGTCAGTACCAGCTGACTGGAGGGACGGAAAAAAAGAAGCCGGAACCGCCATCAGACTCGACTGACCAGAAGATGTTCCCGCAGCCTAAGCCAAGAACTGCAGGCCACCCTGTGGCCACCCCTGTTCTGCCTCTACGTAGTGTCGATCCAAGTCCACCCACGCCAGCCCCCCGGGCGAACTGCCTGTCTGGCTGTGAAACCTGTGAAGAGGTATGATAGTGACAGCAGGGATGATCAGGAGTTTTTGCATAAGTAACCTAGTCGGATGTTATAGTAAATTATACTCAGGACTGATTTATGGTTAAATACCTCTTTTGAGAAGTGTTGCGGACTGGTTGTTAAACAATCATTTGTTCATTGCGTTTTTTTTTTTTTTTTGCAGAAGCCAGTCTATGTTGATTGTTGAATAATGATGTATGCCCCTGTTTTTTTTGCCAGCAGAAGTAGTAAAAGAGAACCAAGTCGAGTGACTTTTGCTAAGATTCTGCTGCAAAGTGGTAGAACCTGCCTAGGATTCATAAAACTCCTGGGGACTTGACTCAAAAAGTTTTGGTAACAAATCCCTTTTTTCTTTTATCATTTTTATGTCTGATTTTATGGATTTTTTGTTTAAATAACAAGTCCATAATTGTCACTTGGCCCCCAGTGTTTTGGATTTTGATGAATCTTCACAAGTATATTTTGTATCTGACTTTCTTGGAGCGTGTGAAATAACAAATCCTTGATAAGTCATTTTAGTACCGTGACATCTTGGGACTTTGTTTAAATAACAAGTCCATTATTGTCACCCAGTACTCACCCAGTGTTTTGGATCTTCATAAATTTATCGTCCCAGCCATTTTGGGCATCTGACTTGACTTTTTGAATTCTGTTTAAATAACAAATTCTTTCAAGTCATTTTGGTATCCGACATTTTGGAATTTTATTTAAATAATAAGTCCACTATTGTCACTTGGTACCTACCCAGTGCTCTCGGGTTTTTAACGCATTCTTCCTAATGATATCTGATGTCTGACCTCTTGGAATTTTGTTATAAATAGCAAGTCCATTTTAGTCACTTTTATGTGCCCAAAGTCCAGATTTGTTCATGAAAGGAATCCCTTGTAGTCATTTTGTATTTGACTTTTTGGAATTTTGTTTTAAAATACATGTCCATTCTAGTCAGTATACTTATTTCAGTCGATGCGAATCTGCTGACTTCCTGAAACTTTGACTTATAGAGTAAGTCCCTGGTAGTTGGAATAATAATGAATGCAAACAATGAGAGAGACAAGATGTTTCGATGCTTTTGATGTTTTGATACATTGATGTTAGTGTTTTGTTTTGAGAGTAGCCATACCTCTAGGGACTTGATGGCTAAAGCTCCATTTTTTTTCCGTGATTCATTTGTTATACCCCTGCTTGATAACTCTGTCATTTTCTGTCATTTTGTGTCAGCGAGGACGCTGGCTGTAACAGAGTAGGGGGGGGGATGTAGCCGGGTGCTAACAGTGTATATTTCTTGATCGCCCATCGTAGATGAGATATTTTGTTCATGAGTTATCTTCCCCCTTACCTCCCTTGGTTGAATCTCATTTTTTATTGTGTAAATTCCTTAAATCATGAATACCTCAGAACCTACATATTTGTGTATACGTCGCTGAAGTCACAAAAATTCACGTATTCTATTCGTTTCAATCATGTTGAACTGAGAAGCCCATATTTTTCCTAAAACTGGTATTTCGACCGAATTAATCTTGGCGCCATTTTTGAATTGTTCAACGAACGAACAAACCGTAAATAATGAAATACGAAATGACTGACAGCGCCGGTCTCTTGAGCGAGTCGCCTTCTTTGTTCATTGTCGGCGTTCTTATCTAAATTGTTGTTTTATGAAATTTGGACTTTCCTATCGAAATCTTTTTAATAACTTCGTTTCTATGGTAGAAGCAACCGAAAATATATAAAAATTATCATCCGATTAACCATTCCAACGGAATAACATTTTATCGAAAGTTGTGTTAAAGCACATGGCGACGGCCATGTGACGATAAGGCAAGTTGTTGTGTTTTCTATCAAATTTTAAACGCAAAGTTCTCCACTCAGACGGCATCTTGGATAATGAAATTTATATGTATAAAAAGAGCGAAATGCCAGCTTTTCAGTCATCACAAAATTATTTCATGCTGTTAAGTATTTTTCATCGAAATAAAGGAAAACATGATGTAAACTCGTTAAAAGTGGCTTCATTCTCGGACTTTAATTGCCAATAAACTTTACACAGCCACAAAATTGTCAAATATGATTTACTGCGTTTTATTTCTTGGGTTCTGAGGTTTTCATCGATACCTAATATGTCTGGACACCTTGACTGTACGGCGAGCTAGACAACGTAGAAGCTGCGACAGATAGCACAAATTTATCATTTGCTGTCACGCGAGGCTCATTTTGCCTGCGGCGCTGCGTTGCTGGCTTTGCGGTCCAGTCAAGCTGTATATAAGTGAGGCGCGCGGCGTGAGTGCAGTCAGTGTTTCCCCATCAGTGTTCCCCGGAGGAGAGTGTCGTCCAGAGTGTGGTCCGCGAGTGAGCGATCGGCGCGTGAGAGTGCTCAGTGCGCTGAGTGCTAAGAGAGAGAGAGAAGAGTTCCCAGGGCAGTGTGCCTGGGTTGAGCTTATCATGGAAGGGCATAAAAGGAAAAACTCCACGTCGTCTCTGTGTCTTCTTGACTGGCTGCTGTCCCTTGGTCCCTGCGCATATCACCATCTGCCTGTCTTTGCCTGCACACCCCCTTACCCCTCCACACCATCACAATTGAAATAAACCACAAATAAACTAATGTTGTATTTTTGCTTTGTTGACATTTGGCATAAACAAACATAATGGTAGAACTATATTCACATAAATCATAATAACTATAAGATCCAGTATTTATTGAAATTTTCATACTCAAGCAGAAAGAAAGAACTGCAGTCACATAAACCACATGAATTACACTATGAGATGCCCTATCTTGTGCCACAAGCAATGAACATACACAAATCTTTATTGGAAAAAAAAAAAAAAAAAAAAAAAAAAAGCAAAAACTAAGAATATAGGTTTCTGGATTCTGGATTCGACATTAGAAAGGTAGTTATAGACTCAGAATCAAAACTTTCCTTGGAGAATATTTTGACAGGGTCGCCCTGTCTTCCTCAGCTCACTGTTGCTGTTGTGGCAGCAAGGCCTGGTGGGATGACTGTTGTGTGGGGTGAACGGTTGTCAGGATCTGATTGCAGATGGGGGAAAAGTTCAAAGCCTCGATCTCTGTTCAGCCCCCAAGAAACCATGATCATATCTACAGAGCCCTTCCTCATAAAAAGAAAAGTTAAAGAAGCCATCAAAATTAAGACCAGATGCCCCAGCCTGAACAGAGATCGAGGCTTTGAGCTTCCCCCCATCTACAATCAGATCCTGACAACTGTTCACACCCCACACAACAGTCGTCCCACCAGGCCTCGCTGCCACAACAGCAACAGTGAGCTGAAGAACACAGGGCGACCCTGTCGAAATATTCTCCGAGTAAGTTTTTTATTCTGAGTCTATAACTACCTTTCTAACAGCAAAAACATCCTGAGAAAATTGTTTAGACTATGGTGATACAGAGTCACCGATGACTGCTTACCAATGACAATGACGAAGACAGGATAACCCATAAGGAGTCCCCAGTGTCAACAACACCACAACTGGAAGGCACCACAGAACACCAAAATTCAGTCAACTTTCTATGATAAACTCATGAAGTCAGTCAAAGGGAAAGAGCACATGATCAGACACTGGTTATGTTAAAGTACAAATAATGAGTCAGTCAAGTCAAGTCAACCTGATACCACATAATTTTCTATCATGACTGCATTGTGACATATATATTTCCTCTGCCTGGAATTTTTTTTATATAAACATAATTAAACTGAAGCAAAGAAACACACCTTCCATATGGTCTACTCCTTGCCATGGTGTGGGAACTTGTGTACCCCCTGTATGACCCAGAGAGCTATGCCAGCAGGAGTGTACGCTCCTGGTAGGGGCACCCAAGCTGGACAGGTCGAAGGGTAGAGGTCAGACTAATGTAGACCAACTCTGCCGGAGATTAAATGAGTTTGCGTAGGGCTAACACCCCTTTCTAGAAAAAAAGCAAGTTACAGAAGCATCAACAACATCAGACCAAGACATTCATCTGGGAGAGAAGAAGGGTCTCCATCCCGGAGACTCATGACGCAGGCAGTGAAAGCCGAGAGGGAGCTGCAAGACTAGCTCCCCCCACCCTCTGACCCCCAGGAAAACAAGGATAGCCACCTGGAACATCAGGACAATGTACGAAGCAGGCAGAAACCATCCAGATAGCAAGACAGATGAAGACCTACAAGATAGGAATCCTAGAACTGAGTGAGACAAAGGTGGCTACAGACAGGACAGCTGAAACTTTTCATCAGGAGAGCTGCTGCTGTACTGCGGACACTCAGAGGATGGAGCCCCCCCATACAGAAGGGTGGCCCTGATGCTGACACACAGAGGCGCAGTGGGCACTCAACGGCTGGGAACCTATCAACTCCCGCATCATCACAGCCAAGTTTAGCACAAAGAAGAAGAACATCAAGCTGAACATCATCCAATGCTACACTCCCCACAAATGATGCAGAGGGAGGAGGAAAAGAGAAAGATGATTTCTACCGACAAATACAAGCTGTGCTGGACAAAAGAGGAGCAAATGACATCACAATAGTCATGGGTAACTTTAACGCCAAGATAGGATCAGACAATACAGGATCATGAAGACATCATGGGGACACATGGACTTGGACAGATGAGTGAGAATGGAGAACACTTTGCAGATCTGTGCGCACTGAACCAGCTGGTTATAGGAGGCAACATCTACCTCACAAGCGCATCCACAAGGCCACCTGAGATCCCCGGACCAGGTCACGGAGAACCAGATCGACCACATCTGCATCAGCAGGAAATTCAGGCGATCATGGCAGGATATGAGGGTGATGCGGGGTGTTGACATGCCATCAGACCACCACCTGCTTGTGACAACAGTGAGACTCCGACTCAAGAAGTACACTTCAACAAATGCAGCAAGGACAAGATATAATCTGGAGCTGTTTAGCAGTAAAGAAATAAAGGAGAAATTTTCAGATCAGTCTTACAAACGGGTTCCAACTACTTGAAGAATTGCTTGAAGATGAGAGCACAGACATCGAGAACCAGTGGCAACGCACCAAGAAACTTTGGCATGAGACCTGTGAGGAGGTACTTGGAAAGAAGAAAACTGAACACAAGGAGTGGATCTCTGATGATAATATTCAGAAAACTGAACAAAAGGAAAGAGGAGAAAACCACAATGAACATGAGCCACACAGATCACACAAAGCACAAGCCCAAGAAGACTACACCCAGGCGGACAAAGATGTGAAGAAAAGTGTGAAGAAAGATGAGAAGGGCTTCATCGACAGACTTGCCAGACAAGCAGAGGATGCTGCAGGACAGGGCAACATGAGAGAGCTGTACACCACCACAAAGAGAAGTGGCGGGCAAAGTTCCAACAGACTGGCAAGCCAGTCAAAGACAAAAACAGAAAACCCTCACAACAACAGAAGATCAATTGAAGCGATGGGCAGAGCACTTCACGGAATTACGAAACAGTCCCGCCCCTGAAGCACCACCCGACATCTCACCAGCAGAAAAACAGAACTGCCGGTCAACTGTGAGAAACCAACGAAAGCAGAGATCAGAAAGGCCATCCTGACACTGAGGAATGGGAAGGGGAAGCAGGACCTGATGAGATCCCAGCAGAAGCCATTAAATGGATGTTGGTATAGCTGTCAACTTACTGTACAGCCTTTTCGGCAAGATATGGGAAAAAAAAAGAAGAACATCCCAGCAGAGTGGAGGGAAAGGCATTGTCATCAAACTGCCAAAGAAAGGAGACCTTACCGACTGTAGTAACTATAGAGGGATCATGCTCCTGTCAGTGCCAGGCAAGGTTTCTAAACAGAGTGTCATAGGAGAGGATGAAGGAAGCAGTTGACCCAAAGCTCCGAGACCCAGCAGGCGGGCTTCCGGCGAAACAGATCCTGTGCCGACCAGATCGCCAGCCTCAGGATCATCATTGAACAGTCCTTGGAGTGGAACTCACCCCTTTACATCAACTTCATCGACTATGAAAAGGCCTTCGACAGTGTAGATAGAGAGACACTATGGAAGCTACTGAGACACTATGGAATACCAGAGAAGATCATCTCTCTCATCCGGTGTGCACTATCAGGACATGAACTGCAGAGGTGGCTCATGCAGGCCAGGTTGTCAGACGGTTTTGAGGTGAAGACAGGAGTGCGCCAGGGATGTCTGTTGTCACCTTTCCTCTTCCTCCTGGTCATCGACTGGATCATGAAGACCACAACAGCAGGCAGGAACAATGGGATACAATGGACACTCTGGACGCAGCTAGATGACCTTGACTTTGCTGACGACCTGGCACTCCTCTCCCACAGTCACAC
>JADBJO010000300.1:800306-810306 GCA_016801955.1 Conus betulinus
GTTTTATCAGGTTCAGGAAAATGTTTCAAAACAAAATATTAGTAACAAAAAAGCAGCAAAAGAACAGAAGCAATTTGCAGAAAAGCTGAACGATTTTTACTGTAGATTTGATGATAAAGATTTTAGTAAAGAATTAAAGGAAGTGAAGGAAGGAAGAACTCCAAAGCAATGTTAAAAACGATGTTGATGGAAGTGATTCTGTTGTGATTGAGAAAATGATGTTCAGTCTTTTTTCAAAAAAGATACTACACAGTACCAAGACCCGTTTCAGTTCGCATACCAACAGAACAGATCAACAGATGATGCCACACTCACACTTCTCCATCATGCTTTTTCACACCTCGAAAAAACCTGCCTCCTTTGTACGCATTCTCTTTATTGATTTCTCATCAGCATTCAACACCATACAACCACATCTGATGGCAAAGAAACTCATTAACATAAATGTGTGTAACAAGCTCATTCTTTGGATAATTGATTTTCTTACACAGAGGACACAGTCTGTTCGATATCAAAGTGTGTTTCGTCTTCCAGAGTCATTTCAACTGGCGCACCCCAGGGTACTGTTTTATCACCAGTGCTTTTTACTCTGTACACAAATGATTGTTCAGGAAGTGATTCAACTTTGTACATTAAATATTCAGATGACTCAGCACTTGTGGATCTTCCAACTCTGATTCTGTTTACTTCAAGGAGGTTCAAAGATTTGTTGACTGGTGCGATCATAACTATCTTGATCTGAATGTAACAAAAACGAAAGAAATGTTGATTGATTTTAGAAAGAATCCAAAAGCTGTACCCACCACTTTTTTATCAAAGGTGCTGAAGTAGAACGTGTTGAATCATACAAATATTTAGGAACTTTTATAGATAATAAGCTGAATTTTAAATCCCATGTTGAGTATGTCCACAAAAAAATGTCAAACCAGATTATATTGTCTTCGCAAGCTGCGATCATTTCATGTGAATACTGACATTCTTCGGACATTTTATTCATGCTTCTTGGAATCTGTTTTAACTTTCTCATTTATGTGTTGGTATGGTGGGTTGACTGTGAAGAGTAGAAATGTGCTTGAGAAAGTGGTGAACGTGGGAGGAAAAATCGTTGGTGAGAGACAAAAAAGTCTGAGTGAGCTGTACAGGTGCCGTGTGTTTGTTAAAGCGAAGAAGATTGCGTGTGACCAGACCCACGTTCTTGCAAATCAGTATGACCTTCTTCAGTCAGGACGAAGATATCGATCGGTTAAATGCATGCAGAGTGTCAGATTTTTACCTCTGTTTAGGAGCAGTTATGTCCCTTGATATCTTAATGGAGTGTCCTGCGCATGCCTGTACCCATTGTCAACACAGCGCAGGCCTCCAAGGGTGGTACAGGACTGCTCTAAAGGCAGGTGAAGACAGTGCTTCTCTGGGTCCTCCCAAGCACCTTTGGGTGCTTCTTTTTCTTTTCTAAACAGCAACAAACGCACACACACACAAACACACACACACACACACACACAGAGTAACAACATGAGTTCGAATCGGTCACAGACCTTAAAAGCAGGGGTGAAGAGATGGGTAGGGAGGTAGGTGGGGGAGTGGTAAGAGGAGGGAGCAGGATGGGAAGGGAGGGCCTTTGTTTTCCACATCACTTCAAATTAATCCAATTCTACTTGCATTCCATTTCATTTCATTCAACTGACAATGCCATTAACTATCCCCCTAATTTGCTTTAAGGTGGAAGTTCTTTCTTTTCACAATAACACATGTTTGGCTTTGTTTTTTTTGTTTTTTTTTTTTAACAGAGATACTATGATAGTTTTTATAAACTGACTGGGGAACATTAATTCATATTCTACTTCTTTGATTCTGTTAAGCGTCTTAGCAATAATTATAAACGGAACAAGTTTTCTTCTTTTTAGAACAGCATTCCTTTATAGATACAAAACTGTTCAATGCTTGTAAAATGATTACAAATGGATAACACATTCTCTTTTTTTCATGACAGCACTTTTTTTCAACAGTTTCCATCCTAGATTTTATTTGCTTTCTCCAATACACTCCTAAACTCAAAATTTCCTTCGGCAAACAAACATCACTGAGCAAGAAACAGATGTGGCACTGAAGGGTTAACAACTCTGAAAAATCAACAGTTATCTGTCAATCATTTCCAATGTCAATAATATACTCACATTTACACATGCTCTGGGGGTGTACAACAGCCAGTTGTGGCGGGGAGAGGAGGTGCCGGGGTGGGGGGGGGGGGGGGGGGGGGGGGGGGGGGGGGGGGGGGGGGGGGGGGGGCTATCTGATCTCCCAGGTAATTTCAGTGGCACAACTCTCAAGACACTCACTGCAGCTCTTCTATAACCATGTCACATCCTAGATGGTTCTGTTGCAACCCCAAGAGTATGCAGCCTGCATAGAGAACACTCGAGTTTATAATCAACCAGCAAGCAATTAGTAAATCATACACATACCTCTTTAAACATCATCTGAAATGAAAAGCTTCCATCCAAAAATGATAATACTTAATAATTACATGATCAAATAAAATCTTAAAAATGAAAATTGAAATTTATAAATAAATCTAAAGAAAAAAGAAAGGCACGACCAAGGATACAATGTTCTCAATCTTGAAGTGGGGGTACTTCCTCTGGAGCTGGGCGGCGCGGCGCAGGGCGCTGGTGCCGATGACGCTCCCCGGGGGCAGGTCGCTCAGCTTCTTCCCTTGGTGTGTGGGATGCATTACCACAGCGTCATGGGGTTATCCCTCCTGCACACAGTCATCTCTTCAGTAGGTTCCACAGTCTCTGGCTCAGGCACCAGGGCTTCCGATGCCTGTCACACTAACTCAGATAGGATCTCCAAATATTTCCCCACAGACCTGTCATGGAACTGTTTACGACTGAATTCTAGGTGGTAAAAACTCAATAAACCTGTCCTCAGAAGTCTAACAGAATTAGCTGTCTGAGTTTTTACTATATCTGCATTGTCATCATCTTCAGCTCTTCTACTTGTCTGCTTCATTCAGCGGCGACATGAATGTCTCATCCTGCGTCAGTGTTCATCCTCTTGCTTTCGATGACTGCACCGGGTTAGTCCCACACTATTTTCCTTAATTCATGTTAATTCATTTCAAAGCCCTTCTTGGCATTTTCGATACAGATGTAATTTCAATTTCAAAAATTATAAAACAGCAGCTGAACAAAGTGCTCTCTCTTGGGGGCCGGAATAGCTCAGTGGTAGAGCACCAGATGCGTAATCTTGGTGATCCTGGGGTTGCAGGTTTGATCTCTCCGCCAGGCCGTTTCAGTTCAAGGGGATTTTTCTCTCGGAGTTAACATTGGTTCTGACTCAATTTCCCATACAGTCCTTCGAATGAGACTATAAACCGAGGTTTCCACATGTGAATGCTCGTATAATATCTTGAACACACGTACAATCCGATCACCAACTTTCGGAAGAGAAGGCCAGTTCGCAAGTTGGTATGGATGACATGTTACACATAGCATACACCCTGCCTGAGAAATGGAAAGAATGAAGTAGCAAAATGGAGAGAATATTGAACGATGCTGACTGGATGACACTGGAAACGACTAAATGAAGCGCCAGCTGGCAGCTCTTCACTCCGCACTACCCAGGTAGGCAGACCACTGTGTAAAAGAGTGTGGATTGTATTAATGTAAGGCGCTTAGAGCTTGATCTCTAGCCGAGAATAGGGCGCTATGTAAGTATTCATAACAATAATAATAATTTCTCTCCCCTTATCACACATCATCAGGTTGAAATTTATTGTGTCTCATTGAGCTGCATCATACCTTCTTTTACTTATAACATCCAATGTCAAAATTATCATTCATAAGCGTGCCTGCGCACACACACACACACACACACACACACACACACACACACACACACACACACAGAGATTCAGAGTTCCCACAAGTTAGGAGTAAAATAAGAAATTTTTAAAGGCCTTCCTTTTTTAAAAAAAAAATAAATAAATAAAAGACTGGATATGCAATATCTACCTGTCTAACAGCAGTTTCAGCCTTATGTGCAATGTGGAAATTCTTCATATACACATGAGCACCTAGCTCAACATTCTGAACCATTTATTGACAGAGCACACTAGTCTTCGTGGTCTTTCCTCTTATCCAACAATAATTTTCTTGTTATTCAACATCATACAACGCTATTTGCTTTTCTAATTTTTAATTGAGAACACAATGTTTTCTACGTTTTCCCTCCTATTTGTCACGAACATCACGTTTCCTATATCTGTCATAAAATGCAAGTGACATATGATAACTGCCATGCGTTTCTACGGACATAATTCAAAGAGCAACCAAAAAGTGCTATGTCATTTGCTATCAAATTTTATGTGCAATCATAAAAACTGTTAGCAGTTTTTTTTTTCCCCCACCTCCCTATCTCATCTCTCTCTCTCTCTCTCTCTCTCACTCTCTCTCTCTTTATCTCCCTGTCAGTTTTTTTTATTGTTTTGGTTTTTCTTCTTTCTGCGGTCCACACTTTTGACCTTACCTGACTTGAAAAAAAAAAAAAAATTACAATCAACAGCTTTTTGAAATTCCAGAATTTTTCAAGTTTTTTTTTTTTTCCTGCACTGTTTTAACAGGATTTTTTTTTTCTTTAGCACTGTAAGAGGCCCTTCTGCTTTGGAAGGGCTTTTCAGGTTTCCAGAACCTGCAAAAAGTCTTACCAACAGATCAGGACCACAGACTTGAGTCTGGGTTCAGCTTGCCCATAACCAACCTAAATTAAAGCAACAGGACCTTCATCTCACACTCGCATCACCCTGACCCCAGCCCCCTCCAACTCACTTGAGCACAGCCCCAACCACCAGTCCTTGGGGGATCTCTGTGGGCAGGTCCTTCAGGGAGTGCACCACGAAGTCCACCCTCTTCTTCAGCAGGGCGTCCTCCAGCTCCCGGGTGAACAGCGACTTCTCGCCGATCTGAAACGGCCGACACGAGACAGTCAGGAAATTTCACACTGGTAAATGATTTACAGACTAATCTACTGCATGGTGTCGAAGACCCATGAAAAACAACAAATCTCTTTTACACACACACACACACACACACACACACACACACACACACACACACTTACACACACACACACACAAATATTTCACACAGAGTACTGTTTTGATCAGGTTTAAGTGAATTTTAAATAAATGTCAGCGAACCGCCCAGAGAAATGTGGACAAACGAGTCACAAGACAACACACAATGCGTTTCGACCTCTTAGGTCTTCCTCAGGTGAAACAAAGACAAACAAAATAACTAAAGTGCACTTAGCTTTGATCGCTTTAGATTGCTTCTGAGTTCAGCGCAAGGAAGAAGCAATCTGAAATCTGAACTCAAAACAATCTGAAGCGATCAAAGCTAAGTGCACTTTCGTTATTTTGTTCGTCTTTGTTTCACCTGAAGAAGACCTATGAGGTCGAAATGCGTTGTGTGTTGTCTTGTGACTCGGTCCACATTTCTCTGGGCGGTTCGCTGACATTTATTTAAGATTTGTTTAGATTTCCGCCTGCAGTCGTTTCACTTTGCAACCAGGTTTAAGTGAATGAAAAAAAAGGCTGAACCTGAACGCCCACACAGACATATACTCACTCACACACACACTGAACACACATCATGTAGTTATTTATATAATTAAAAATGACACTGAATGCCCAAATGTCTCAGAGTTATAAAACAAAACACATACAGATAGAGACAGATCCTCTTGGCTGCCTGATATACATGACATGTGCACGCGCGCGCGCGCGCACACACAGATTTTTTTTTTCACAATCCAGTGCTGATCAGGTTTAAATATATGAGGAAAAAACTCAATCATGAAAACACACACACACACACACACACACACACACACACACACACACACACACGCACATACACACTCATCATCCAGTAATTGAGACCATCAAATATGACACTAATTGCCTAAGAGTAATTAAACATAATATAAAGTCTCTCGGCTGCATGTCACATGTGGATAATACATACTCGTTTTCATCACGCTATGCACTAAATTCACAGCCCTTAAGAACATTTCTGGTCAGCCTATACCCCACACTGCTTTTAACGAGAAGTGACAATGCAGACCATTGGGAAAAGGAATGATTCTAAAAGAAAAAAAAAAAAAACTTCGTTGCAATCACTGTTGAATGAACTGTCTGGCATTTACGGTGGCTTTGCACCAACACGTTCATTTTGCCTCCCTGTTCATAGCCGCACCCTGGCTGGTCCCGTCACAGCCCCAGCACCAGTCATCCACAGGGAGCAGCCCGCTAGAGGAGACATTGCACTGATGCTGACCTACTATGTGTCTGAGCTGCCAACCTCTGAAGAGACTTGAAAGGAATGATTTTGAAAACTTCGAGGAATTTCTGACAGTTGAGAGGAATACATATTCTATCACACCCCCAAACAAAACAATGACACTCCAGACACTTCATTTACTTTCTTTTCGTCAAGTGCTTTTCTGGAATCACTATCTCAGCCAATCCATTGTTGCTCTTATACTTTTTTGCAGCACGCCGTCTCCAAGCTTCTTCTTATGACTGGGCTCATTTTTAGCACTTCAGAATCATCAGTGCTTTTGTTGTGTTTTGACCCAAGGAGGGATGAATATTTGTAAGGTTCTTCCCGACAAGGCTGAACACTTCCATGGGCAAACTGCTGACCGAATCAGCAGCACTCCCATCATGACAGCAGAAAGCAACCCGAATCTCAACTTCTCTTTTAATTTCTTTTTCTTCTTGTCTACCTCAGGGTTAGTCAGTCCAGCAGATCCTTTCTACTTGATGGTGGCCGAAGAAGCTGAACCAGAAGTAAATTTCCAAACAGCTCTTTAGCTAAACGAACGGCAGATACACAATTACGTCAAGCAGAATCACATGAATCTGAGCATGATAAATACCGCCAAAAGCGGGATGGTTAGCAGCCCTTTACATGGGTGTTCAGTGGCGCTTGCTCGGACCCATCTACATCAGACACAACCTAGTCAGCTCCCAAGTGACAACAGTAACTGTTTAGTTGCGTAGCCAGCATGAGTGAACATCCCGGTCTTAAAGATGCCAGCACCTCCTTCCTACAACACTCACCATGACCTTGCCCAAACTGAGGACCTTGACACAAACTCATTGAAGGCACATACTTAAAGAGAGAAAATCGACAATGAAAAGCCATTTTTGACTGAGTCAGTGAAAGGGTGCTTACCAATCCTGCTTCCCTCCACACCTCTTATACCTTTTACAACTACCCACTCACACTCCTTGACATCACATCTACAGCGAGCACTTCAAATGTTCTGTAGCCAGCCAAATCAGTGTACTACACGTTTTCAACATGCACAGAGAGGAGGTGAACTGTTCAAAGAACTACTGTGTGATCAATCAATGCTATTTTCACAATGAGGGTTGGGGTGCTGGGATCAAATCTGGTAGGGGTTCTGGACTGAGCAAAGCTGGGTAAAAATGCTAGTACGAAATGAACTTCATGAAGCAATCCGCATTCTTTTATGCCTTACCTTTGACAGTGCAGAGTCCAGTATTTTGTCCCCTGTAGTGCGCATGGTAGCTGAAACAAGACCAAGATCCGATGGGTTTGAAAAGGTACGTACAACAATATGCTAAATCACATTATGACGACGTAAGTAAGTTTGGTTTCTCTCTCTCTCTCTCTCTCTCTCTCTCTCTCTCTCTCTCTCTCTCTCTCTCTCTCTCTCTCTCACTCACTCACTCACTCACACACTCACACACTCACACACTCACACACACACACACACAGCGACATTCACATGCTGACAAAACAAAACAGCCACTACAACAATCAATTATTTACATCACTGGATTTCAATTTCCTTCCTACATAATGACAAAAAGGGCAATTAACCCATTAAAATGTTGTTTTTTTTAATGCACTGCACTTCATATCTTTTTCTTTTCTTCTTCTGGCATTTGTCCTCTGCCAACAGGACCAATGACGGCTAGCATTCTGTGTAAACCATACAGTGTATCAGTAATGTCTGTTTTACAATACAATTCGCATAAAATTCAACAGCAGGCCATCACCTTCATCAAGTATGATTAAATGCAAGCAAGCCGACCAATCGATAATAAGAGAGCTTCAGACTGTCTGGAGGTCTCAGAGATTCATGATAAAAAAAAAAAGGGGGTTGGTTCTGAAAATCATGGGCCAAGTTCAAAAGAAGTTGCTCTGGGCAGGTGGGGAGGGTGGTCCATTCCTTGGACCAATGACCGTTTAGACCAGCAACACACAGTCAAAAGAATCTTCTGATGGCGTGGAGGCAGTCTTCACTGTCATTTGCCTAAAGAATGGACCTTTTCATATCTGTGGCATGCAGTGCCTGATCACCTCACCATTGTGTGAAGGGACTGCCTGACACACGGATCAAGCACAACCCATATGACTGGAATATAATCTGCACAAATGCCAGCCACACACACACACACACACACACACACACACACACACACACACACACACACGGCAACCACAAATCAGAATTCTGCTGGGAGAGTTCAATGGGGAAACTTCACTCCCAGTGATCATTAGTGTCTGCAGAGCTCTTCAACTCTTCAAATGGGTCCAGCCAACAACTCCGAGAGATGGGGAGTTCTGTGTTGTTCTGTTTTACAGGATGGAGCAGCAGCAAAACAATGCCACTTCCACTGAGGTTTTATACATGTGAAACTGATAATTTTACATTGGATGATGATGCTCTTGGGCGCACAAGTCAGCATGTTTGTTTTTGTGAGATCAGGAGCTTTGCAAAGGGAGGGAAAGCTGTAGGGCCTGGCCCGGTCTCTTTCACCCTGAGAAACTTGAAGAGTAGTCATCCTGCCAGAATTCTACCTTTTCTTGCCAAACAGCAGGGAGCTCAAGTGACAGTTTATGACCGATTCCTAAACATGGTGAACGATGAAAAAAATAAGTCAAACACACTTTACCATGGTACAGACTAGTAGTAATCTTCACTTCAGCTGGCATACTCACTTGTTTCAAAACTTAAGGTCTGCATTTTTCCTCTTCAACTGTTCGATCACTGTGCGTGTCTGTATCAGAGCCAACTGCAACAAGCAGCAAAATCCTCATATATAAAAAAAAAAAAAAAAAAAAAAAAAAAAAAAAAAAAAAAGGCAAAAAAAAAAGAGATGAGCAGATTGATTATAAGCTTTTTATATATATTTGCAACCTGCTTCATCACAAACATGATAACAATGATCGATCTTACCAAAATTAATCATTCAGATAATCAATCTAAAATTACTCTTAAAAATATTTTAGAAAAAGACCAAAATTTTGGGCCTTCATAATTTGTTTTCTCTCCCCCCCCCCCACCCCCCCCCCCAACAAAAAAAAAAAAAAATTGGGGGGAGGGGGACTTTCATAATCTGCTCTCTCTCTCTCTCTCTCTCTGTCTCTCTCTCTCTCTCTACTTAAGACAAGTAAGTATGAGGGTGAGGGCAAAGAGAAAGGGGTCAGGAGTGGGACAGTGGGTTGGAAAAGTATGGGAAGAGAGTGGGGCTGGGAGATTTGGATGGTGGTGGGTTGATCAGGGTAAGAGAAACCTGACCAAATGTGGAGTGTTACGCATCATGGGATTTGTGTGTACACTGTGTGTGTGTGTTGTGTGTGTGTGTGTGTGTGTGTGTGTGTGTGTGTGTGTGTGTGTGTGTGTGTGTGTGTACGTGTGCGTGCGTGCATGTGCGTGTGTGTGTGCGCGTGTGTGTCTGTGTCTGTGTGTGTGTGTGTGCGTGTGTGTGTGTGTGTGTACGTGTGCGTGCGTGCATGTGCGTGTGCGCGTGTGTCTGTGTGTGTGTGTGTGTGTGTGTGTATGCATGTATGTTTGTGTGTTAGTGTGTTAGTGTGTGTGTGTGTGTGTGTGTGTGTGTGTGTGTGTGTGTGTGTGTGTGTGAGTGAGTGTCAGTGTGTACACACGTATAAAGCGG
>JADBJO010000300.1:815306-817806 GCA_016801955.1 Conus betulinus
ATATCCAAGTTTGTGGTGGCTGTACTGTAGTAGTACAAATCATCACAAGACAATGTGTTGATGTAAGGAGTCGACATGAGTGTTATCGCGTCAGTTCAGCTTGTGTAAATTCACGTTCCAGCTTGCCCTAGCTTTATCAAATGGCACAGTTTGCAAGGCCACTGTCATGTCCTGTGTCAGTTCAAATTGTCAGATTTTCCACCTGCAGGGAAATGCTTGTAAGAGACTGCTGATAAAACTTTACACAGCACGGTTCTGTAATTTGCTCTTTAGCGCGATCGTCACATACAGGTGCAGAACTTCTTCTTGATGTCATTCTCAACGCATTCTGTTCAGCCTTGCAGTCGCACAATACATGCATCCGCATACATTTCAGTGTCTGGGTTCTTCTCCCATCAGGGGGAAAAAAAAGTGTGAATACAGTATATACGCTTTAAATGGACACTGAAAAAAAAAAGAAACTGAATGAATCAGGCTACACTTTTTACACATTAAAAAAAAAAAAATGGAAAAAAGGAACAGAAATTAACTCTGAGAGACAGACAGACAGACAGACAGACAGAGACACAGAGAGAGAGGGTTGTAATATTCTGCAACATTGCTTTTACACATTTCTCCAACTGTGTACAACCAACAATAATGACAAGTCTGTATTTTTCCTGCATTCTACAAGTGAAAAAAAAAAAAGACTTTGGACCAAATTATTTTTACTGGAAATATCTTAGTTCTGATTCTATTACATATACTTAAAGACAGACATAAGTAGTAAAGTACACAAATAAATAAATTAATTAAAAAATAGAACTCATTGACCAGATCCCTAACATGATGCCGACTCCTGCAGAAGACCTTAACTTACAATCCAAACAATAATCCTAGTCGAGTGACTATAAACGTGCCTATAGTTTAAAAGTGAATGAAAAAAAAAATGTCAGAATGTCAATGTCAGAATCTCACATATATGAAACTATGATTGAATTATCTGAGCTCGATGTCAATGTCAGAATCTCACATATGAAACTATGATTGAATTATCTGAGCTCCCTATTCAATTACTAATGTGCTTATTTCATGCTTTGCAATTTGGGAACACCTTCGGACTCTCCTTGGACAGCACCAGTTTAAATCTATAACAGGTTATTGTTCTTGTATTCAACCATTCATCATTAAAGCTGGTGTGAATATCAGTTTGTTGGAGACATTCCAAACAGTTTGTAAGTTTGGGGGTGTTTCTTTTCCTTTAACCTCCCCCCCCCCCCCCCCCCCCCCCCCCCCCCCACCAGCTTCCAATCCAACCCTTTTCCATACCCAGCCATCAATCCCACATTTCCCTCCCCCCTTCTCCCTCATTTCATACACAATGCCTTGCAAGCAGGTTACACACAAACACATAGACCTTCAGCCTGTGTACAAGGCCAAAGAACTTTTATACCAACGTGTTTGATTGGACCACTGGCCATTGTCAGTGCTGGCGATCAGTGATACAACTGCTTCTAAACAGCATTACATGCTTTGCATAAAATACTGACTTGTATTCTTAACCGAGGCTTGAAGCTGAACTCTTCACTGTCACTTACAACGAAAAAAAAGAAGTAAAGGACACAGATCCTTCTGGAAAAATGAGAAGACTTGAGTAACTTTTCAGTGCTGGGCTACATGGTTTGCTGAAGTTTGTCGAGTCTGCTTTGACAATGAAAGCATGACTCTAAGTCTAAGGTTCACTTTCTGCATGGGCATCAGTTTGGTGTCAATGTCACTTGATCTCAGAAAGAAAGATAAGGAACCGTTTTATCAAAAAAGGTTCAAAAGACTCCAAACGCTGGCTCGAATTGGCCATGTAGAGACTAATGATCACTGAAAAGTAGTATGAATGTCGTCACCTTGCCTTCTTCTATGGATCAGCACAAGATGTACACTTCTTACTAATCTTCCTCTTAGTCAGTGAGTATGAATGATGTTTTCATTGCAAGTCTTTTTCTTCTTCTTCTTTTTTTTTCCTCTGTAAAACAACTTCAACCACTTCTAATTCTCACCTCTCTTTCTCTCTGAAATGTGTGTGTGTGTGTGTGTGTGTGTGTGTGTGTGTGTGTGTGTGTGTGTGTGTGTGTGTACATGGTCACTCACTGCTCCCACAAAATTGATTCCTAGGTACTTTATCTCACTGGGTTTTTTTTTGTTTTGTTTTTTCAAAGACTATCTCAGTATCTGTCCCTCACTTTCATTTTCTGAGGGTTTAAAAGTAACCCAAAATTTGCTACTGTGGATTTTGAAGTTTTGCAAGCTGAGTAATGAAAGCATTTGGGGGGTTAAGTAGCTGATTTTTGAACTGACTGCTACACTGTTCCTACACATCAGCTTGCCAATTTGTTTTTCTTGCCAAACAAATTCCTTGCCGTTTTCAAGGATTCCTTCTATCATAATGCGCACCTCCTTTACTGTTATTGATGTTGCTTTAACTTCAATGACTGCATCATTGTCACTGCATGCCTTTTAAAATGTT
>JADBJO010000301.1:0-2500 GCA_016801955.1 Conus betulinus
ATGTCAAAATCAGGCGATCAGTGCATTCTCAAAACTAAGAAAGGATGGTGTGGTGCTGTGTGTTGACTGTCCGACTCTCACTTTCAGAAGTCTGATGCGTGTCACGATTATTCCCTACACACGTCCACGCCACACGAACATGGACGGCCAGGCAATCCACACACTAAGTTTCTTTTCTTTTATATGCTGCCTGAACCAACAAAACATTATCAACACAAATCACCATAACCGTTGATATAAATCAGCAGGCACAAAAATCAATACAGATTAACATCAGATCAACATTTCACGTCTTCGTCGGCTCCCGACGGCGGATACTACTACTACTACTACTACTACTATACTACTACTACTACTATATCACAGCCCGCCGACACACACATGTGGGCGGTATACCCAGAGCAAACAGTAGTTGCGAAGTGAGACGACTGCAGGCGGAAATCTAAACAACTCTCAAATAAATGTTAGCGAACCGCCGAGAAAAACGTGGACAAACGAGTCACCAGACAAAACACGAGGCGTTTCGACCTCTTAGGTCTTCTTCAGACAAGACACAAACAAATAGGGCAATGAAAATGAAAACGAAATTTTCGCTTAGCTTAGATCTCTTCAGCGCCAAGGTAGGCAGGCGTTGAATCTAAACAACTAAGTATAGAGATATAAAGAGAGTTCGACGACCTCCTCTTCGAGCGGGAGCTTTAACAGCCGCTCTCAGCGACACATCGTTCACAAGAATCTCACAGCAATTTTTTTTCTGGGAAAAGACCTCACTGGCACCGTCAGTAGTGTCCTAACAGACACAGTTCACACACTTGGCTGCACCGAGCCCCAAATTACAGTCTACAGCACCAACAACCAGGGTACTCACACAGCAAGCAGAGCCCAAATTACAGTCTACAACACCAACCAGGGTACTCACACGGCAAGCAGAGCCGCTCGAGAGCACAGTTCCAAGTGGTGTCCCACAGGGCACACCCACACAGATGAAAATCACGTCGGAACTACCGACCTAGCGGTCCGCCTCTGCACGTCGTCGTGACGGAGAAAATCCTGAGGCCCTTTACTACACAAGACCACTACTGACTTGGCGATCAGCCTCTCCACGTCGTCATGACGGAGACAGCCGCCGGGGCACGGGCTGCACACCCACCCGATGGTAATCAGTGCCATGCCGGATTTCAGGAGCCTCACCACACCTGGGGAAACTGTATAACTACATTGATTACCTAGCCTACTACCTACACGTTTTATAGTCCTAGTCTCATCACTAGCAGTCACTCTTCACGTAATACATTTCACTGGAATTTGGGGGAAGATACCATAATATAGTCTACTAAGTCTGTATCACAACAGAGAAGAATTCATCGATTAGCACCATGAGTGATTACATTGAAAAATACACACAGATTTCCTCAGGTAACCCTTTTAAAGTACGAAGAACACAATTATTACACTTAAAGTAACGATCTCCATTTGTCCCTTTATATCAAGAAAAGAAGTGTTTTTTACTTTTCTCATCATCATCATCATCACTAGACATGTCCACAACAGGAATCAGAATACATTTTCCAATGATTTATACACAGTAATTTTCATTACTCACTTCCAGAGCTCACCAACACATCACACCATTATAATACTTTAGGGGAAAGATAAACAACGTTTTTCTTCTCATTGATACACTGATTACATTTGATCGCTTTTTCTCCAGTCACATATAAATATACATATTCTCTCTTCCATCCACTCACTCCATTCTCCTCGTCCACCTCTCGACTCACACATTCACTAAACACAACTTCCTACAGTCACCCTATGTCTCTTCAAGTCTTGTCAAATCACAAGATCAATCAAGGGAACAATGACATATCTCAGGCTTTCACTAAGAACTGGAAAAGTTTACACGACCACCTGTAGGAAAAAAACCAAACTCCTTTAGTACTAACCCTAACTTCCATTTGACTAATCAAACATAGCTGATTAACACCAAAACTAAGCGGGGAGACTCTCTTCGGCACCGTGGGGATGTTTCCAGGCCGGCAAATCTACAGAGGACTGAAAGGAAAATCCTCGCTCATCTGACAAAAACGCAGGTGAGTAGCTGTCAGGTCAACAGGTCAACAGGGTGAACAGACAAACTTTCGCTACTTCAGAACTGTCTCCACAATTTGGGACCGACAAAAAAATGGTCCGCCACAGGGAGGAGTGTGTCTCAAAAAGAAAGAAGAAGCATTCAAAAATGACTGAATAAATACACGCTCTCACAAAACACCTTCACAACACATGCGCGCTCGCGCGCAAGGCATCTGATAATGGAGCGATAAAATCTCTGAGTCCATATCCGTGCTACTTCCCGCTTCACGCACATGGTCTCAGCTCACTGCATTCATAATTCAGGAAACGTGGCGTGCCATTCATGAATAAAGGGAAATAACCTGTCCCGCTTTGGGTAGGGTGGTTGTGGGGGTGGGGGTCAATTTACAGGGTTTAATTTCTCGGA
>JADBJO010000301.1:5000-32500 GCA_016801955.1 Conus betulinus
TACTGGAACGCTGTGTTCACTGTCAGTCCTGGCGATCAAGTCGCCAAAAACAAAACGAAAAAAAAAACAAAACAAAACAAAAAAAACAAACAAAAAAAAACAATGAATAGGAGATCCCCAGTGCTTTCGACGATATCCAGCATTCATTGTTCGATCAGAGCATTGCTATTGGAAATCTCCGTTTCCTTGTCATGAATAGAATTAACAGGTGGGACATAACACCCCGAAAACGAAACTTCACTGCTTTGAGTATGTTGTTGGACAGCTTTAGCTCTATTCTGTTATCATGTTCTAAATGAATTCGTGCAAATAAAACTTCAGCACTCTTTTCTGACGAACAGTACCACACCACCAGACAATCGCGCTGTTGTAGCATCCGTTATTTTAATACACTGTAGAACGGAAATGAATGAGAAGGAAAGGGCGTAGACAATGTTTTGAGAGCAAAATGAAGTCAAAAGCTGAAATTTACAGACCCCGGTTTCATAAAGCCGATCAAACCTTGGACGTCATGGATTACAAAACAAACAAAACAAACAAATAACTCACATCATATCTCGGGGCTTGACAGTCATTGTCATGGTGCCGGCCAGAGCCCGATTGGCTGCTGTCAGCACTGACGTCACACTGGACTCACAACCATCCGAATCCGGCACACAACTTCCCCTTACCACACTGTCACCTCATGCGATGATCTCTGGGGATGGTTTGTTGTCCAGATGTCAGACCCCTCACCCATTTGTGCTTCATTTTTCCTCTTCCTGTCATAAGGATATCCATTTCATCACCCCATCCGGCCAGTCTGGTAATAACAGGAGATGCTCTGTGGTTACTGTTGTTATTGAGAGAACCCAGACGGTGTGCAGGCAGGAATCATATCCCTACGTGTCCATGTCATGGCTGGAACAGTATTGTGTAAGACATCCACAATCTTTCTGGCAAAAATTTCATACTTCTCATGCGGGAACGGGGATATTGAACTTTAACTGTCTCTCCTTGAGACAGTTCCGGTTTGTCAGTCTTATACTCCAAGTCCTTAAAAAAGGCTGCTTATCCTCTCTTTTAGACTGTAGTTTTCATTGCGTGGTTTCCAGTAAATCTAGGTAGTTATCTTCCAGCTGCATCGATTTCACACACAGATTGTCAAGCTTGTCCATCCATTGCTTCCAGGGAATGATGAACCTGGTCTAGAAACCGATCTGCACGTTTTTGAAAAAAAAAAAAAAGTGATCAATTCGTTGGGAAAACAAACTTTCTATTTTTTTCTCCTATTTGTCAAACATAATAGAAATTCACAAAGCCACTCTTCTAATTTTCGGCCACGTGGCCTTTTTCAAGAGAAAAAAAAACCCAAAACAATACAACTACGTGATGTCCATCTTTGGCAACTGGTCAGAGCCCATTTGCCAAAGATGGACATCATGTAGTTGTATTGTTTTTGTTTTTGTTTTTTCTCTTGAAAATGGCCACGTGGCCGAAAATTAGAAGAGTGGCATTGTGATTTCTATATATATGTTTTCTTCCCTTTGGAGGACTATTGCTTTTGTTTCTGTCAAACATAGTTTGAAATATTTTTTTTCCAGATGATCACGTGCTTCAGGGTTGGTTTCAACGTCATAGTCATGCAGAAGTCTTGCATATGGATGACCTACAAAAAGACACGGTTCACTTGTGCTCTTCCAGCTCATGTTGCATTGTGAACTTGGTGGCTGCCACTTTTGTTCGTCGGGTCATGAAGGAAATCAAAACTGGCACCAGGTGTCCTCCACAAAAGCATGGAAAGTTGTATTCGCTGCTAACATGATGTTCTAATTTTCTTTAGCTATACAGCGCGATCAGCTCTTGTTCCTCATAAATCAGAAGTAATTGAATCTGAAATAAATGTTAGCGAACCGCCCAAAAAAAAAAAAGCGTGGACAAACGAATCAAAAGACAAAACACGACGCGTTTCGACCTCTTAGGTCTTCTTCAGGCAAGAAACAAAACAATCATTACAATGAAAATGAACGAGCAATCATCTTCAATCACTTCAGCGCAAGATAGGCGTTGAATCTACGCTCAGAAAATTCGCTTCTGAGCTGTGTTAGGTACCTAAGATCACTCGCACCTAATTGCAGACCGATACTCGCAGCTGTTTTGGCATCGTGCTGTCATAGTATCCCTGTACATAAACGTTACCGACAACAACAGTATTTCTGTATACATGATTGCTGCTATTCTTGTTGTTGTTGCTGTTGTTGTTGCTGTTGTTGTTCTTGTTCTTGTTTTTGTTCTCCTTGTTCTTGTTGTTCTTATAGTTCTTGTTGTTCTTCTTCTTGTTAAGAAACTGGAAAAGAGTTAGGCGGGATAGAGCAGCCCTGCGATGTGTATGTTTTCGTCCTGTGAACGACCACGTCTCTTCCACTCACTGCACTGGAGTTCAACACGTGAGGCCTAGATCAGTCAATACTTCATTGCACTGGACATTTCTTGAAGTGGTTGATCTCTTCACCTGAGTCTTCATTCTGATGCACCGTCAATGAAAACAGTTTAAGTCACATGTGTGCTTTATTTTCTATTTAAACGCATAAGTACATAAGTAGGGAACATGACTGACTGACGTAACGAGACGTCTCAATCTACAAGGTGCATATTCACGAGTGTGTGTGTGTGTGTGTGTGTGTGTGTGTGTGTGTGTGTGTGTGTGTGTGTGTGTGTGTGTGAGCGCGCGCGTGTGTGTTTCAGTATGTGTGTGTGTGTGTGTGTGTGTGTGTGTGTGTGTGTGTGTGTGTGTGTGTGTGTGTGTGTGTTGAGTCAACAGTAAGGCGTGTGCATGCACTTGACGTGTGAGACCTTCTGCAATAAAATTTTCTCTCTCTCTCTCTCTCTCTCTCTCTCTCTCTCTCTCTCTCTCTCTCTCTCTCTCTCTCTCTCTTTCCTTTTACAGCTCTTTGATGCGCAAGTCTAAACGATTGCTCGTAATAGGGGGCTGAGTTACGGGCTTCGGATGAAGCCGTTGCATTTGTCAAAAAGATTCATTTGTCTGCCTGTAAGACATTTTAAAGCGTCACCATCAAAGCGCCAAATGATCATGTTTATATGGAAACGCGTCCATATTTTGTTTATATGAATTCTTGTATACGGTGTAGGTAATATCACGACGTAACGGTGTAACAGCCAGCACTGTGACGTGTTAGTAAGCCTAATCCCCTATCCTTCCCTCCCCTCTCCCCCTCCGCTTACCCTCAGCGTTATTTGATCATTGTGTAGAAATGCTCAATAGAAGATGAACAGTACGTTCTACTTCTTGTTCTGCTTTCCAAGGTTTCTGACAAGAAGTAAACCACTGACGAACATTCTCAGCCATAAATCCATGTCAGTTGAGACTGTTGCGCTGAGGGCAGGTCAGAATGAACATGAAATAGCTTGAATGTTGAGAAATTTGTGTTGAAGCGTTTAAGAGGCCCACTATTGTTCTGTGAAGAATAAAAAACTGGCAACAACAACAGCAACAACAACAACAATGATCTCGTATTTATGGTATGAGGTCTGACAGTATGATTAGTTGTTTTGATTTACTTCCGCAATTTTTGGCCTAAATGTATGATTCACTTGCTTATGATAGTATTTTCCTTTCTGGAGAAGTCATGGCCTATAAACCACTGTCTGTCTGTCTGTCTGTCTGTCTGTCTGTCTCTCTCTCTCTCTCTCTCTCTCTCTCTCTCTCTCTCTCTCTCTCTCCATCTGTCTGTCTGTCTGTCTCGCAACCTACCTATTTGTTTGACATTATGGCAGTTGCAGCATTTTACTAGGAATCACTTCGGATAGCTGTCAAGTCAGTTTTCTGTTTCACTTTCATCAGACCTGATTTTTGAGAGGTCGGCCACAGATTGTTGAGCGAAACTGACCGCACCCTCCATAGCAACGCACTTAGTGACCGGAAAACGACTGCTCTCCGGGGTCCATGGGTGGACAGATAACAGTCCACACGCCTGGGCACCGGGGGCTCGCAACAGACTGACAGGCCGGACGAGAAATTCAACAGAAGAAAGGCAAAGGAAAGGGGAACGGACCCAAAGATAAGCTACCACGTATGCGAAGCCGCAAGCTCAAGGGACGTAAATCGCAGATTAGAGCAGACGACAGTTTAGCCGCGGCACTTTTATTGATAGCGGCAGGTTGGGCCCTTTTTTATTGCGGCAGGCGGACCTACAAGGGGTGCCCTCTGGAGCTCACAGTTTTTCTTTCGCACCTCCTTCCCTGCACTCAGCATGCCATCCCCAGTCTTGGCGTGCCACTCGCAGCAACCAGCCGCGCGGCAGCAGCCAGCCTTTCAACGCTCTTCTACTGCAGCACGCTCACACAGGCCCTGTGGCCCATCACACAGGTGAAAACCGGACCTCTCGCAACCCGCCGAGTTGTGGCTGCTTTTCGCCAAGCCCCGCTGCCAACCATTGAATCGTTCTTCTATCAGTGCTGCTGGCCGACTCCTTCTCTGCCAACATGGTGGTGGATCCAGACCTACGACCAATTGTTTCGTCTGCTTCCACGATCTGTTGATTGTTGGTGTTTCTGTGTGGACTAATGCCACTGCTGCGGTGCCAGCTGCTGTTGTGGGCGAAAACTGGAGGGGAGACGCTTCATTATAGGCAGTGAACAGGTAGGAATAGTTTGTGACAATTCACGAGGAGGGGGCAAATGTGTTAAGCTGGAGCCCTGCTTGATGTTGGCAGGAATGTAGCGGTGTTTGGGTGATAACTTGCCCTGCAGTGCTCCACGTCAGGCCAGGGTGGAGAGGTTGTGGTGAGGGCTACAGATTTATATCAAGTACGAAACGAAAGAAAGATTAGGTTTGTTTTTTTTTTCAAATATGTTTACGTGTCTCTGTGTAATTCTTTACCGAATTCCCATTCTTAAAACGTACCATTGTACATTTTTCATTGAGTATCCGGCCAAAATTTGTTGATTTGTTCATTTCGCCCCAGTGATAAATCAATATTAAAACTGTTTTGTTGATGTTACTGTTGTAGACCTGCTGCTTGCTTTGAATTGGTCACTTCTGGAATTAGCCTAAGGGGCCTCCACCATTCAAACCCCCACTACATAACTCGGAAAGACGGCTCCTTTACATCAGATATTAAGGCCAAAAATTTGAAATTTGATTAAATATGCCATCTCATGTGTTTCGTTGGCATCTGTATGACATTTACGGTTTTTTTTTTTTTTCCGAAGAAAATTTACTTTGATCAACGAGGAAGAGGAAACACGACGGGAGGAAAAAAAATGTTTTAAGATTAGTGTGTGTCGAACATAAGGGGCACCTAAACTATTCCATGAAAGTCTACACCGAGTTCAGTTCAGTTACGAAGCTTATAAGTAAACGTCATTTTAATCTATTCTCACACCCACTTCGGTTTTATTTTGCTGACAACAAGTCCTTTGGTCGGAGGAACATTGGTTTCAAGCATCGGCAAGTGTGTGTGTGTGTGTGTGTGTGTGTGTGTGTGTGTGTGTGTGTGTGTGTGTGTGTGTGAGGGAGAGAGAGAGAGAGAGAGAGAGAGAGAGAGAGAGAGAGAGAGAGAGAGAGAGCAGACGTCTGTGCGTGCGTGTACATGTGTGTGTGTGTGTGTGTGAGAGAGAGAGAGAGAGAGAGGGGGGGGGAGAGAGAGAGAGAGGCAGACGTCTGTGTGTGCGTGTACATGTGTCTGTGTGTGTGTGTGTGTGTGTGTGTGTGTGTGTGTGTGTGTGTGTGTGTGTGTGTGAGGGGAGGGGGAGAGAGAGAGAGAGGCAGACGTCTGTGCGTGCGTGTACATGTGTGTGTGTGTGTGTGAAGAAGAGAGAGAGAGAGAGGGGAGGGGGAGAGAGAGATAGAGGCAGACGTCTGTGCGTGCGTGTACATGTGTGTGTGTGTGTGTGTGTAGGGGAGAGAGAGAGAGCAGACGTGTGTGTGTGTGTGTGTGCGTGTGTGTGTGTGTGTGTGTGTGTGTGTGTGTGTGCGCGTGTGTGTGTGTGTGTGTGTCGCTGTCCTCTTATCTAAATCGGACATTTCTATCCGCATGATGATTTGATTTCCCCTTTAGATTACATATAGCTAGCTTTAATACAACGTGGTCTCTAAAATCATGGAGCACGTGTGCATGAAAAACAAAGCTTTCTTCTTCCAATCTTGTGATAAAATCCTCTTCCAGAATTACACTGAGATACGCCCATTAAGTTTCCGTCAAACTTCAACATTTCATCAAAGTTTCCTTCAGGCTGATAACGTGTTCAGTCATGACCCCTTTATATCGGATTTTTTTTCCGAAAGGGAAAGACTTCCTTTTTGACACTCACAACATCTACTTTCTATTGTTTCTTATTGCAAATTATTGTCGATTTATTTCTGAGTAATGGTATATATTTAGGATGCTCTACTAATGCTACAACACGGTGGGAAATTGGAAGAGATTCAGTAGAATGACTGAGAAGATTTATGAAAAGAGTCTATGTTGGTAAAATGGGGGAAAGCTCAGAAAGGAATTCTTGCCGTCCTTCGTTCAGTTCAGCCAGTGTGAGCGAGACTCAGGGGAAGACTGGAAGGAGAAAGAGAACTCTCTGTTTGGTAGATTCTGCAAAAGCGGCAAACATCTTGGTCTGGGCACTCTCTCATAACGGGAGAAGCAGAGTTATCGCCAAGTCTTATCAGCTGTTCGGTCGACGTTTCCTTGGCTTTGGCACACCGCCTCCCTTCAGCCTCCCCCCCCCCCCCCCCCCCCCCCACCCCCCCCCCTCCATCTCTCTTTCACAAACCAAGAAAACTAGAACGCGGCGAAAGAAAAACATACTGTACGTGCATATTGAGGGTCACGGGTGTTGGGTTATGCCTACAAAGGGAGGAGTGTGTTTTATGCAGGTGCAAGATATCTCCCTCTCTCTCTGCTGCTGAGCATGAAAAATAATAGTGATGAATGTTTTTGAAATGTGGTATGCTGCTCTCTCTCTCTCTCTTGCTTTGTCTGTCTGTCTGCCTGTGTCTGTCTGCCTGCCTGCTCTCTCTCTCTCTCTCTGTGTCTGTCTGTGTCTGTGTGTCTGTCTGTCTGTCTCTCTCTCTCTCTCTCTCTCTCTCTCTCTCTCTCTCTCTCTCTCTCTCTCTCTCTCTCTCTCGTGCGCGTGCGAATGTGTATGTGTGATATGCTTAAAATTCAGCAGCCTTCAGGGAGTAACTTTCTACTGTCCGTTTTAAACAGCAATTCACCATGTTAGAGAAGGAACAGTATTGCTTTCGATCAATGCATTCAATCATAAAAGAAGTTGAAAAGCTCACACATTTTTCAGGCCTAACGGAGAAATTGAAACTGGTTCAAAAGCTGTGGATAGTTTTGTCGACCCCCAAAACACACGCCCTCCCAAATAGAAAAGAAAATGAAAGAAACAAAAGAAAGAGAAAAGGACTGACACAGTCCTTCAGCTGGTTTGGAAACTGGCATTATTGCCCGTATAGTCAATGCTGAAATGCCATCGCCTCTGGTTCTTTTCGTGAGGGAGACTGCCAGCAGTTAACTTTTTTTCGCGAGGTAAAAGTTTTTTGCAAGTGGCTAAGAATGAAATCCAGAAGTAACGGCACTCCTGCGTGCAAACGTACGACGCGGGCTTCCCAACGATGGTCAGCTTCGAACGCAAACACGTCCGATCGTTCGGAGAGCCATCAACACGACCCAGGAAGCGAGAAGCCGTCCACTGATCCAACACCAACGACAGTGGAGTCTTCGAACGCGTCAGTGTGCAGCGGCGTCATCTCAACATCTGTGCTGTGCTCAACATCCGACGCAACGCCTGACTTACGGCAAGTTATTTTAAATCTTTGCTGCCGTCCCTAGAAAAAGCAGTGGAGTTTCAAAACGGCATAATTCAGAACATCGCCAAGCCGAAGTTTCCATGACGACCACGGAAACTCAAAAACAGACCCTGCCCTCCAGCTGGACCCACCTACGCTGAAGTGGCGGGAAGTCGACTGTCGTCAGGCGTTGCTAGTCATCCTGCACAGCACAAGACGTCTGCTGCAGAAAAAAACATCGAAGAAAGGTGGGACTAACAAAAAGGTGACCTGCCCTAGCCTTTCGAGAGAGAAATGACGCCAAACCTTCCAAGGCTGACACGTCAAGAGATGACGTCAAGTACAAATCTCGTCATCTTGTAGATTCGAAAAAGAAATCGAATACTAGTTCCGATCTACCGAATGTACTTATTTTTCACGACTCTGTTATGAACGGAGTACAAGAAACACGCCTTGGTCGATCTTATCACTTCAAACCTTCAAAACAACGAAGCGACACTTTGAAAATAACTGAAGATCACTTGCAGGAGATAGCTACAAAAAACCTCATCTTGATGCTGTGGTCATCCACTGTGGGGATTAACGACCTGACCTGAAGACAACAGAGCCAAATAAGCTGTGCAACACCTTCGTTAAATCACTTAAAGACGCATCAAGAAAGAATCCTAACACCAGATTCGTCGTCAGCAAAATTCCCACTGTGAAAAACCTGAAGATGGAGGTAAATCGGCAGTTATTTAATGCCATCCTTACCTCCGAGCTGTTCGACGTGTGAACAACATCACGCTCGTCGATCATCACAACATAAGGCCTTACCATCTCAAGGACAACTGCCACTGTCACAGAGGGGGACCAGTCTGCTGGCAGGGAACGTGGGGCGACACGTCAGGGATCTTCTGTGGGAAACGCCCAGAAAGCCAGCCCGGTATGCTCGACCCTTTCTACGTCCACCCTACCCCGACCGCAGCTGGTTCAACCCATTTGACGTCCTAGGAGACTGGCCAGTATTCTAAGAATTGTCACATACGTCTGCACTTGCGAATTCACTTACCTCTGTCCCTTAGACTGCGTTGCGCGCAAATAACTGCTGTGATTTTTGTCGGCTAATTTTTGACTGTACATGCAATTTTTTTTCCCTTTAGATAATAGGACGTTATCATTATCATTATTATTATTTTATTCCTGTTAACTTATCAGATTGTGAAAGATTTAGTTGATGTCTGCGGAAAGTAACTTCAGCGTATTCCAGTGGAACTGTCGCTCCATCAGTACGAACTTGGATCACCTCGTGCAACACCTGGCGCACCATGAATACCAACTTTTAGCTCTTCAGTCTCTAAACGTTAAAAGAGACAAGTTACTAAATTAAAGAACTATTATTTTCCCCCTATACATCAGAAGGTAGATACCGATGGGAAAATCAGTACAGCTATATATATTCATGAAGGGGTAAAGTACATTTCATGCCCTAACCCTATTCCACCAAATATTCCCAATCTTAATTCTTGTGCCGTGACAGTTCAGTTGAACTCTTCACTCTTAACTGTCATATCTGTTTACCTACCCACAGGGTCCAAATGATTTTAACTCAGAGTGGATTCGACACTTCAGACGGACCAAGGTAAAAAAAATTTCTCATTGCAGGAGATTTCAATGCACATTCACCATTTTGGGAGAAGGATTGTCAATCAATTACAAGTAATCGTTTCGTTGAAAATATTGTTGATGCTTCCTTCTATCTCTTAATGATGGTCGAATAACTCGTATTCCTGATAATCCTAGTCATAGAGCGAGTGCCATCGATCTAACTTTAGTGTCCCCAGATTTGGCACCGGTCTGCAGCTGGAATACACTTGATGACAACCTACATAGTGATCATTTACCTATTGTCACTTGTTTTGAAACTAAAAAAATCTCAGTCAACAGAGATCAACCGAAGACAAAGTACCCAAGTATAACTATAGACTTGCAAATTGGGATAAATTTTCAAGTTTACTTTCCACATTCAAAGTTAATGACGCAAACAACAAAGATGTCAATAGCTTATACACTTATTTACAAATGCAGTCCTAGATGCTGCAAATGAATCTATCCCGCGGTGCAAGTCAGTAAGATCTCACAAGCATTCGGGTAATATTTGGTGGAATCAAGCTTGTGAAGAAGCAAAGGAGGAAAAGATAACAAAATTTAGAATGTATTTAAGAGATAAGTCTGTCCCAAATCTTTTAGAGATGAAAAAAAGCAAAAAACAAAGCCAATATGGTTAATGCACAAGCAAAAAGGCAATATTGGTCTATTTTTTGCATAAATGAAATATCAAATCACAAGGATATGCAAAAAGTCTGGGAAAAAAATTAAAAACTATGAAGAATGGAATTAACTTGCCACAGTGTCCTATCAAACTGGACAACTCAGATATACCTACAAATCTAGAAAAAGCAGAAGAATTTGCTGAAATGTTTGCAAATTATAGCAGAAATACTGGACTCTCAGAGAAAGGCAGGAGATATAGAGAAAATCAAGAAAAAAAAAATAGAACACACAGAGAAAAACGAATAATATAAATGAATCGTATATAAATGCTGATATAACATTGTACGAAGTAAAAGCATGTATTTCAAGTCTTAAGAAGAAAAAACATCCGTTGGTTTAGACGGAATCTCAAATGAAATGCTGGGACACTTGCCAGATAATGTTATAGAATTTCTTCGTTTTCTTCTACAGAAATGCTGGTCTGATGATGGTAATCCCTCTCGTCTGGAAGCACTCAATCATTATTCCAATACACAAACAAGGAAAGCCCAGAGCAGATAAAAACAGCTATCGTCCAATCGCCTTAACATCCCACACATGCAAACTAATGGAAAAGATTGTTTTAGATAGACTAGTTCATTACTGCGAAAAAATATAAAGTAATACCTGTCAACCAAGCAGGCTTTCGAAAAGGCAGATCTACAACTGAACATCTCGTTAAATTAACAACTCAGGGTAAAGCAGCAGTTCGCAAGGCGCGAAAAAATATACTAGCGACATTTTTTGATGTCCGAAAAGCATACGATCAAGTTTTTGGCACACACTCGCCTTC
Source organism: Conus betulinus (assembly GCA_016801955.1). Lineage (NCBI taxonomy): Eukaryota > Metazoa > Mollusca > Gastropoda > Neogastropoda > Conidae > Conus > Conus betulinus. The sequence continues at coordinate 15,878 of JADBJO010000301.1, forward strand.
TCTAAACTTAAACACATAGGCATAAGGTAACACATACAATTACATTGCCAGCTTTCTATCTAATAGGTTTATACAGGTAAAGCTTGGAAATTCATATTCAAACCCCAGACAGCTAAGTATGGGTCTGCCTCAGGGATCGGTTATTTCTTTCTCCAATTTTGTTTAACATCCTTTTAGCTGATCTTCCGAAAGACTTGTCCAAAGAAACCACTTTAGCTCAATTTGCTGATGATATTTGTTTGTGGATGAAGGTGTCAATGAAACGTAAAACTCCAGTCAGGGCTTTGAACTATACAAAGAAAGTGTATCAACGTGAACTTAATAAAATCAACAACTTTATGATAGAAAATGGACTAACGTTATCATGGAAAAAAAAAAACAAAAATCATGCTGTTTAATTCAGGCTATGACCCTAATAAATTACCTGAATTCACGATTAATGGTGCAGTCATAGAATATACACAAATTGTCAAATTTCTTGGCGTCTACCTCACTTCAAAACTTTCGTGGAATTACCACATCGACTACATAACAAACAAAGCTAGAAAAAGTCTTAACTTTTTGAAGGTAATAAGCAGACAGCACACTGGGGGCAGGACACAAAGGCACTAATATCTCTCGCTACCTCCCTTGTACGTTCTCGGCTGACGTATGGCCAGGAGGTTTTTTTCAGCGCTCCAGCACACTTGTTAAAGAAACTGCAGAGCATAGATTCCAAAGCTTACAAACTTGCTCTGGGTGTACCAATACACGCGTCAATTTTAGGAACTTACACAGAAGCAGGTATTCTACCCCTCGATGAACAAAGAAAAGCCTCAGCTGCGAAATTTATCCTTAAAACTTCTGCTTATGAAACATTTTCACAAAAAGAAACAAATCTTAATTCAGAAACCGACTTTGCAAAAAGAGCTAGAACAATACAGTCATTGAAGTCCATTAACACATTTGCCTCAGATATTATCTGTAATACAGAGCTGAATGGGAAAAATGTTGCAATTAAACCTTCTTTTTCTCCACTTCCAGAATGGGAACAAAATCAACCAACATTTGACATTGATCACACAGATTTATCTAAAAAACCATTCCCTAATCTATTAAAATGTTTAGTTGATTCCCACTTGGAAAGTAAATATACAGACCATCTAAAGATATACACCGATGGATCAGTTCTTGATGATGGAAATACTGGTGCAGCTTTTGTAATACCTTCATTCAAAAAAACAGAAAAACGATACTACATTGGTAAACATTATTCCATTTTTACTGCTGAACTTGTAGCCATACTTATGGCATTAAATTACATTGTAGATCTTTCGACGGATACATGCAAAATCTTATTCTGTGTGGACTCAAAGTCTGTTTTACAAGCCATTAAATCCCGAGGCAAAAAAAAAACGACTAGAAATGACTATTGAAATAAAACATATTATTCATGAGTTGTCTCTAAAGGGTACCAGTATTACCTTTTGCTGGATTCCTTCTCACTCCGGAATCACCCCAAACGAGTGGGCAGATCATGCGGCTAAAAGGGCAGCAAAAAATACAGAAGGATCACAGCATCTCGACATTCGACTAGATCTGCATGAATTTAACCAGCGCATAGAAAAAGTGTCTCAAAATCAGGTTGCTGAACTGCACAAAAAAACAAATAGTCAGTATTACCAGCACTGTGTACAAGCAAAGAATGCAGCGAATCCGAAATCTTTTTTTTAAACAATTTATCTGTAATGCATTCCAGACATGTTACTAGTTTGATGTATAGGTTCCGATTAAATGCTTTTAGAACAAAGTATTCTAAAAATATACATTGCATATGTGGCAAAAACAAATTACTGTAAACCACCTACTTCTTCACTGCCCAGGAGTTAGGCACTTTGATCCTAAGATAAAGTTAGCAGATCAGTTGTCAGCCAGTGCACCATTATCCACTGAAAATATTTTAAATAATCACTCATTACTTTGCGTGTTCTCTGAAATTTTTAATTCCGGTCCACTTGGTATCTATCTCTGATGTACTTTAAACTGACATTGTTGTGTTGTACGACATTATATATAAAAGAGTTACGATTATATGATATATGTGGTTATCCCCCACCCCCCCACCTCCCACTCCCTTCCTCTATTCCGTCCTCCTTCCACCCTGATGCCCCCCCCATCCCCACCCGCAAACTTTCTCCTCCCCCACCCTTCTCCCTGCATTATGCTCCAATTCTACTAAATTTGTTTCATTTCAAATACTTTAATTCCCCCGATCGACATACACTCAAGGCTAGATAAGCGACCAGAATAAGTAAATATCTACCTATCTTAGCACCCATCCCAACCTTCCCCTCTTGTCCCTAACAGAGTCCTCTCTCTCTCTCTTGCACACACACACGCGCGCTCGCGCGCGCACACACACACACACACACACACACACACACACACACACACACACACACACACACACACACACACACAATCATATATTTTTTTTCCGTCTAATAACACTTATAGTCACACACACACACACACACACACACACACACACACACACACACACACACACACACATTCACACTTAAATCCCAAATATAAAGACACGGTTAGAGATAACAGAAATACAGTATATAATTCACCAATTGCCTATTAAAGGAATTAGTACCACCTTCTGTTGGATGCCCTCGCACAGCGGAATATTTTCGGATGAATGTGCAGATCAGGTTGCTATGAGAGCAGCGCGCAACATAGAAGGCTCAGTCCAACAAATTATCAAACTAGACCTTTCTGAGTATTACAAACATGTTGAGAAAGTGTCGAGGGATCGATTTAATGATATTCTGATAAATTCAAATAGTATTATCAGCAGTGCGTTAAAGGAATGAAAGGAACTGATTCTAAATCCTTTTTAAATGATGTACCCATTTTTTTAATTCTAGACCAATTACAAGTTTAATGTACAGGTTACGATTAAATGCATTTCGCACAAAATATTCTAAAAATGTAAATACATGTGGGAAACAAATTCCTGTAAAGCATTTATTTTTTCAGTGCCCCGTAATAAATCAGTTAGTTCCTCAATCATTAGTCGATCACATTTCATTTAATAATTCATTGTCCACAGAGGACATTTTAAATAATTATCAGTTACTGTATGATTTCTCTAAACTTCTGAATTCCAGTCCAGTTGGTATATTTCTTTGATTTATTGTGTTACTTTATGCACCATTATTGTTATATATCTGACATACTTGCTAGTAGCCCCCTGTATGATATTAGTACTATTCTATAAAATTTACATCCCACAAGTTGATAAGCCTACATTTATTAGGACTCCTAGATTACATTTCGTTGAGTTATATACTAACTGAATAGACGCAAACACTAATTCCACTCGTACGTGTACACCCTAATCCACAAATCACTCCTCGACTCCCCACATACCATCCCCGCTCACACACACACACACACACACACACACACATACACACACACACACGCGCGCGCGCGCGCGCGCGCGTGCGCACGCACGCACGCACACACAGCATGCACGCACGCGCGCGCGCGCGCGCGCGCGCACACACACACACACACACACACACACACACACACACACACACACTTTCCCTCGCCCCGCCACCCCCACCCCCGTCCATTTTTTTTTTTTTTTTTTACCTCCGTCTAATATCACCAGTGGTGAAAAGACGTTAAATTGAAGAAGACACACACACACACAGAGAGAGAGAGAGAGATCTTGTGATCGCCGCCGGAGACGGACGTGTTTTGCCCAAGCTCCTGCCCAAAGCTACAGTGAACAGTCTTCAGCCAGCTGCAATGGGATGCTGTGTGGAAATCTGTCGTGCAAGTATCGCACGAACGGATATTGTGCGCGTGGGTCGTGGAACTATTATACAAAAGGAATTGAGCTCTGATGTATTAGCGGATGTTACTAGAAGATTTGGGGATGTTGGGGATCAACTAAAGTAATTGTGGGATGTTAATAAATCGACAGTCTAACTGACTAATGACTAAGATCCCTATGTACCGTTAGAGAGAGAGTCAGAGATTCGAGGCAGAAAGTGAGCAAGTGTAGTTCATGTTCAGAAACATACCAAACCGAAGATAAGACGAGGCAGAATATAATATAACATCCTTTCAATAAACAGGCTCTTAGAATGTACACATGCGTTTATTTTGACTACATGTTATAACACATTCCTAGGAACCCTAACTTTCAGCTAAGACCTTCTCTGTCTAGACTAATAAAAATAGACACACAAAAAACACAGAACTCACATACCTTAACATCATGATCACTGTGGCCAGCCCGAAGGCCGAGAGGCCCAGCAACACCTTGACTCTCCTAGAGGATGCCAGGGAGGGGAGTTCTGGGAAGTTGATATCTTTAGTTTACATAGCTTTTGCCTGAGTGTGAATTGAATAACTGTGTAGCGTGGCACGTCTTTGACACAGACAGAGAACGCCAGGCACTGGACATTATCGAGGTCTGGTTTTCATTACTGACCCACTGCTCAGGGATGGGGGGAAGGGGGAGGGGCGTAGCAATGTGAGGGGGGGGGGGGGAGCAGGAGAGGGGACCTAGCATGTCAATGCATCTGGGTAGGTAATGAACGGATGTACCGCTCGGGGAGGGGAGGGGGGGGGGGGGGGGGGGGGGGGGGGGGCTTAGAATGTCTCTCAGGCGTCACGCTATAGATCAAGGCAATCAATGGCTCGGTCCATCCTGGGTAGGTAGAATGACCGGATGTAACTGCTCCGGGAGGAGGGGATGACACTGAGAGGCTCAGAATGTCTCTCAATGTGTGTGTGTGTGTGTGTGTAGTAGTAGTAGTAGTAGTAGTAGTAGTAGTAGTAGTAGCTCCTATGTATATCACTCTGTGGTACAAGCATCGGAAACTTGCCTTTGTGGGCGATTTTGTCAGAGAGCAAAAACAGATACAGTACGTTGTCATGGTTTCAAAACAAAAAACGTTCGGCTGCAATTGCAATCGGCACTCTGCTCGCTCTGTGGATGATTGGTGGGGTGGAACCAAACCCAGGGCCCAGCGACAAGCAGCAAAGTTCGCGTCAAACGAGACTAGCTAGCGGTACCAACGTATGGACACCCCCTCAAGGAAAGGTGGCGCCACCGAGGAAATCACCGGCAACGAGCAAGGTGCGGTTTCCGATGTTATGAAAATACTCAGAGATATGACAGAAAAAAAATCAACTCTGTGAATAATGAAATGGATGCTCTGAACAGTAAAGTCAAATAATCGAATCAATTGTAAGAGAAAACAAGGAAATGAAAAGAAAAAATCATAAAAATGGAAGAAAAAAATGATAATACCGAGGGGAGGAGCAGAAGAAATAACTTGTTTCACGGCATTGCGCCTTCAGCCGGACGTACTGAAATTTGGAATTTCTGTAAGGGGCAGTAAAGGAAATCATCAGAGACAACATGGGAATCGATGAGGAAATAGAAATTGATCGGGCTCATCGTTTGAGAGGTGGCAAATCTCCACACACGATCATTGACCTCGCAGTCGTTTCAAACTAAAAGAAACGGTTTAATCCGCACGAGGCAAACTCAAAGACTGTCCCATGTTTTTGTGTCCGAAGGCCTTACTACTACCAGGGTGAGGGAGCGGCGCTGTCAGCTTCTGCGTTTCCGAAAAACGGCCAAGCAAGAAGGAAAAAGGGCGCAATCGAGATTCGACACCCTGGTTGTGGAGGGAAAGACGTGTTTGACACTGACACTCTGACACTCAGCAACTGAAAGAAAGGCAGGGCAGCAGAAATGATGGGCCGGCCGACAGCGCGTACCATCACTAGAGAGAGAAACTTCCATTGACTTCGAAATGTGTGTTTTTCCATTATTAACAGATTATTAAATAAAGTGCTAACAGTACTGATGATGATGAACATAATCAAACTAACCAAAATATCATTTCCACTAACAACATAAACTTAACTTCTGTGACTTCTGAGACCAAACAGAGACAAGATGAATCTTCAGACTCTTTAAAAATCCTGGCGTGAACTAAAGTGTACCTGTTTGTGGTTGCAATATTAGTAGCAATTCCATGTATTCATATAAACATGAAACAAATTCAAGGTCTGTTTTTTGAGAATACTAGAACCGAAGCTGTATATAATGGAAATCATTCTGTCGACCAGTTGCATGCCAACAATGTTGTAAACAAACTGTAATTTAAGAGAGAAAAATTTAACTACGTGTGTCGAAAATGCAAAACCACAAGTTAAATTTATGGCTTGGAATGTTCAAGGACTAAAAGGTGAAACTTAGAGATAAAAATCATTTATATTTTTTGTCAACAATTCAAAGTTTTCCCATTATCTGAAATCTGGTCATGCAAAAAAGATTAAATTGAAAATGCCTTTCCTTATTATAAAGTCTATTTTTTTCTTCCCGCTATGAGCGTTTTGAAAGCGGTGTTGTTTATGTGGACAAGCAAATTGATTTTTGTGTTGAATGTTTACTTGAACAGACTGAAGATGAAATCTTTCTGAAATTTGATAAATCCGTATTCAACTGTTCTTATGACTTCATTGCAGGTTTTGTGTAATTGTGCCTGAATATTTTGTGATATGCAGCGAAGATAACAGAAATGGGACTGAATTGTTAGAAAACAACTTAGTTAATATTGAACGTGTATTTCCTAAATTACCTTTGATTATATGTGGAGATTTCAATGCTCGCACTGGTGATATATATGACATTGAGGATTCTAACAATAGACATGTACCTCAAATGCAAGAGATTGATGATTTTTGAAATGAAGTAGCAATACCGAAAGAAAGGAGATCCAAAGCCCCTAATTCGAATAAATTTGGACACAAACTTGTAGAAATGTTAAAAGAACATGACCTCTATATTGTAAATGGACGGAGAGAAGACGATAAGGAAAGGGAAATAACCTGTGTGGCAAACAGGGGTATGAGCACTGTAGACTATTTTATTTGTTCAGCTTCTTTATTTCATCACATCAACGGTATGTCGGTCGTATATTTCCCTTTGGTTTTCGTATTTGCCTTTAAAAAAAAAAAAAAATAAGTGTGATCGAGGAAGGGGTGTTTTGCTTGAAGACAGGGTACGGTTTATTTATAATGAACAATTCCATAGTCAGTATACTCAAACTGTCACAGAAAAGGAATCAGGATGGATAAATTTTATGTCTGCATTAGATACAGGGGTGAACGCGGGATCAGACTGGGTTGTTTCATTTATACAAAAGTCTCTGCAGAACCAATGAGATCAAATTTCAGAGAAAAGGAACCAAACATGCAACCAACTTGGTGGGATGAAGAATGTGAACAGTCAAAGCAGGATAAGTACACGACTTTGAATCAGTTCCGAAAGGACAGTGAACATTCCAAACTTGATAATTTAAATTTGAAAAAAAGACTTTAAAGCCGTGTGTAAATGCAAACAAAAAGAAGAGAACAACAAAATTGTTTACGAACTGGATGCAGCATGTAATGAACCAGATTCTAAATGTTTCTGAAAAAAAAATTAAATCGTGTACTAATCAAAAACAAATAATGCAGTTAGCTCTATTTCCCCACGATCATGGTTTCAGTATTTAGAGATTTGCTTAATACAGAAACAACTGAACACACTGAATTTTTAAGCGAAGTTAAGAACACTCTTATTGAACATAACTCAGAAACCAGTCACGAAATGTTTAAACTTTAGCATCGATGCTGAAATTCCTGAAACCGAAGTTTATGATGCTATCAATAGAATAGAATAGAGGAAAAGCTCCAGGACCTGATGGTGTGCCTACTGACTTCTTCCATGCAAAAGATACGTTGATAAAATTTCTGCACCCACTCTTTAACAAAGTATTCAAAACTGGGGAGTATCCTGAAAGATGGACAGAAGCGATAATCTTTCCATTACACAAAAAAAGGAAACCGTAATAATGTCAGTAATTACAGGGGTATTTCACTTATAAACGTAATCAGCAAACTTTACCGTTCTGTCATAAACAGAAGACTCGAACAGTTTTGTAATCAAAGTAATATAGTACCGGTACTGATGCACGAGCTGGTTCTCATAAAGAATATTCCACAATAGACAATATATTTACACTAGAATCAATGATACAAGAGTACTTGACAAAACAAGGAGGCCGTTTTTATACACTGTAAGTGGATTTTCCAAGGCATTTGATTGTATTCACAGGGAAAATTACTTCATTATCAAAAGGTGTGCGTGGAAAAGATGTTTAATACTTTACAGGTAATGTGCAGAAAGTTAAGGCAGCTGTGTGTGTTTAGGGAATAATATAACAGAGTGTTTCAAATATGTCACTGGTGTCAAATAAGATGGGTGTTGTAAGTCCTCTTCTGTTTTCTGTGTTTCTGACACAGCTTCAACAAGATTTAATACACTGTGGTGCACATGGGGTAAATGTTTTTGCTGATTCACTTGATTTTTTTTTTTATTGATGTATGCGGATGATATTGTTTTAGTATCAGATTCTGTTACTGATTTTCAAAAGAGACTAGACTGTCTGGAAAACTATTGCAAAAAATGGGGTCTCTCAGTAAGTATGAATAAAACGGTCAAAAACGGGCTTTTATTGAAAAGTCTGAAAGATGATATTTTAGTGGTCAGGAAATAGAGACCATGTCTTCATATAATTATCTTGGTATAATATTCTCTTCACCTTAAATTGGACCAGATGTGTTGAGAATTTAAACGGTAAAGCCCTTCGAGCTCTTATATAGGGATTAAAAGATTACATCAGAAATTGAAATCTCTTCCCGCCAGTACTATCCTTCATTTCTTTGATACGAAAATCAAGCCTAATTTGTTATATGGATCAAAAATCGGGGGCTTTTAAACAGTATGATACTATTGAGCAAGTACACAAGTACAGGTTTGTAAAATGATATTAGGGGTTGGAAAGACCGTCAGAAATAAAATAGGACTTGCAGAATGTGGCAGATTTCCTATTTTTTATAGATGCAAACATTAATCTTGTGAAATACTGATGCAAAGTTCTACATTAAGCAAATGACATATTCCAAACAGTGTTATGACATGTTGTATATGCAAGATAGATCTGAAAGAAAGAACTGGGTTACAAATGTAAGAATCATTTTATGTACTTACGGTTTGGGGCATGTTTGGCAGATGCAAGATCCTGGCCACGTACAGATATTTCTGTCATCACTTGAAACAAGACTCCAAGCTATTTATTGTCAAACCTGGCACGACTCTTTGTCAGCAGAGCAAGATTACCTTGTGTACGATACTGAATTTATAAAACCGTCAGGTATTACTGTTTTTGATGATGTAAAGTTTCGAAGAGCATTGTGTCTACTGAAAAGCGACTGACTTCCTCGTTTTGACAAACTACTGAGTGATGGTACATGTAAACAATGTAATGAGAACTGCACTGAAGATGTAACAACATTTCATGCTCATATGTCAAGATATATTTCTTTAAGAACGAAATACATTCCTCACTACTAGTATAGTTTTCCTTCTCAACGAAGAATACATTTTTTGATACATTTTTGACTTAAAGAAAAGTTGATGTACAGAGTAGTTTTCTGTGTAACAGAATGATTAATATTAAGGGAACAGCTATAATATCATAAATGAAAACAGATCTTTCATGTTATTTCATATCATGAATTACATGTCCTGTTCATATGGGTCAGATGGCCTTGAAAAGACTGAAGACTTTGACACACACACACACACACACACACACACACACACACACACACACACACACACACACACATTGTTACACACACACACACACACACACACACACACACACCACACCACACACACCACCACCACCACCACCACCACACCACACACACACACCACACACACACACACACACACTCTCTCTCCTCTCTCTCTCTCTCTCTCTCTCTCTCTCTCTCTCTCTCTCTCTCTCTCTCACTTCCTCTGTCTGGCCACGGTGAGAGTATATCAACCCAGCCGGCGTTGTTGGCGCGTACCAACGGTAGGTGGTTGATAAGAGCCTCCATGCGTCAATGCAACCAGGTGAACATAGACTGGGCAAGACACACTGGTACTGGCCTGCAGCGCAATGGTCCTCCTCTTTGCTAGTGTCGTGGAAACTATCTAGTTGTCATAGCAGAGTTTTAGTAGTCTGGGGTTATACATTTACTTCCTGCCCTTTGCTGACAGCATGCATTGTGACCCTGAAAAGTTGTGAATTCATTTGTTGGTTGGATTGTGAATGTCCCAAGGTGATGGGAACACCAGGAAATTCTACGAAGTTAGTGTGTGTCCGTTACATAATAACAGTGAACTGACAAGCATCTCTCTTGATGACTAATAAAAATACCCTGTCAAGGTAAAGGATTATATTACCTTTTTAAATATCATTTTTTTTTTCATTTTTGAAATATTTTTGTTAGGTGTGGCTACTTCGTTTTAAAGTATTTGAATAATGCCAATCGTGATATCTTTACTTCTCCTGCATCAGCTCTAGTTATGATCCTCCACAGTATTAAACAGCGCCAATTATGAAAGACATGCTACTCTCCTTGATGAATGATAAAGTCTCTGTCAGATAAGTAGCGTCAATTATGAGACACCTGTAGGTTTTCTTAATGACTAATAGCAATGTCCCACCACCCACCACCACCACCAAGTCGGTATTCAGCGCCAATAAGGCACTTGCAATTCTTGATGAGCTTTAGCAATGCTCTTCAAAGGCAAATAACGCCAGTTATTATACTATAATTCTCATACCATTGACTATGCTTGATGACCATGACGATTTCCTCTCCAATGCAAGAAGCACCAGTTATGATACCTGACATGTTTCTTGGCATATAGCAGCATCATTCCAAGGTAGATAACTGCAAATGTCATGGATGAGCTTCGGAAAACAATCCTTTAAGGTAAGTAGCGTCAACTGTGATGCCGTCTTTTGTTCTTGAAGACTCATAAGCAACAGTACTCCAAACCAGTTCGCGCCAGTTACGATATTTGCAACTATGCTTGATGACGAATAGCAACGTTCCCGCAGGTAAACAGCGCGAACATTGATGCCTGCAGTTCTCCTTGATGACAAACAGCAACATTCCACCAAGGTAGATATCACAGCTAGGATACCTTTGATCACCCATTCAAAGTTTCTCATGATAAAACAGCGACAGTTATGATTATAGACAACTCTTTGTGATGGGCCCAAGACAACATTTGTCACAGCTTAAGAGCGTTAATTGTGCTGTCTGCAGCTGAGGGTACAAAGCCTCCATTAGGATATCTTTAATCACCCATTCAGAATTTCTTCATGATAAACAGCGACAACTGTAATATAAACAACACTTCGCAATGGCCCAAGACAACATTTTTCACAGTTGAATAGCGCTAATTCAATGTTAATGCCTGCAGCTGTCTTTGCATGCAGTACATGTGAAACGTTCAAATTTCCAACACTGAAAGCATACTAGAAGTCGGAATTATATTCAACAGCCCAAGCGTCTATAACTGCAAGAAATACTGGGCAGATAGGTAAATAGATAGATAAGTAAACAAATAAGTAAATGTTGTGAGACTGATCTCATGTGACATATTCAGTCAGTCATGATGAAATGCTGAATTCTTGCCTTCATTAAGTCACCATGAGAGGTTAATACTCTAGAATGAAATTTGTTCAGACATTGTAGAATAATCTCTTACGAGCAGTCTGTTAATGTTTAAACAATGTTGAATCTGTGGCAACAAAAAAAGAAAAAAAAAAAAACCTGAAGAGGGAAGAGTGACGAGAGTTGGAGGTGGGTTGGTGTGTCCTCTAGGGGAAGGACTTGGAATATTTTTTCCAATAAAGTTGTGTTAAATTTTCACCTCCACCTCTCTCTTACTGGTGATGGAAGGAGCAACTTTCTGATACTAGTCATCGAAAGAAATTTTTATTTTATTCTTGGGACTGTTAAAATACTCAATAGTTGCTCAGGAGTAAGTTTCCTTAGGCTTGTACTTTTAAAAGAACTTGTAGCTCCAAGAGACAGAATTGCAGAGAGGAGTTCAAACATTCAATACTGAATGAACAACAAAGAACTGACACGAGTTAAGTGCACTTTCACACATCCACTTTACTTGTTTATATAAGAATGAAATATTCAAATTAATTTCACACAATCAGTTCATGCTTGGTTCATGCTGAGTTTTGGTTCTCACTGTTTCATCATTAAAAAAGGGAAAGTTCTGGATGAGTTGAGTTGGAGTCCACTTGGAATATCAGAACTCATCTGATGTTGGAGAGGATAGTTGATGTCTCTCCTGTTGCTGGTGACTGATCCACTTCTGTGGACCTGCAGCTCAGTTGCTGGGCTGTGTGTTTCTTCACTACCAGGCTTGCCCAGGGTGGGATAAGGGACCAGGTTCTAGGACAAACAGAACCTGGTCTGTAGTGAAGTAGCTGAGAGTCTGGCTTGTCGAGTTCACACACTTGCCTTCTGGCTTTCAGTAAATGTGTGAGATCTCAGCCAACAAAGCATTAGACTAGCAAACATACATCTGCCATGATTATCAATCTCACTGTTGTTCAGATTTTGAGTGGAGTTTATCAGAGGGTATGAGACAATAATACAATCCTAAACAATTTTAGTCAAATAACTCTTCAGTATTTTTCATGAATTAGATTGCAGTAACTTGGAATACACTAAGCTCAAAGTACACATGTAGTGTAGACTTAGAGTCACTCACTACAAAGCATTTTGACAATCATCTCTATCCATAAATCAACCTAACAGTTTTCACCTAGTACAGGCATACTGCTTTTGCTGTCAGAACTTATCATACTGCTTTTCCTGTCAGAATTTATCAGTCACTGAATTCAATGAACCAGTTTTCGTCTTAACAGATAGAATTGCATACAGGCCAAAGTCAGATTGTACCCCAAAAAATGGTGGTCAGATTGTTAACAAGAAATCTTAGCCAAGCATGGTAATAGCTTTTACCACATGGTGGCAAACAAACTGTTACAACAGAATACTCCTTCATCATCTTGATAGATGTCACCAGTATTAGCAAACACTTAACACTGTTAAACCACATGGCATACATACAATCAATGCACAGATTCAAAATCTAAAAATATAGTTTCAACTTTCATTTCTGGGAGATAAGTGAATCTCAGACAAAAAGTTCAGATCAAGTGAGATGACCATGCACTCTGCTTTACCCCTGTTGTCTTTGTGGCTACACTGTATCAGTCTGTCAACAGCTGGTCTGAGGAACAGTGATTGTTCCCAGGGTTTTTTCCCTTTTTACAGGCCTGACAATTTATTCCAGTTCCTATTCCAGTTGGTTTTGGGGTCACTAAAGACAAAGGAGGGAACTATTTCAAACATTCAAAACGACGCTTGTGTTGCAGCGCCAACTCAGCGCCAGCCAATTGACAGAGCACTGTTTAACATACTTGCACCATTCACGGGCCGTACGCATGACTGTCCGCATATGGGTGGTGAATAATCGGGGGGGGGGGGGGGGGGGGGGGGGGGGGTGAGAGAGGGATTGCCAGCTTCTCTCTGATCTAGCACAGAGAGCACACATTCAGCTAAGGGGAAGGGAGAAGGGAAGGGAGAGGAGAGGAGAGAGAGGGGGAGTGAAGCGCTTGAAGGGCTCTGGAATTGACTTACATAGATTTGGCATAGATTTGAAATCTATACTGCCGTTTGTGACACAAAGGGAGAGAGGGGGAGGGGGGATGGCATGTGTGTATTTGTATAGTTTAACAAGAGGGTGGGGGTAGTAGTGGATGGAGTGGTTGACAATTCGTTACAGGAAGTTTCTTTGTTCTTTTTTTTTCCCCTTTTCTTCTCCTTTTTTTTCTTTTCATGTGATGTGTGATGTGATGTGTGTGTGTGTGTGTGTGTGTGTGTGTGTGTGTGTGTGCGCGCGCCACTACTCCAACAGTTTTGATGATTAAGGACGATGATTTATGGTGATTAAAGTGCATGATTTATGACGGTTAATGAGCAAGGTGCTAAGGGGTTCCGTTCTGGTCAGAGTCTACTTGAAGAGGCTGTACTTATGTTGCTTTGTAACATATCCATGTATCAAACAAGCCCGAAAGATACAGACACCCTCAGTGTTAGTCAGGAAATTTCATCTTCACTCTAAGAGGTGCATTCGTTCATTACCTGGGTGAAACTCTCTTGTGTGATTCCATTCTTCCCATTAAATCCTATGCGGTACTACAATTTTCAGTGGGCCCAAGTCGGAAAAGCCCACAGATAAATGCCTTTGATAGGACTCGAACCAACTACTTCCCCAGGCTGCCCCTCACGGTGCTGCCCACTGCGCTGAAGGGGCTGGTGTCCGGGAAGTTTTTTATCTCCAGTCAAAAATAGTCCACCCACCCGTTACGCAAAAATGTGAATGGCCAGCTGTGAAAGCAATCTTAATGACCTGAACTATCAACCAGGCTGAGTTCCACTACCTCGGCGGAACCCACGCGCCAGAGTTAAGCCAGGCTGTTATCAGGATAGGCCGGTGGACCTGTCGATTGTAGTCTTTGTAAGTTCAGCTGGCCGCCGGTCTCCCGAACTCCAGGTTGAATGGGGGCCAAAAGGCGGGTCCTCCTGCGTGTCTGGGGGTCGGTTGAGTTCACAGTACTAGCTGTAACTTAAGTACCGTAGATTGATTTTTGCCTGAAGTCGTCATCACTTCATGATGGTCATGAAGGTACTTCGATTAGACACTAAACACACGTTACGTTTACAATGTGAATATTGGGTGAGTTCGCGCTGTTGAACAGCGGTAAGTAGTGGCAGCAGTAAACTGTAGTTGAAGAGACAACAGTACTGTTATTGTAGCGATATTGTTTTTTTTCTGTTATTTATTAAGTCATTTGTATAGGTATTTACATATTATCTGAGCGATGTACAAAGATTCGGAATTGTATTGTTTTGAAAAGTGTAACTAGGCCGTGTTTTATCGTGTAATTTGAAATCAGCTTGACTTGTTTGTTCCCCAAAATATCAGGAAACACACGTGCCAACGCACACGCCCACAAACTTGAATGATCATCAGGGGATGGGGACATACCCTCTCAAAATGTATGTCATAGCAGGTTTAAGTCGATGAAAGTTAGCAAACTGAATCGCACTAACATTTAAAAATTTAGACCAACAAAAAAAAAAAAAAAAATCACTTGGCATTTACATTCTGAGTAAACATTAGCAGCAGAAAGATGACATGACAGCAAAGATGTTGGTCAAGAAAAAGGGAGTACATAAACCTTTCAAAAACAACACAAACACACAGAAAAACACCCTGTCGAATCACACATCTGCCTCCCCACTCTCCCTTCGTCTCCAGTTCTGTCCTCCCGCCTTTCCCGTAAAAAGTAGACAAACATAGACAACATTCGAGACTGTTAACTGTGCTATTAAACTCATGAGACGGATAAATTCAAGCAATCACTCAGTCGACATCATTTTTGCTACCGGATGAATGTGTCAAATCTCTCTCTCTCTCTCTCTCTCTCTCTCTCTCTCTCTCTCTCTCTCTCTCTCTCTTTCGCACACACACGCGCGAGCGCGCGCGCACACACGCACATGCAAATACACACAAACGCGCGCGCGCGCTTCTGCTTACTAACACGCGGAGAGAGAGAGAGAGAGAGAGAGAGAGAGAGAGAGAGAGAGAGAGAGAGAGAGAGAGAGATGATAATGGGTGAGGATGGTTTGAAACTCTCTGATCGTTGTTCAGCGGATTAGCGAGCCTCTAGACTCTCAGTGTTTCGTGTGACTGGAATTCTAAGGCAGTAGCCCAGTAACAAACAAGCCTAGTACATAGGCGGGCTCTGGACTTGGTGATACAGAAAATGAAATGTCATTAACTCCCTTGAAGTAACTTTCTGCGAAGGAGGAGCAGTAATGCTGTCCGGTTCGGGGGCAAATACGTCTTAAATATGACACGCTGATTTGATTTAGAGTGCGTTCTACAGTGTCTTTACTTTCGTTTACGGGGACGGGAGTGGGAGGAATGGGGGGGGGTGGGGGGGGGGGGGGGGGGGAGAAAGAGTGGGAGGCTTCTCACTGTATATAACTCTTCAGATGTTTTTAAGTGAATTTTGAGTTATGAACAAATCCCCCCCCCCCCCCCCTCTCTCTCTCTCTCTCTCTCTCTCTCTCTCTCTCTTTCTCACCTTTTCTTTCTTTCTTTCTGTGTGTCTGTCTGTAAGTCTTGAAGATCCATGTGGGTAGACCCATGACTGAAAACGGTTTGTTGTGTTGACAGCTGATATACGACTACCCCGCACCCTGCCACGACGTAAGAACTTCATTCCACCTACGCCACCCACAGTTGCAGACAGTTTTTTGTTTTTTTTTTAATCGCCCGATCCTACCCGTCACGCGCGCGCACCTTGAAAGCAATCACAGGAAGATACCTTCCACTGACAGCAACAACTGCTGCAAACCAGCTGTAGCGCTATCAGTAACAGCAGAACGAAACCCATGCCAATAAAGACAACGGCAACAGACAACAACACAGCAACAACGACACCCAACACTAACACCATGACGACAGCAACAGCCATGGACCACTTCCACCAGACTCTCGCCAGCACCAGGAACTACCTCCGCACGCGCACCTGC
>JADBJO010000301.1:42500-45000 GCA_016801955.1 Conus betulinus
TGTGTGTGTGTGTGTGTGTGTGTGTGTGTGTGTGTGAATTAAAAGTAGAAACGCACGCATTGTCCTACAAGCCACTAGTGACTTTTTTTTTAAACACACGCAAATGAACAGAATTCTGAAGAATGTACGTTTAAAAACACGTGGAACATTCTTTTTCATATGTACTGTTTTACTCAGAACATGTATATACGTGTGTGCCCGTGTGTGTGTGTGTGTGTGTGTGTGTGTGTGTGTGTGTGTGTGTGTGTGTGTGTGTGTGTGTGTATGGGGGTCAGTATGTCTGTCTGTCTGCGTGGTTTGTTGGTTTGTTTTGTGTGCGTGCGTGCGTGCGCCATGTGTTTCAGGATCAAGTTGCTGCACAAGGGCCCCAAACGGTTCCTAACGGACGGCCTGAACAGTCTGAAGTACACTCGGCTAGGCTTCCAGCAGAGGGCGCTCTACACCTGGGTCCTGGTGGATGTAGACCAAAAGGCCATCTTAGCGGTAACAGCAGTGGATTCTGCTTCATGATCATCATTCCTTCCATCAGTTATGTTTGTCTCTGTAAAGGCCTCCGCGTCCTCCCCCGATAGACTAGCTTGCTTACCCAGTTTGTGGGTCGGTTGAACTAAGGACTCAAGATTGAAGATGACCTGAAAGGTACTCCGGTGATCTTCAAATTATCTTGATGACCTGAAAGGTACTCCGCTGATCTTCAAATTATCTTTGATTAAATAAAGGACTGAAGGTAGAATATCGTCAAACATGACCTGTGGTAATCTACTTCGATTTTGCTTACAACTGTGTTTGTTGACTAGCTTCGGTTGTGTGTTGGGCTAGGTAGGTTTAGTCCTGTAACTTGTTTACCTGCAGAAGTGTGGGTGTAGGAAATCAACGTTAGAAGACTGTTTCTTGGTCATCCTTCTTCTCCTGTTGACTGGAGTGTGATTTGTGCTTGGTCGTTGACTCTTGTCTGGTTTACGGAGTCAAAGACTGGGTGGAAGTTGATCTGGGGGTGGTGTTGGTGGACTCTGGTACATACACGCACAAGCTTGATTTTAAACTGGGTTGTTGGCTGGAAACCTGGTGAGTTTGGTTGTAGGTCAGTCGGTCGGTTGCTTGTCTGACTGGTCAAAAGGGTATTCAACAGAAGTTGATGTAACGATCCACCGTGCAGTAGACTTGGCTTTCGTTTGTCATCTACATGGGTTGGCTGGTTGATCATTCGTCATCTACATGGGTAGGCTGGTTGATCATTTGTCATCTACATGGGTTGGCTGGTTGATCATTTGCAATCTACATGGGTTGGATGGTTGATCATTTGTCATATATGGGTTGGCTGGTTGATCATTTGTCAGTCGGGTCATTGAGAGATTGCTTGCCAGCATGTTTGTTTGATCGCTTATTTGACTGAGTGGGCGGGTTTGTGGCTTGACTGGCGTTAAGCTGGATGTAATCTGCAGGTTAGCTGGTGGAAGGGTGAGTCTGTTAAAATCTTGTTATAGTTAGTCGCTGGATGGGTGAGTGAGGAAGAGGTTTGTTTCATTGATGTGCTGGTCTTGTACTTCCGACTAGGCAAATGGTAGATTAGTGGGTTGGTTGGTTGTTGTTTGCTGGCCGACTGATTGATTGGCAGTTGGCTTTTGGGTATATTGGTTGGTTAGGTGGATTTCCACAACCTGTCACCGTATATGGCCTCGGCAGTGGTTTTTTCTCTGCTTGTCAGAGTTACTTCAGTGGTTGGTCCACTGACTGGCAGGTGGAGCATTCATTGTGAAGGGTTCTTGATGAAGATGGTTGATCACTCAGTTATTGATAGGCTGGTGTGTTTATTTCATGACTAATGAAGCGGCCTGATTTAGACATGGCTACATTTCCAGTCTTTAAAAGCACGTCCAAATTGTGTCACGGAGATCATGAGTTTTATTCCCTCGTGTAGTCTTTATTCACATGTTGGTTCCATACTCGTCAAAGATGATGTCCATGTATGTGCCTGCCCCACACCTCTCGCCCTTCTACCTACCGCCATTCTTTCCCCCCCCCCCTCGTCCTTCCCGCACCCCATACTGCACGCTGGCGCGCGCGCGCCCCGCACACACACACACACACACACAGTACTACACACACACACACACACACACACACATATATATATATATATATATATATACGCACACGCACGCACGTATGCACACACGCGCGCACGTAAACTTGAATGTTTAATCGAACGTGGCACAAAGCCCTCGGAATGGTTCCTGATCAGCAGGGTATCATTTAGGAGTTAGTGACAGCTGACTGACCTTGTGTGGACACACCCGACTGCACGTGCACCAGTATCGCTACTGACCAGCGCCCTTGTCAGCATTTGTGCGGCGACATGGACGGTCCAGTTCAAAGAGCTCGCCTGATGTTCACTCGGTTTGCGACAGTTATTACCTTGATTTCGACCTTTCTGTTTAGTCCTCCAGCAAGCGTGCTTAATATCGGCTATTCATTGCGATAATCATACATAAAGTGTAAA
>JADBJO010000301.1:50000-72500 GCA_016801955.1 Conus betulinus
TTAGTGTCTCTGTCTCTGTCTCTGTCTCTCTCTCTCTCTCTCTCTCTCTCTCTCTCTCTGATGTCTCTTTACCCAACAGTTTTGGAAGAACGTGTTGTACCATATCCAGGTCTTTGCATAGGCAGACATCGGTTTATTAGGCTAGGTTTATATCAGGGTTAACGTCCATATGCCCCTCGGATGATACTTATAACAGACACGGATAACCATCTCATTAAGAGTGTGGAAGCTCCTGAGGAGGGGTGGGGGAGGAGGGAACAGGGGGTGGGGTGGGTTGCAGACCCTACATCACATCACTGTGGCTGGTTGGTTCATTCTGGTTTGACTGGCGTGCACCAGCACGTGAAGTCTGGCCGGAAAAAATGCCAGTTGTAATGTCGGCCGGCCAGCCAGCAGATTTCGACTTCGCAACAGCTGCTGCCGGGCTCAGTTCTTAACCATGGCACCAACCAGGCACTCCAAAGGAAGTAGGAAACTCCCACTCACCCACCCACCCACCCCGGACACCCACACTCCCCGCCTAGAAATGTGATCAGCAGCCCATGACTGACGGAAACAGTAAGTGAGTTTTGCGACAGCAAGAGCCACGTTGCCTCGCACGCGACTTTCCACCAGCGTGGCTGTATGGTCCCTGAGATGCCCACGGAACAGAAGATAACTGTGTGGAAGCAGTCCTAGTTTAAAAGCTGAGAGAGAGAAAAAAAAGAAAAGGAAAAAAAAAAAATTATATAAACCCCCCCGGATGGGCTCAGTCAGAGCACCGATTTCGCAGTCGGATCAGATGATACAAGCTCGAATAGGTGCCCAGCCTAAGATTTGACATTCTAGCTGCCCTCATTGATATGTTGTCGTTCCGGTAGTATCGGTGAAAGATCCCCCCCCCCCCCCCCCCCCCCCCTCCTCCCGTGTCCTTGGCAGGTTCTCTCTGTCTGCCCTATCACAGGAAAGGGGTTTTTACTCTCGTCCACTGTTGATTTCCCTCTGTGTGCAGTCCGCTTGTCTTTCTTTAATCCGGGTTGTCCGTACACTGTTTTATCCCCTTTACAGTTGGTAACATGGTGGGGGTGGTGGTCAGTTTTGGCGATTGATGGTGAACATGTAAGGTGTTCAGAGTGGACGCTAGTTGTCCATTTTTACCATATAGCTTTGTTTTATGTATTTTTTTGTTATAATTAATAATTAAGTGTTGTTTGAGCGTGTTTACTTTGTTCCAACCTGGGGAGGGGGTGCTGAAGTCGGATGGCTGATCTACTCGGCACTGCGCAGTTTTACCCACCGTAATAACATCAGGAACTGGCGACGATCGTGTGAATTGGTGTACACAGTTTGTAAACGGCCGTGTTGTACTTTCTTTTCTTTTTTTTTTTTTTTTTACTAAAGAACATGACCGTTTCTCCCTACGTGGTGACAGCTCTTCAATAGCCCCGTGTGAATGGCTCGGCCGTTATAACGCTCAAACTGAAACTTCAAGTCGACATTGGGCCTGGTCTCATCTCCTCAAACTCCCAAACTGAATTCCACTAATCCGATAGAAAGGAGGGAAGTGCAGCTGTAAATTTCTTTACCCAGAAAGAAACGCTGTGTTTATTTTACATTGTTGTGTAAAGTTTTCAGTAGCTCAAGGTTCTTTGAATTCAAATGTTATTATCCCACTTTCACATTCTCATGCAATCACTATCAAAAGCACTCTTGTCAAACTTTGTGCGGAGTTGGGTGTTTGCTATGTGTGGTCATCTTCTCCTGGTCTCACCCACCCTAACCAACAGCAAAATGCCCCGACACACCCCCTCCACCGTACCTGATCTCAGACACATCACATGCCCTACTTCGCACAGCACTTGTTTGCAGGTTTCACAATGTAAACATTGTTTGAATGAAACAGTGTATCATGTGGATGCAAAATGGTCTCTCTCACACACACACACACACACACACACACACACACACACACACACACACACACACACACACACACATGTACACATACACACGCACGTGCGTGCACACACCTAAATGGACCGGACGCACACATAAAGCCTACACATCATATCACACCACAAATTGATCTCGGATCACTTCATTTCCTCAGCTTATTTTCTGTGTATCTTTGCATTTTTCAGTCATGTCATATAATCATATGTGTGTTCAAAAATGGTGCTTGGCCCAGCTAACCTATCCAAAATTTGTGTTAGTCTTAGAATTTGACTTTTTAAAAAGTATTATTAAATCTGAGTTATCTTTATTTTCTTGTGTACCGTTGTATGGCTTTATTTTACTGGTTATTTTGGTTGGATTTAATCCTGTTTTCTTGTTGACGAAATAACTCTGTTTTAGGTTAATTCACTGCTGGGACTTCTGTTTTGTACTTCCCTTCTTGTGAATGTCAGCGATTGATTTGTTATTGTTATTACCATTTATTATTATTATTTATTATTATTATTATTATCTCTTGGTTTAGAGAACAAAACGTTTTTCTGCAGGGTCTCATAACTCTACTTTCTTTTTTTTATTTTTTTATTTCTTTGTTGCTAAGAATAATTCATTAGTAACGAATGACTGGCTTGCATTTAGCAGTTCTTATTTATCAACTTGAATTCATTATTAATCGATTTTAAGCCTTTCTGTTCATCAGTTAAAACAAGAATCCTATAGGAATTTCGCTTCTTTTTTTTTTTTTCTTCTTCTTTTTTGCTTTCCAAGTTTATTGAAGACTTCGAAGACCATAGTAAATAATATGTCTTTTTCGACCTTCTTTTTTCCCCTCACAAATTGTCAGTTTTAGTGCAGAATATGAGAGATTTCCATGAAAATGATGCATGACAAGGAAATCAAGTGTTAAGTCCGGGACCCATGCAGATGACATAGTTCTCTTTCAAAGTGGTATGCTTTACCATCCGCATGGTGAATTGAAGTGATAGCATTGCGGACTCCCAGATGGGATGTCTTGAGTTCTATTCCATCAAAGCTATTTATTTATGTGATTTTTCTGCCCCGACCCGGCTCCTACCCAGAGTTGAGTTTGCTAGGAGCTCATTCGGGAGGACTGTGACCACACAATCGAGTTTCATCCAATTAATGGACGCATCTCTGAGAGTGTTGTTCAAATTTCCTGACCAACACTGTAGGTGTCTGTATCTCTCAGGCCTGGTTGAACATAGAGTACGGCCCTGCCATCCAATATCAGACCAGAACGGAAATCCGTACCATCATGTCCATCCTCACCGATCAGCATAAGAAACAGTCTGATAGTCTGACGCCCTCCATGCCCTGCCGTCGTCGTGAGCTCAGTGTCGATTTCCTCTCCACATCGATGACCTTGTTGAGTTCTGTCGGGGTTACCCCCCTCTCCACATCGATGACCTTGTTGAGTTCTGTCGGGGTTACCCCCCTCTCCACATCGACGACCTTGCTGAGTTCTGTCGGGGTTACCCCCCTCTCCCTATCGATGACCTTGCTGAGTTCTGTCCCCCCCCCCCCCCCCCCCCCCCCCCCCCCTTCTCCACATCGATGACCTTGCTGAATTCTGTCGGGTTACCCCCCTCTCCACATCGATGACCTTGCTGAGTTCTGTCGTGGTTACCCCCCTCTCCACATCTATGACCTTGCTGAGTTCTGAGTTCTATCGGGGTTACCGGTGTCGGCAAATTCACGAACACTGATGCTGGACGTACGAGGTGGCGCCTTCCGGAGGGAGTTTTCACTCACGCTCGATCCACGACGAAACAATTATTGTTGTCAGTAGGGGGCTTAGTAGCCGGTGTTCTACGTGCTTTGGATCAGTACAGGCACTACTGAACACCACCGAAGTGACTCGGCAGCAGTGCAGTGTCTCCTTTAGTGGGTTGCCAGACATTGACCTCTCCCTGTGGGTTGCTGGTACCGTGGCTGTGGTCGGGGAGCCGGAGGAGGAGCGGCGTGGGTGCAATGCCATTGATTTGGCAGGGAACCTAAGACATGCAGTGCCATTGATTTGGCAGGGAATCTAAGACATGCAGTGCCATTGATTTGGCAGGGAACCTAAGACATGCAATGCCATTGATTTGGCAGGGAACCAAAGAGACATGCAATGCCATTGATTTGGCAGGGAACCTTAGACAGCAAACAACCTGTTATCTTGTTCAGATTCTGTTTGTGATTTTCCTTTACATTTTACGATTGCCAACATCGTTACGTGATTGTAGAACATTGTTGTATCAGCTGAATTAAATTCGCATATGTTTATTTGGTTGATGTTTCTTTGAATGTGCGCTTTCCTCTCAGTCTCGCTGTCTCCGACTCTGTCTCTCTGGATTTGGTTTTGTTTGGGCAAGTCAAGGCGTTGGAAATGTCCATGGCTTCATATGTTGTTTCAAGCAAAGGATGATTGACTGTAGGTGGCAAACTTGGTCCGATCATATTCAGACTTGTGATAGATTCAGCTTGTATAGAGCTTTTTTTCCAGTGACCACTGTTTAAAACCTTACTTACATTTAGATATTGATGGGCATCTAAATATATTATGACTAGATTTATACTCCGGATTTCTGAGCTGGCGTTACATCGCCACCGATACAAGACGTTTTGTGTTCAACGATTTAATTTGTCCCTTATGTACTGAAAGCGAAGAAAGTGAGGTGCATTTTGTTCTCTGTTGCCCAGCTCTTAAACTTGTACGCGAAACGTTAATTAAGCTTAAATATTATAGACATCCTTCACTGTTTAAACTGAGTTTGTTAATGTCATCGACCAAACCTGAAGATGTACGTAATCTTTCTTTGTTTTTGTATTTAAGGATTTAAAATGAGAGGCGTTGCGACTTCTTGAAAGGTGCATGAATACATTTTATTTCATCGCTAGCTGGTATTTTGAATCTGTTATATATATCTTCACTCAGTTACATATGTTCACATTCCCCTTCATGATGGGCTGAGGCCTAATATGAATAAAATATCTTGACTCTCTCTCTCTCTCTCTCTCTCTTAGCTTCATTTCTCTCTCTCTCTCTCTCTCTCTCTCTATATCTCTCTCTCTTGCTGTTGCTGTTGTTGTTGTAACTGTATAATCAAACAAAAGAACAAAACAAAACGTACTGGACTGGAAGATCATTTTGCGTTTCCCGCAAGGAAGAAAAAGACACATGCTGAAAACGCTTCAAACGGAAGGAAACATCATTCAAGGATCACAGATTAGTCGTCAATCACACATGCAAAGGAAGCAATTTTCATGTTACAACGTCCACATGTCGTCAAGTGAACAGTTTTCGTTGGTCCATTAGTAAATCGAGGAAGATAACAGAATTTGGCAAATTGTACAATCACATGCAGAATTTGGCAAACTGCACGATTACGTGCAGAATAAACCGCACGATGACATGCAGAATTTGGCAAACTGTACAATCACATACAGAATTTGGCAAACTGTACAATCACATACAGAATTCGGCAAACTGTACAATCACGTACAGAATTTGGCAAACTGTACAATCACATACAGAATTTGGCAAACTGTACAATCACATGCAGGATTTGTCAAACTGTACAATTACATACAGACTTTGGCAAACTGTACAATCACATACAGATTTTGGCAAACTGTACAATCACATGCAGGATTTGGCAAACTGTACAATCACATACAGAATTTGGCAAACTATACATTCACATACAGAATTTGGCAAACTGTACAATCACATGCAGGATTTGGCAAACTGCACGATTACGTGCAGAATAAACCGCACGATGACATGCAGAATTTGGCAAACTGTACAATCACATACAGCATTTGGCCAACTGTACAATCACATACAGAATTTAGCAAACTGCACAATCACATGCAGAATTTGGCAAACTGTACAATCACATACAGAATTGGCAAACTGTACAATCACATACAGAATTTGGCAAATTGTACAATCACATGCAGGATTTGGCAAACTGTACAATCACATACAGAATTTGGCAAACTGTACAATCACATACAGAATTTGGCAAACTGTACAATCACATGCAGAATTTGGCAAACTGTACAGACATATGCTCAAACACATGCACAATCGTGCGCGCGTGCGCACACACACGCACGCACGCACGCACACACACACACACACACACACACACACACACACACACACACACACACACACATGCACACACACACACAAAACACACACAAACACACACACAGAGACTAGCACGCACACTTGCATATAAACACGCGCGTACATGCACACATGCACATATAGATACACATATACAGACGCATTCGCAAACACGCTTACATGCATTAATACTGACGTGTTCGCACGCACGTACTGACTGACACACACGCATACTGTGCACTCACGATGCACACACATACACACAGACATGCACACACGCGAGCGCGTGAGCGCGCAGGCACACACGAAGTGAAAGCATGCAGTCCTTGAGCAAATTTATTCTTCTTCGTCGTCCCCAGTTTGGTGTCTGGAGGATACAGTGTGGTGTTTTTTTTTTGTTCATCTTGCTAAACAACAACCAAAGTAATCGTCATATTTAGAAGAAAAAAAATGTGCACGATAAGCCTGGTTTAATTCAGCAGATTTTTTTTTCTCATCTGACAATGAATACGTCTAATGAAATTTGCAGCAGATAAGACGTTCCATTCATAGATTGATGTAATGTTCCCCCCACAATGCATCCTATTTTAGGCATGCCCTGAAAGGCAGATCACCCTTCAATGTCAGTGTCACAAACTGTGCAGTCCGTCGTCTCTTGGAGTGCCAACTTGTCAGCCTAGGTCAGTTTCTAGTCTATGACTACAGCATCGAAATTTGATGAGAGAATCAACGTAACTATGAGACATCTTTTTGTGCTTTTTCTGCAGGAAAAATGACAAAGACCAGCTTTAGGCCAACCATTACACACACACGCGCACGCACGCACGCATGCACGCACGCACACATATGCACGCGCACACACACCCACGCACGCACGCACGCGCACACACATGCGCGCGCGCGCACACACACACACACACACACACACACACACACACACACGCGCGCGCGCGCGCACACACACACACACACCACACACACACACACACACACACACACACACACACACACACACACACACACCGTGCAGAGTAACGCTTATTTACCACAAAAAAAAAAAAACACAAATGAACTGTCGATGTCGGCCGTTTTGGTTCAGGGGGTTAACCTTGGTTCTGACTCCATTTCCCATACAGTCCTTCGAATGAGACTATAAACCGAGGTTCCGTGTGTGAACGCCCGCACAGCATCTTGCATACACGTAAAATCCCATCACCAACTTTCGGAGGAGAAGACCAGTCTGGCCGTTGGTATGGATGGCACGTTACACATAGCATGCACCTTCCCCAAAGCTGGAGTGTGTGGCTGCCTTAATGGCGGGATAAAGGATTTTAAAAAATAAAGAAATAAAGAAAAAATTTAAATTAAAAAAAACGGTCATACACACAAAACTCAACTCTCTTTGTTGGGTAGATGGGATTAATCCTCGCCTATCTATACAGGGAGCGTCCGCAAGAGTAGAAAGAAAGAAAGAAAGAACTTGAGAAAACTATGTCTTGTCAGTCGTCGCGAGAAGTGCATAAAACGGTATTCACCCCACATGGCAGTCTGCATGAGACTGACTGCGATTTAGGGAACATTGTGTATGCTCTCTCTCTCTCTCTCTCTCCTCTCTCTCTCTCTCTCTCTCTCTCTCTCTCTCTCTCCTCTCTCGAGAGAGAGAGAGAGAGAGAGAGAGAGAGAGAGAGAGAGAGAGAGAGAGAGAGAGAGAGAGAGAGAGAAAACGTGCATTTGGTACATTATTCTCTAAAATATACCCAATGAATTTTTTGACAATTAAAGATATCCTTTTTTTTCCCCAAGACAGAAAAGGTTAATTCGAAAATACCCACGTGCAGACAGAAAGAAACCCGAAATTCGACGACGGAAGGAGACGAACAATAATTATTTGCTCGACTCGTATCAATGGGAAGCAATCCGTAAAATATTTCCGTTACTCTTAAGTTGTCTCCCCTAGAAAAACATCCTTTTAGCGGAACCAGGGAAGTGGGGAGAGATGTTACTTCCCTGAACGGAACGAGTAGGTAAACAGATTTCTGTTACTTCTATAGTAAGCAGTTCACCAGTTTGCCTTTAAGGACAGGTCATGTATGTGCGTGTGTGTGTGTGTGTGGGGTAGGGGGATGGGTGGTTTGTGTGTGTGTGTGTGTGTCTGTGTGTCTGTGTGTTTATGCTTGCATGGACATATATATGAATACATATGTGTGTGTGTGTGTGTGTGTGTGTGTGTGTGTGTGTGTGTTTATGCTTGCATGGACATATATATGAATACATATGTGTGTGTGTGTGTGTGTGTGTGTGTGTGTGTGTGTGTGTAGCTCCGTTTGTGTATATGGGAAGTCTATTAAAAAGGTGTGTATGTATCTCCACTCGTGTATAGGTAAGCTGTTTATTAACAGTCAGTTCGAATATATATGAAAA
Organism: Conus betulinus; assembly: GCA_016801955.1. Classification (NCBI taxonomy): domain Eukaryota; kingdom Metazoa; phylum Mollusca; class Gastropoda; order Neogastropoda; family Conidae; genus Conus; species Conus betulinus. Next base: position 58,498 of record JADBJO010000301.1, read on the forward strand.
CAAAGTGTTTTAAACAATGACAGAATCAAGATAGAGTCTACAACATGCAGCTAAAGACAGACCCATACACCCATCTCTGATTGGCTGTTGGACTATGATGCTGATCGCTGCCATTTTTTACTTTAGATTTTGATCCAGCCTCCTAAAATTCAGCCAAACACACAAAATCAATGGCACCAACTTGTAGCCTAGACAATGTCATGATGTCATGGGTCTGAACACGTTAGGCTTAAAGTTCAGTCCTTTCTTTGTAAACCTGTACAGTTCAAAATTGCCTTCACTTAAACATGCACAGCGAAAGCGAACGGGTGTTCCTGTACAATACAACAGCCTTCTTCTCCGTGTTTGACGAAGACCAGGCAACGCCCACTGGCTTGTTTCTTTCATGCTTCTTTCACATCACAAATCGCCCACCTTAAGAGGTCTGTAGTTCGCATCCACCACCGGAAGTACTGCAGACAGGGATGGAGGAGTGGTGTTGCAGGGGGAGGGGAGGGGGGGGGGGGGCGCTGTCTTACGTCACACTGATACCACCAGATCGACAATATATTAGAGAAATAGGCAGCGAAAATGGTGATGTTTATCAATAAACTTAGAGAGTGCCAACAGGGTTTGAACACGCATCGTGTGACAGGGCAAAAGTCTTTGATAGGACGGACAATGAAAAAAGACCACTGCTCAGTGCCTCAGTCTGTGAGCACCAAATCTATACACAGACGTCACGAGATCGACTCTCCACTAAAACCTAAAATTATACTCAGTGTCTGTCTTAGTATGTTGTCGTTCTGGTGGTACAAGGTTAGAGACAGACACCCCCTTCCCCATTTCCTCCACCCTCTACTCACCTAAGGCGGTAACCCCCTCACTCCCCCGCCACATCAACTTTGGTGGATGTGGACATGAAACCCAGGTGTCAAAAAGCGGAATGCTGTCTGTGGAAGTGCAGCTGTGTGTGCATTGTGGTGCGGTGGCGCAGTGGATAACACACTTGTCTTTGGAAACGATAGAATCCTGGGTCAGTGGTTCGTTTCACAAGGGACGCCCCCCCCCCTCCATCCTCCCCATCCCAGCCCCCACTTTTCTCTCTTCCTTTGTCTTACTTTGTATTCAAAGTGCATCTTTCAGACTGAGGCCGTAGGTTCACAACAGCTGAAATCATCATCGTCTGTCACTAAAAAGCTTGTCCCTGACATGTCTGTCTGTCATGTTGTTTATAGCCCAGTTGACAGTGCGCAGAAAGACAATATGAAGTTCATCATCATCATTCAGCTAGCTCCGACTGTTTCATTATGTCGACTTTCCATGATGTTTTTTTGTTTACTTGGATTAGTGGTTGATGACTTGGGCAATATGTGTGTGTATGTGGAGGGGGGGCGGAGGTGGGGTTGGGGGGGGGGGGGGGTTGTGGAAAGAGGGGGGTGGAATTAGTACGAAATAGACTGCACTTCTAGAAGCTGACTTCGCTGTCAATAACGCATTTTTTTTTTTTTTCTTTTTTTTGTGAGCTTTGGAATAAACATTATCTCTGTTCATAACCTGGATTTCCACCACTGTAATTCTTATCAGCTCAATTTTAAAGTAATTTTTTTCATGTGTGATCAGCTTCAGAATAGCTTTTCAGTTCAAGTACCCCCAGTGAAGTGCATGACTTAATACTAACTCAGAATTACCACAACAGACCACAGGCTTTTGTATGCTGTGATTCTGGGAGTATATCTTTTCTGTGTGATGGCAAAGAGAAGAGCATTATGCCCCAATGTGATCATATTGCCATCGTGTTTTCATACTATTGCATAGATATTCAGACATATCAATCTAAAATAAGTTGTCCTCATTGATCTTTTTTTTTTAAGCTGCATATAGATCATTTTGGGAGTGTCCTTTTCCCTTTTTCTTTAAGACAGGTGAGTTTTAATGATGAATTCAGGCCACTCTCTCTCTCTCTCTCTTTTTTTTTTAACAGGTGTTTTGAATCTACTTATTGTACAAAAGTCTGAAGATAATTATGACTAGATCCAGATGTTATGTGTCCAAAGCTGCTGTTCATCATTACTGCTAACTTCTTTTGCAGAAACGGAGAGAAGAAAAAATGCGTTTTGATCTGTGCCGTCCTGTTTTAAGTCATACAGAGAATGCTTTAAACCACTCAATTCTAACAGATATCTCAACCAATTTTGTCTGAGAACACTACTGACATCAGTGAAATTAAACATTGTGGGGAACTTGTTGATTTATTTATACAAAGCATTCTGTCGAAGTGCTTTATTTCCTTGTATTAATGTTTTCATTGACATTGTACATTTGTATGAATTGTTTGCGTATTTTACCCCCCTTACGAGGGGTAATGGCACTGCAATGAATGAAATCATCTGGATCTCTCTCTTTTCTCTCTCTTGCTCTGTCTATGAACACACATATTTGTCCAGAATTTTCACAAAGGATTACAGTCCTTCATTTGCTGTGATTATTGGAATATAACTTCTATATGTAATGGCAAGACAATGCATTGTGTCCCAATATCATGGCCCCAAGGGTATAGTGTTTTTTTTCATTCTCATTCTGCTGTGAGTAATCCTTAATGATCTATTAATTTTTGTCATCAGTATCTCATTATCTACATTCAACTTTTTGTCAACAGTATCTCATTATCTATACTTTTTCCCTGTCCATCACCCCCCCCCCCCCCCCCCCCCCCCCCCCCCCCCCCCCTCTTTCTCTTGCTCTATGTGTTTGTGTATAAATATATATTTTGTCCTCTTCACTCTTCTACTGCATCTGGTTTTCTGCTTCCATCTTTTCAGGTGTATCATCTTAACCTTTGGATTCACAAGTTTTTTTGCAATGTTTTTTTTCTGTGAGCTTTGGAACACATAATATCTCTGTTCATTGTCAGGTTTCTCAAGGATGTACATGTACAGTGATTCTTGGTGGTTCTTTTTTTCATCATCTTAGTTCTTCATTTCTGATCAGCATCGAAATAGCCCTTCACTTGGAAGTACCACCAGTGAAAATGCAGGGGCGATTCTGCCCGGAATTATCACCACAGAAAAAAGTCCTTCATATGCTGTGATTTGTGGATGTTACATCTTCACTGTTGTGAAAAGAAAAAGGCAAAGTGCACCGTGTCCCAATTTCATGTCCATGGAATACATTGCGGCCATTTTATTTCTCTTTTACAGATTAGCAGACGTCCGTCCAAGTGATCCTTTTTGATTTTTATTCAGTTGCATGTCAGTGTTTATGTTGTGTGGCGACTGTGCAAATGAAGTTATTAGACTCAGCATCAGCTCTCAACACGACATGACTCCTGGTTGTGGATTGTATGTGTTTCATGTGATCTGCATCTGAATGGTTCTTCACTTGAAGTACAATCAGTGTAGTGCCAGTATCATCATGTCTGGGGATATGCAAGTGCAGTGCTTATGTTTTAAGTGCTGCTTCTTTTGGTCACCCGTTGTCCATCCCCAGCAGAAATCTGGAAACCACTTTTTTTTTTTATCAAGTGTTCCCTAGTAATAAATTGCTGTGTGATCCAACTCTTTCAGTCTGTCTTTTTCCCCAGATGTTCCATGCAATAAATGAATGTATTAACACTCTTAAAGTCTGCATCAGTGTGTGTGTGTGTGTGTGTGTGTGTGTGTGTGTGTGTGTGTGTCCTTTTGTAATGAATTCACAGTTAGCTCGTATTTTCTACCATATATTGCCTCCATCTTTTTCTCTGTAGTAATTAATTTGTTCTTTCTTTCTTTCTCTCTCTCTCTCTCTGTCTGTCTCACTCTCTCTCTCTGTCTGTGTCAAACACAACATACTCTGCCCCTTGCAAGTTGACAAGACAGTACACATTCAGAGCCTTATCTCACATGCTTCACAAAACTCACTGTTCATAGATTCTAAATACAGACACATTATTAGCTGGCAATTTTACACACATATTTCCACACTCTTACACCACAGTTGCTTTCGATACATCAATGAAAATCAACACAGGTGACTTGCAGTCGTACCTTTACTCCGCGCATTCACTCAAATGTGCAGCAGATCTCTTCTTCTGTTGGTATATTCTATGCTTTCTCAACAAAAGCAGCTGTTCTCTCTCTTCTGCTTACTCCCAACATCATTAACACACTGAACCTGACTTTTTTTTTCTTCATCTTTTTCTTCCTTTGAACAATAATAAGAAAACCAACATAAAATGATGAGAGGACACCTTCACAACAAAGACGGAAGGCATTGCATCAATAATCACCGTCTCTTTCCGTTCTCAACTGCACAAAACACCACTATCTGTGCTTCCACCTTATATGATGGCTTATACCCTTCTTAAACTATAACAAAGCAAAAATAGGAAGGTTGTAAGAAAAATTAAGCATTTTAATGTATCTTTTAGATGGACCCAAATCAGACCGACATCAAAATATTTAACAGCTCTCTTGATTCAGTTTTACCTCAGGTTCGTCCTTCGATTTTTTTTTTTTTCCAGATACGCCAGCATGGGTACATTGTTTTACTATTCCCAGTTGCAAACTTTTATCACTTTTCACCTAACATCAGAACTGAAAGTCAATAAAACAGATTTACATATTTTTATGATGAAATTACAAATTATAGACATTCAAATATCCAACAGTTCTTGCTTCCTTTGATAATTGTAATTATCTTAACAGGTTTGTTAATGAGAACTTTGGCCCAGCGTTTCCTGAGATATGGTGCTCATAATAAACAAATGCTGAATGACATTTTGGTTTGAAAGACAAAACATACGTGGAACTGTTCAGCGTTACTTTTCCACAAACACCATCAAAGATGGACCCACGTTCTCTCAGACTGTGTCTAAAGAAACCCACATTTGAAAGCGGAAGACCAGAAGATTCTTCCAGCTAATGTACTGCAAAGGGAAGATGGAAATGAATAGCGCTCTTCTGTTTAAAAGCAAGAGCTGGAGGGGTAGAACATTTATAGAGCAGAAGACTCTCCTGTTTAAAAAGGTCCATCCCAATGTTACCCAATCAATGCCTGTGAAAAAAACATTTCCTACACAGTCTGCTGGAGGTTTCAGCCTCCATGCATGTGACCACCACCTCAGCAACCTATTCTTCAAGTGCACAAACCACTGGTCTATCTGGAACAGATGTAGTCATTTTTCGTTCCATTCCCTGGCAGTTCCACATCCAGTGACAGGAAAACAACAACTATGAACAACTCAGAACAAGACAACAAACATGCAGAGCAATCAAAATGCTGAAGAAGACTGAAGACATTTAGGAGTCCCCAGAAACCATTAGAAAATTCACACAAGAACAATTTTCATACTCAGAACCATTTTTCCCACTCTTACCCACTTTCATGTTTATCTTGCTGCCCAACCAAAGCCCTCGCAACTTAGTTTCAAGTGGGAATTTTCAGAACCCTGAAATTAATTTGTTATTATATTCCATAACATCTGTTTCATTTCATTGTGCTTCTAAACCATTCTTTGTTGTGCAGTGTTGTTCAGATCAGATCAGAACTAGTTCTCTGGCAAACAGCTGCAATATTCAAAAGTGCAGAACCAGAGAGGATGACAAGGAATACCGACTTCTGACTTTGGGATAATTCAGCAGATATTGGGCTCAAAAAAAAAAAGGGAAAAAAAAAAAAAAAAAAGACTTCTGTCCTTCTAGCCACAGACTTTCAGTGGTTTTGGTCCTTATTTTCCCCTGCACAGTCACACTGTGGATTGTGTGATCACAGGCCCTGTATCAACCTGCCCATAGCAAGTTGTTATCATCAGATCAGTGTTAAAGCCAGCCATTGCAACATTGTCAAGTCACTTCAGTGGTGTGCAGTGGGCCTCAGCCTTCTGGTAATGTCTGTAACTGGTTTACCAGACTTGCTGAGAGTCCCTCTGAGGATAAGAAGATTGGCACCACATCTCTCCAGCTCCAAAAAAAAAAAACCATTGTCACATTCTCATCTTAAGCGTAGACTTGAGGGGAGAGGCGGGGAGGGAATCAAGATGGAAGTCATTATAATGGCAGGACATGAAAGACCACACATTATACAACGATTCTACTCTTGTTTTATGGTGATCAATGAGACTGACAAGGAGGGTCAAAGGCATATTACAATGCCATATTCAATTCAAGATAACTGGGTTTTATTCAACAAATTATTGAATGTTAAATGTTGTTTATTTCTTGCGTAACATAGTTTAAGTGTTGTTTTTCTTCATCATCACTCTGATTCTGACAGAATGAAAGCTGTATTATTTCTCACACATCAGAGGTATTGCCTCTTTTCACTCTAGCTTAGAACGGAAACATGTCACAGACCTGTAGAGCATAAAATCCACGGATGTGATAGAAATTCAATGCTGCTTCCCAATAATGCAGGAGACAGAAACAGTGTCCCTATATCAAAATTTAAAAATGACCAAAGCTACCATGTGTGCAGGAAGTTAGCAAAGTTAAGAAAAAAACGTAATGGTATTAACATGAAGTGACTACCATCTTCCAGCACACTGCTCTGTAAATGTTCCAGTCAGAACCACCACCAAATCTCTCTCACATTCAGATATGCACATGTACCAGAAAGCTTTGCCTGCACAAAGCCAAGTCACTCTCTCAGTTCTGCACCAATGGCACGTACATATTCAGTATCATGTCAAGCGAACAAACACCACAGTTCTTGCATCAGTCAGCTCCCACGTACTGGCAGATCCCTTCACTCTGAATCACCCGATGCCTTCTGCAGCAGCTCTCTTTCGATGATCTTCTGACGGTTGCAGAACCCAAGGTTGCCTTTGCCAAAGGAGTTGGGTCCTGCTGCTGTAGGGGTTTCTCTGCAAAACAGGGGCACCCAAAGTTGTCTTTGTATGTAACTAGAGTGATGGTATCAAAGAGCTAATGCTTCAGCAACTGCAACTAATATGGTACCTGTCATTGTGATATATGTATGTCTACTGGTTGAATTGGAGTGTGGCCTGGGGGCAGGGAGGGAAAGGGTTGTTTGGGGTTGAGGGGCAAGGGAGGGAAGGGCAAAGGGGAGAGGGGGGAAATGGGTGACAGTTTTATCAAGGACTGGGAATCATACGAAGGGATACACAACATGTCAGAAATGTATTAACAACTACTTACAGTACACTGTTTAATCATTTCCTAACTTTCTTTAAAATGGAAATTACCGACACATACCTCATCCTCTCTCTTTTTTACTGTTTCTCCCTTTACAAACCCAGAAAAAACAACACTGACCAAAAAAAAAAATAGGATAACAACTTCCTGTAGTACTGTTAAATCTATTTCTTAACCTTCTTTAAAATGGAAACGACATGCACATATCTCATCCTCTCCTCTTTCCTGTCGTCTCCTTAATGAACCCTTCTTCCTTCCCACTCCCCTCAACCCCACTCGACCCTCTCCTTTCTCTCTCTAACCTGACTCTCAGATGAGAGACTGAGCCAATTTCATAGAAAAGAAGTCATACCTCTGCAATTTTTCTATAGCGTTGATTTGCACCAGCAACTCACACACCCTCTTTCTCTCTTTGTGATGCACATGGAACTTTTTATCCCCAATACTTGCTGTGTGATTTTCACTTATTTATCATCAGGTTTTCTTGGATTTTGTTCAATTTTTTTTTATGCCTGCAAAGTGATGTTAACAAAAAAGAGAGGGACAAAACTGCTCTTGAATGACATTAGTCTTGATCAAAAGCTGGACTCTTGAGGCTCACAATAATGTGAAAATGTTAATTTAACACTGCCTCAGGCAACAGCAAACACCATCCATATCCAAATCAATCCTCCCATTGGAAAGGGAGAGTACAGCCTCCTAAATGGCTGCCTAAAGCGCAATCCTTTCACCCTCAGGACTGCATTATTTAGTGACTAACATTTCTTTGTCAGGAAACACACTGCACGACTTCTAGTCTTCACACCAGTCAGTCAAACAATTTCAACACCATCACCTATTTCTGGCAGCCTGTGAAAACAAATCCCAGCTAGAAAGGCACTCGGAAGAGATCAGACCTCCGCTGAGGTCAAACAGTCCTCAACCTTTATCAAAACCAACCCCAATCCATCATGCATCTCTTCACTGTCAAAAACCACCTGGACACATCACAACTGTTTGTAGTTACTGAATAAGCATTGTCTTCGCAACAGTCCAGTGGTAGTTGCAGACTTCTACCTCAGTGTGTTACTGAAAACACAATCCTCCCCCCCCCCCACCTCCTCCTGCTCCATTCCCATTATAAACATTATATTGTTCATTTGATCAAGGATGTAATTCCGATACACACCACATCTTACAAGCTTGCAGATAGTAATACTTCTGATAAATCGAATTTCTTTTTTCACTGCATCACAAATTAACACACACAAAAAAACACTGTTCCAATGTTAAAGAAGAGAGGAGAAAATATCGGTTTGTATCCTTTGACCCAGATCTGCACCGAAAACCGAATGCATTTGTCAACGGGCTACATTCCATCTTTCCATCAATTATGTAATCTTGCAAACAGCCGGCCATACGACCAGATGTGGGTGTGAACATATTCTCTTGGCGAAGGTAACAAGTAAATCAGTCACATTGTTCATCACCCCAGACGACCTCAAAGGGCCATATCAGGGAGGAAAATCACCCAGCAAGCAGTCAAGGCGTCCAATCAAACCTGACTCAGAAATCAACCTGGCGTGACCGAAACATGGCAGCCATTCCACCTGAGCACCATGTTGGCAGAAGCCTGAAAGCTCCAGTAACAACAACCATAGAATTCTGCTGAGGTATGCTTTTCTTCTCCTGTTGAAAACACCATTGACACTCAGTAAACATGTGTCCACAGCTGAGTTATCTTACTTTTTTTTCCCATCTACCAATAATTCATGTGTTCATGGACAAAATTCCAATCTTCCATAAAAAAGTGCACAAATCACATCAGCATATTTCAGTTTACAGGCCCTGGTTATCCCCATCTGTCTAAAGCTCTGGTATGATATTAACCAAGGCTTCAGTTCCTTGATTGGCACCTGCTGCAGGCTACAAGGTGGAAAAGAGGACTGGTCAGAAAGATGCAAAAGACACTGAGACAGGTCTTTCCCCTCCCCCCCTCCCCCCCCCCCCCCCTCCCAGCTCCCAGCTCTGTCACCCAATGATTTACATGCCAAAAAGCAAATGAGAGGTTTAAGAAAAACTTCCATCATGAGAATCAATTTCAAAAAACAAAAAATGAAATTATCTGTAATTGTATGGACCTGTTTTTTCTTTCCTTTTTTTTTTCTTTGAAGGATAAAACATAAGGAAATATGTCAGAGACACACCAGGCCATTTCTAACTGAAATGCACCTTTCCTTTCCCTACAGACTTCAACAAAGTTCACCGAGTTTAAGCCGCAAGACTAGATGCTTATTTCATTGAGGATGCTTCTGCTTTCTTCACCTTCCAATATTCCGCGCATGCGCATCCGAGCCTCTGCTGGCATCTCTTCTTCACTCTGCAATATAGCATCTCCAACATCAGATGGTTCGGAATTTTACAACCCCTACTGCCATCTAAATTAATCATAACTCACTTAAATTGTCTTAAGTTTTCATACAATGTGACAAATCTCCTGTGAAAACGTTTTCTTAAATTCTTGTTCACATTTATCCCCCCCCCCCCCCCCCCCCCCCCCCCCCCCATCTCTCCATAAACTCTCATAAACTCCCTTTCTTTGTCTTCTTTGTGATATCCAACTGAGAACTTGTGCTCTCTCTCTCTCTCTCTTTCTTTTAATATTATCAATAGTACAGTTGTACTTCTTGCAAGATTAACAAAGAACTCACAATTGCCAGCAACAAACCCTCTTCTAACCTCTTACATCTGTAAATATAGCTCTTCTTACAAAGGAAACACACACGCAAAGGCAAATATGCAATCATGCAACAATAGTCATTAAAATACTGATACTAATCAGACACAAGAAACTGCAAACATGGATTAAAAAACAAAATATTCTCAAATCAATGCTATCCATAGGCACATCATTACTGAAATACACATAAAGACAATGTCTGCACCTCCAATGTCTTCCTGTTTCTAACAGTATTACACTTCAAACTGATAAGACTATCCATCTTATACCTGGCATTATGCAAGCTCATGCTACAACAGTTTGCTAAGCTCTTTCAGCTGGCATTGAATGAGGAACACTCCTGACTGAGAACGCACCTCATCGCTGTCGTCTCCAAACGCCCGGGCCATAGCTGAGGTTTTCTTTAACGACGATGTAACAGGGGCTTCTTTGGCTTTGGGCTTCAACTGCAACAAAGCCTCCTACTCTCAGTCTGTCCCCTATAGAGCATGGTTTGTGAGACAGTGCTGAATATCAGCTCGGTTTTCAAGTCAGTCTGTGGCTGGTTGTTCATTAATGATAAATCTGTCAACTAAAATAAATCACTCACTACAGACAATGTATCAAATAATGTGAGTAACTAGCATTCACAAATTTAATACTGCAAATAATTATTTAATACACAACAATTTCCAAACACACTTTTATCATTTGAGTTTTCAATGTTCACCTTCTTGTAAAATATTCAAGTTTAGATCCACTGCACATTTACTCTAACATCATACTTAATTCCATATATATTCGGAACAAGACGGCTGACAGCAGTTGGTTCTAGTCAATAGATGCAGATGAAATAGATGGTTCCAATCCACAGAAACATATTATTATTACTAGGAACAAAATGTTCAACAATACATATTACATTCAAATTTTAAGTGAAATTTGCATGCAACATCTAACTAAGATGAGCCTTCCATACCATCCCCCTTACCCCAACCACATCTCCTCTGCTTTCTTACAAAAAAACAAAACAAAACAAAAAGTTCCAACACAAACCAGCTGTTGAGGCATATCTGCCCTGATGCTGTCTTTAGTTGTCTGACTGTACTGGATGATTACCATGCATTCAAAATCCGAAAACCATCATCCTGTTACCTCCCTCCTTCTCCTCCCTCCCCTTTCCATCATATCCCCCTGTGATGTAGATTTATTCACATGAGTCAAAAAGCTAAACTGCCTCTCTCTCATTTTCTCAATTAACTTATCACTGTATTACAAAAACAAAGAATAGAAATCATAATTTTCAGCAAACCAACTTTGAACTCAACATCTATTTCAATGTCAGTTAAGCTTTCTCTTTCTAGGTAATATGAAAGAAAAAAAAAAAACCCTCACCTGAGAGGATAAATTCATCTTGATAGGTACAGGTTTATTCAACTTTGTGCTGGATGGTCCAATGCTTATTCCAATTTTTGCCGACACCCCTGATGTCAAACTACTTCTGGAATCAGCGGAGGGATTAGGATTACTTTCCGCCTGACCAGATTCTGCCCTTCCACCTTTACCACCACCCATGGACATGCTGAAATTCTTTTTCTCTGCAGGTTCCTCACTGCCCACTTCAGAATCCACGCTGGAGTGATGACGCTTCCCTGGACTTCCAGAGACAGTCACTTGCTTGTTTGTCTAGAACCCATGGCAAGAAGTCTGTTGACTGCAGTAATGTCACCAGGACAAAATCAAATACTGTCCTGCATTCTACTAATATAAGTTTCAGTAGGCACACTTTTACACCTGTTACATATATACAAACACCCACACACAGACACACACACACACACATGCACACACACACACACACACACACACACACACACACACACACACACACACACAAACTCAGCATGCGTATATGCAATGCACGCAAGCACGCACAGACACAATTATTTTGTGGCAAAGATATGTGTAAACATGATTGTGCATGAGTGTAATAGAGAGCGATCAAATGCATACAGTGTGCGTGTAGGTCTAGAGTAAACATGTGAATATTTGCACATGCCCATGAAGACAAGAATATGTATATGAGAATATTACATTTGTGCACATGTATGCGTATGTGTGTGCTTGTGTGGGAGTGTGTATGAGTGGGTGGGTGCATGTGTGTATGTGCGCAAGTATGTGTGTGTGTGAGTGTGTGTGTGTGTGTGTGTGTGTGTGTGTGTGTGTGTGTGTGTGTGTGTGTGTGTGTGTTTCATTCAGCAGGTTCATTACAAATCTTAACACACCTACAATTTCTTTTTTGTTTGTTGTATTTTGTTCGTAAATTGCAATCTGCTGTTCATTTCATTGCTTAAAGAGTATAAGGTTTTTATAAGCCAATGATTATTAGCCTTTCTTATGCCTCATCAAAACACGCCCTCTCAGTGAGACTACTGCCATGCTGCTTAGTCACTCATACGCAACCACATCAGGATTCATTCTGTCATAACAGTCACAGTATCAGCAATCCACAGAGAGCTATATGTACTGGTCATAATGGGACAACCATGAGGAGAGAGATACTGCACTGCTGCCAAGTCACTTCAATCATTTTCAAAGGTGCTTGTTCTGATTCACCTGCACAGGACATCACCTACTGAGCCCCTTTATGACAACATGAAATGAGAAGTTGTGGAAGAAAAACAGCAGTGATCGTCTCCCCTCCACAGTGAGACCACAGCATCTGTCCAACAACAGCTCCATCATTTTGGCAATACTGTAAATCTTAATACAATCTCACAACTAGTATAGGCATGGCAGCAAACTGAAACTTATGACACCGCAAAACCAGAAATTTCATGCTGCAACAGTTAAAACTCCTTTAATGTGATCAGAGAGAACTGGAATAATGAAGACAATACACCACGCTCCATTCTAGTCAAAGACTACGTAAAAGGACTGTATGCTTTCTTAACAGCATCGACCAGACCCCAGAGACTCTCTCAGAGACACATAAATAAATGAAACCTGACTGAGTGGTTGTACTCTTCTCGTCTGTGCCCAGAGCACACTGAACAACTCATGGCGGAAGAGAGCAAGGGCTGACAATTTCCCCAATACATGCCTCCTGGTCTGAGGGGATATGAATACACGATCCTTCTACCCTGCAGTCCACGATGCAATGCAGCACATCCCTGGTCGAATCAAGAAACTTGAACAAATGTTTAGCCTCTTACAACAAAAAAAAAAAGGTGCTAACACAAGAGAGATACAAACGGACAATGTCAGAGTGTGGAGGCACACCAACAGAGGTTGGTCTAATTTCTATTATCGCTTGTTACTCAAACAAATTACGATCACAAACTTACACAGTTAAACTTCTAACATTGCTGAATCCGGTACAGTTTTTTTTTTTTCATAACCCAAGCTTTCATCTGTAAAAGCGATGACATTTGTCAGGAAAAAAAAATACAGCATAGCTTGCTACTTATTAGATAGTACCTACCTGATTTTCACAAGAGGATGGACGGGAAGCAGGTGAACCTGCCTCGTCCTCATCATCGTAGGACCACCCATCTAAGTACTGTTCTGACACCAGAGATTTTACTTGAGCAGCTGACATGGTCACACGTCCTTCTGTGCACACACACAAACTCACAGATTGGTGCTTTATGTAAGTACTCTTTCATATGAGTACAAAGTACAAATTGTTAAAATCCTGCTAGCATAACACGACTAGTCTCCAACAAACTTTTCTTTTCTCCTTTGATTTATTGTACTTCACTTCAAAAAAAAGGTTAACATCACATGTCATAATATTGACTGGCTCAAAGTTTTTCTTTCACAATTATCACTCTTGATTCATTTTTGCAACTTTCATTAACCCTCAATACAGATAATTTTGACTTGACTTCTCTCTCTCTCTCTCTCTCTCTCACACACACACACACACACACACACACACACACACACACACACACACATGAATGTAGGCATGCACATACAGAGGCATATTTCACTTATTAAGCTCTCAAAGTTCCAGTTAAATTCAATTTTGAAGGTTCACAGCGTATCTGCTGACAAGAAAAGATCTGTTCATCTAATATACATCTCTTTTTCTTTCCATTGAATAAAGTTCATGGCTGAAACATCATCAGTATTTCATCATGCCAAGGCACATCGATGGTATTTCTACCTATGAGCTGCAGTTGATA
>JADBJO010000301.1:77500-90000 GCA_016801955.1 Conus betulinus
AGCCACCCCCAGTCTCTCCCTGAACCCTTCCATCAAACCCATGTACATAGTTTTAAATCAGTTCATCAAGCCAACTAAGCCTGAGACACAGCAAAGCGACAACGCCACAACACAGAGCCTTTACGCCTAATAGGCCCGGTTCTATACCGGAAGAAGAAGAAGAAGATTGACTTCCGGGAACAGTCTGGAGGAAGTCCGGGAAAGACTGGATGACACTGGGAAAGACCACATTTACGGACTTTGTGGTCTGGCTCCCCTCCATGCCCTACTTCAAAACTGAAGACACCTCAAAAATCCAAATGACAGCAAAAGATGGATATTATCCGAAAAAAGACAGAGGAATCACAAAAAAATAAATGAAATCAGAACTTGGCCAAAAGGAATGGGCTAGAAAGGCTCTGGAAAGACATGAAAGCACAACACAGTGCCCTCAGCAAAGTGGCTGGAAAATCAGCAAGACGGAGACATAGCAAAAGCTGCCTCAAAACTTTGCCGAGAAAAAAATGGGCCAGAGAGGCTCTGGGAAGACATTTAAAACCCAACACAGTTCCCTCAGCAAGGCGGAATCTGCAAGGAGATGGAGCGAAAACGGTCAAAACCCAACATGCTTCTTCAGAGACCCCTTCCGTTTGGCCAGGAAACTATTTGACCAGCCGAAATCAGGAACATTCATGGTGGACAAAAAATTCTTGAACATATTCCGACCTTCAGAGCAAAGCACCAATCGTCTACAGCGCAAGACAGAAAAAAAAAAAACTCAGTGACAAGCCACTGACGCTAGATGAGGGAAAAGAAAATGGTAAGAAAGCTAGAGCCAATCTTCGCCTGGACCATACTGAATACCCAATCTATTGTACAATAAATGATTCAGTGTCCATGAGTGTCTCCACAAAACGATAAGATCAGTATGGAGGAACCTGAAGATCAGTGACCAACGGATGAAACTGACGGAATGTACAATTTCAAAGAGCCAAACTCGAGAGACGGCCAGTTCAGACCAAGATCACGTCTAAACATTGAGGGGAAAATCTTCTCCGTCATGATGGCCAGGCTGCCCAAATAGCTCACACAAAATGAGTACTTGGATTTGTCAGTCCAGAAGTAGTGTATGTATGGCTGTGTAGAATATGCTACTAAGATTTAGTAAGCAATCCAAAGAGTAAAGGGAAAAGACAAATGTCATCGACATTGTGTGGCTTGATCTGGTAAACACATCTGGATCAGATTCACACAACACGATTCAACCAGCCCTTGAAATGTATCATGTCCTAAAGAATAACCCAGAATTACCGAGTTAGTTTTCCCATGGCTTCTTGATGAGGCCATGTACAGACTAATACTCAACACGAAGAGACATCCTAAGGTGCGGGTAGGACCCAAAGAAGTACTGTCCTCAACCGCTGAAAAAAAGACAGCTGGGGCAATCCTGCACCACTCTTGGAAGCCTGCGCTATGTTCACATAGGGTGCGGGTAGGCACAGGGCATTCCATTAACACGTGAAGGGACATAATGAAATGTGCGTGCCTGGGATCACTCTGGAAACTGGCATAGGAATGGGCTGCCAGGGGGTAATTATGTCCCTGAACGTCTTAATGGAATGCCCTGTGCGTGCCTGCCCCCTTTGTGAACACAACGCAGGCTTCTAAGGGTGGTTGTTCCCAGCTGGTTGGTTCGGCAGTTGAGGACAGCACTTCTCTGGGGTCCCACTCGCACCTTCAGCTGTATATTTTTCCTGTTTGTTGTGTTGGCAATGGAGTAATTTGAAACAGTCCTTTGCACCAAGAAAGATGAAACACAAAATATTTAAACATTTGGACGAGTCAGTTGTTTCATTCAGGATGAGCTTCAAACTGAAGAAATGGCGAATCCTCAGCCTGCCGAAAGAAAAGGTAGCTGAAGAAGATATGTTCACTGTGTGTTTACCAAATCATTCCAGCAATGACAGGAGAACCAGCTAAGAACCCTATAAAGATCGTGTGATGACTCCTTGAAGAACACAAAGAGGGAAAAGTAACCAGGCAATGGATTAGCAAACCGTACAGATAACAGACCAGAGTGGCCTCCCTGCCGGCTTAACTCAAGGTCTGGCGTCTGCAGTTCATGCTGATGCCAAAGTTCCTTTGGTTTCAAGTGATCTCAGCACTAGTACAGTGGAATCAACCAAATTCCAAATCGACAGGTACACTTGGTAACGGCTCGCCGTTCCACCTGGTCTTACTGACCTTGCACTCAACTGCCGCCAACCAAAGCTGAAGCTACCCATGAACTCCAACCTGAAGGGCAAAAAGTTGGGCAAAGCATGATTGCTAACAATGTTGAGGACTCCGGTGACAAAGCTGTAAGATCAATCTAGCCCAAGCTAAAGCAGGCAGAACATGGAAAGTTCGGGAGGTAGCGGACATGGCAAGGGGAAAAAAAAAAACTATGATCAGGGAAATAACACGATACACGCTAACCAACACACAGGGTTGAGGCGAAAAGGAAAATAAAGGGAGACATGGTAGTACAGGTGTTAAAGAAAGAAAAGGAAAACATGCCAAGAGAATCCAAAAGGCAGCTTAGCAAAGCCGATAGGGGCAGTGGACTACATGGGAAAACTCATCCCATAGACACGTTGCACCTCTTAAGATCAGCTTCTTCCCTAGATCTGTATATGACCTCCTGCCTTCGAATTCAAATGTGGTGGTGAAACGGAGTGGGGGGGGGGGGGGGGTCAGACAATTTTCTGTGCCCACTTTGTCCGGACAACCCAACGGTGGAGCATGTCTTGAGTTCACGCAGTACAGCTCCAACCGAGGGAAAGTACACATGGAGACACAACCAAGTGCTTAAAGAGGTAGCACATGCGGTTATCCTGCCAGAGAAAACATTGCTCCACTTTCTTCACGGCAGGAGGCAACAAACCATGGTCTGTAACAGCTGTGGCATCAAGACCATGGAATCGGGATTGGCTGGATGAAGTGGATGACTGAGAATGTGCAGCAGACCTTCCAGAATGAGAAAACCTCCCAGAGGTTCAGAACGAGTGACATAAGACCGGATATTATACTCCACTCACCTCTCAACTCCATCAAAACAGTTGATTCTGGTTGAACTCACTTTGCCCTGTCAAGTCAGGATGGAGCAAGCTCACATCTGAATTGACTGTAAAGTATGGTCAGTCTAGCTATCAGTTTGAGAGAATCTAGCTTCCAAGCCAAAGTCATTGCTGTAAGATTGGAGCTAGGGGGGTTGCTGGCTCGTCAGCCTATGATCTCATGTAACAGCTCGCCATTTCTGGTTTAAGGGGACCAGAGTCCTAAAGGCAATGTCAGAGGCAGCTGAAAAGAGTTTCATCTTGATCTGATCGAGAGATGGGACAAAAGTGACCATCATAAGGCTGAATTTATAATTAAATAATTGAATAATAATTATTATTATTATCAATTTCTCAATCTAAAACAGGTGTCCCGCAGCAATGTGAGAAAGACATTCATCTGGAAAGGGGAACGCCTTGAGCCATCCACCCATCCAGATGTTGATGGTTCAAATCCCAGCAGAGTCAAAGAAAAAAAAATCGAGCAGCAGAGGGGGCATCTGTGCGTCATGGTGTGGCCTGGTCCCATTAGAATACAAGAGCTCAGGACCAAAACACTTGCTTGAGGGGACTTTCTTCTCTTAAGACCTTTCGCAGTCAAGCTCTCGCTGAACTGGACTAAACATGAAACTGAAATTAAAATTGTAATTAAAAATGTAAACTGGGAGGTGAGGGGTGGGTGGATGGGAGGAAGAGCGAGCGGGTTGGGGGAAGAGGAAAGTGAACGGAGATAACTAGCGGGAAGTGGAGCGGGTTAGAAAGGGAAAATTGGGGGAGAGCGTTGGGAGACGGGGTGAGGCTTGGAGAGAGAAATGAAACGAATAAGTAAAATAAAGAAACAGGGGGGAAAAAAGAAAAGGCAGAGGAAGAGCACTGGGCCCCAGAAAGTACAGGGGGAAGAAGGGGGACACGGAGGAGCAAGAGATAGAGAGAACGGGGGAGGGAAGAGCAAGATAGAGAGAAGGGAGGGAGGGAGGGGGAGGATGAAACTACAGTACACATCAATAGAAGAAGTAGCAGAGAGTAAATCAAAAGGAAAGGAAAAGAGGAAAGGAAACCCGAGAGTCAATCAATCTGTCAACTAACCAGTCTTTTAATAGATAACAACATCAGGTGGGTTTTTTTTTTAATACTTTTTTTAATTGACGTTGTGTTACGAAGAGCAGAGAAGGCAGATGATGAGACAAAATAGTAATTGGAGGGGGGGGGGGGGGGGGGGGGGGGGGGGGGGGTAGGTGAGATGGAGAAGTGAAGAAACAGATGTTTTGCAGTCTGAACAAGGGGAACTCATGGGGAATTGAAGGGGAGAGGGGGGGGGGGGGGGGGTGGTGAGGGTTCGACTAGACTAAGAAATTCAACAGATAAAGAAAAACTAGAAGAGACTGATAGAACCAGACAGAGTAAAAGTATACGGAAGGGTTGAGGACGCGATCAACAACATTTAATCTTCCTCTCAGCCAAATGATTTTTAGACACCTACACCATTACATAAGTAAAGACAAGTGGACATAAAGCATAAGGCAAAAAACGGCAAGGTAAGATCCACACTACTTACATTCCAGAATAACGCTGCCTCGCTTTTCCAATTCTGTCACTAGCTGCTGTTAGAATGTTTAACAGTGCGTTGGAGATCCGTCAGCACATCTTATGGTATTCACGGAGTTAAAATGCAGTTCACGAGGGAGGGAATACTAAGTGTCATACACAACAGGATATAATTGGATTCATCTCCCCGAATCGCCAGATCTCTCAAGTTGTAAGGAAAACGTATATACACACCAGATTACACATTAGACCTATGCATGTTAAACAATCCTAATAATAAATCTGGCAAAATTGTAAGAATTCAGTATATAGCAACGAAATTGAAGTTTATGTCTGAGAATAGCCTTATGCCCTTTCGCCCGTTATCTCCGATCTGAATCTTTTTTCTTTCTTTTTTTCCCCAATTTCTTTAGGAATCTACTTGCTGGTAACTGCATTACGTTTTCTCCCTCTTCTAATTTTCCTGTAATTACGAGTCTTTGCAAAGTCTGCAATTAAAAGTTTGAAAACAACCTTTTCAATAGCATTCTATATCCTCTGACGACAGAAATATAAGTAAATGAATGAAGGAATAAGACGCGGTCAGATAATGGTGGAAGGATCGAAATTGAAGTTCAGTGCTGAAGGAGTGGGTGGGGTTAGGGGGTATGGGTAGATACAAAATGAAAAAGAAAGCTGAACGATACACAAATAAAGCAAGACAGAAAGATGTAGGCAGAAAGAAATAGATTAAAGATATAACGGAAGGGAGGATTAAGGGTAGGAAAACAGAGACTAGTTTCCAGTCTATTTTCCTGTTCAATGATTACTATACGAGAACACGGCTTACGACACTTGGACATACATAACTAAGTAAAATCAACAATACTAACAGTCCAGGGTAGAATATTTTTTGAGTAGTTGTCCACTCTTTCTTTAAAAAAATCTTTAAAGTTTTAAGTACTGTCTCCGCCAAGCATGAAACAAACGAATCGCAAGACAAAACACGACGGGTTTCGACCTCTTAGGTCATCTTCAGGCAAGATAAACATCGCTCAGGAGAACGAAAATGAAGAACGAGAAATCACTAACCTCGTCAAATTCGGTGCAAGATGGGCGTTTAAAACACTCTTTCAAACAGTTACTGTTAGAAAGCGTAACAGCACGCTGGGGATCAGTCACAAGGCGTTCACACAGGGCTAAACTGCAGTTCACAAGGGAGGGTATGCTAAAACCCTCACAGCAGAATATATTGAAAAGTAATTTCCCCTACTCATTGTTTCCTCAAGTCCCACAGAACACATTGACACGTTAGACTGCATCTAGAAGATATGCGTATTATATCATCGCAACTGTTATGATTGTAATCCCATAGGAGATCAGAATTTACCAATGAAATTGTATTCTATGACTGAGAACAGACCTATATAATATATCCTTTCGTTCATCTCCACCCATTTGTCCTTAATTTGCCTGCCAGGATGATTCACATTCTGTACGTCGATCAGTATTGAATCAGCTGGAACAACAGTAAGGAATTTAACTTCAGCATTGAGATTATTAACACGAGCAGCAACTTTACATTTCCAATTCTTTTTCGGTTTAACATCACTTTTATGATTAGCCCATCTATATACATTTCAGGGTGACTGTGGACCCAACATATAAAAACTTCATGATAGCTACAGCTAAACCAGTAGGTGGAGTCACAATTCAAATGAGATCTAATGTGCCATTCCCGTTTATCCCAGAAAGAAACAAAAGCAGTCGTCTCTTTTGAATGTGCAGAAGTGTCATATTTTTGGTGCATGTGTAAAACCTTTTTTTTGTTCGAAGGACTTGTGTTAAATTTCCTTCTGGTGTAGCAGATTTGTAGATTTCACGTAAATTTCTTCTTTTCTTGTCTGCCCCTGTAGTTTCGTAGATTTCACCTAAATTTCTACATTTTTTTGTCTGCCCCTATCAAAGTATTTCTGGGGGAAAAGACTAACATCCTCAAATTCACTGACAAAAGGCCCGTAGCAGCCTAGCAAATCCAAAGATGGAGCGGAGGCCACGCCATGTACGAGGTGTTAGCCGCTTGCAATAGCAGGAAGGAAGTACTAATACCTTTGCCAGATATGGTGTAACCCAAATATTCCGCTCTTTCTCGGACAGACTAGCTCTTTTCAGAGTTCAGTTTGAGACCGAAATCATGAAGCCCGCCAAAACATTTTCTGCAGCCACATCAAGTGTTCCTCGCTATTAGCGCTGTACTGCTGTAAGTCATCAAGGTAGACAAGCAGGATCTGGAACGCGCGGTCTTTCAGTGTAGTTTGCATCAGCCTCTGGAAAGTAGTGCATGCAATGAACAGAGCCGTTGGCATTCAGAGATATCCAAAGAGGCCAAACGGTGTAGTGAGTACCATCTGATCTCTACCCAGTGGATCCATTATAACCTGATGATAACCATTGACCAGATCAAGAGTGGAATATATTGAAGCCCCATCCAATGCATCCAAAGAATCATCAATTCTGGGCATAAGGTTTGCACCAGGAACTGATCTGCATTGACTCAACGACAATCAGCATAGAGCCTGATTGACCCATCCTTCATCCGATTGATCACTACAGGCAAGCATATGGACCAGAGCTTTTCTGAATAAGTTTCTCGTCCAGAAGCAACTGGATGTCTTCTTTCATCTCCTGACTCTGCGCAGGCACTATGCATTGGAGTTTAGATGAGACAGGGATGTCATCCTGTAACCTGATTAAATTACTCTCTCTCTCTCTCTGTCTCTGTCTCTGTCTCTCTCTCTCTCTCTCTCTCTCTCTCTCTCTCTCTCTCTCTCTCTCTCTCTCTCTCTCTCTCTCTCTCTCTCTGTCCCAGATCCTGGTCATCCCTGAAACAAAGATGTCTGAATTAGGCTTGAGAAACTGTTCTAATTGACGACTCTGGCATGGCATGCATCAGGCCTCACTGACATCTTCTGGTCAAAGGGACGGGTCCCGACATTGACCCTGACAAAAGGCAGCAGCACAGGAAACAGTAAACTGACAACTGAAGACTTGCATAGAGACTGACTTGCTAGGGGCTTCCTCTCCCCCATCGGACCGTGTTGTCCCCAGTCTCGTACGAGATTGTAAACAGACGCCCTCAGCAGACTGGTTTACAACATTCACAAAGGAACCGTTTGCCTGCACTGTGGTGAAAGTACTCGGAACCAACAATCCTTTAACTGTACTGTCTGAAAGGGGTTCACCTAGACCTTGCTCCAGCTACCGGTGCCTCTCCTGATTTCCGATTCCAGTTGCCCATATAAAAGCTGATGATCTTTGCGGAACATAAACTGAAGTTTTACCAGCGTCTATGGCAGAACACTGCACTGTCGGTGGCTAGGAGATTATTTCAGGAATCCCTTCCTTTAAGACATCTATTTCCAGGATGGAAACTAGATTTAGCGATCCTGTATTCCTCCTAAGTAGGATCCCTCTATCCTCGACTACTTTTTCCCCGACCAGCATGTCAGCTTCAAAATACCCCAGGCAAAGAATCTCAAGCCCCTGTAATGGCACCATCTCAAAAACTCCGCTCTGGACCCAGAATTGTGAAACATTAGCCAAGTAATGATTCATGAGACTTTAGGAGTAACCGTCCTTCTTCTCGTTCATGCAAAGTCTGGACACCAGGACCCAGACAGGGTCTTATAGCTTGTGCGGCGATGGGTATTCTGGCCCTTCATGCACATTGGAGTGATGTAGATGATGGAGGTCGCCATTGTCAGAGATACCAAATAGCAAAGAAGCCGAGCGCCATGGAGCATGTATCTACGGGTCATCTGCTTGCTACCAAACCGCTCGGGGCCATCTCTGTCGACTTCACAGTTCTTGAGCCACCAGGACGGCCGTTAATATGTTTTGGTGGTCACTGATGTGTTCACAAAATACACCATTGCAGTGACGAGACGTGACCGAAAACACTGCCATCTTGGTCACAGTCCTAATCCAGAATTAGATTGTGCAATACAGCGCTCTGCTTCACATTCACTCACATCAGGAGGGAGGGATGCGTTGAAGTGGACATCATTACCAGATTGTATGAGCACTATGGAATCGAGAAGCTTCGCACCACACCGTCTAACCCTTCTGGAACCGAGCTATGCACAGTTTAGTGAAGACTCTAGCGGTTGAGCAGTAGAGGAGATGGCCTAAGTTTCTGCCAGGGTCTGTCCATGTTTAAGCCTACAATTGTACCTCCAAGCCCACCCCTGCCACATCTGAATTTTTTCCTTCTATCTTATGTTTGATTGAGATCCCCATCTTCCCCTTGACATGATTTTTGGGACAGAAGGTCCGGAACTGGTAAGAAAGTCATGCCTACTGCTCTCTGAGCCCTTGGCCAGACTGAAGGTGGCTCTTTGCAAAGGAGAAGTGCTCTCAGCTGACCACAGTCAAGAGGAAGGAGCGGCATGGCCGAGGATTGTTTTTCGAGATTTGAGATTTTGTTGTGCGTCACCAGCAGCATCAGAGACGACTCAAAATCCACCCATTACTTGGGCAAAAGGATGTTTGTCATAATCTCAGTACCTTGGTAACACAGAGGTCCGTTTGTCATCAGGCCTTTGGACAGTTTGAGTCCCGAGAAGAAAGGACTCTCGTGGAGATCCAGCATTCTTCCCTTTCCTGGATGAATTCTGATGCACCTTCCGAGGTAAAAGCAGGCGGAAAGCCCGAAAGGTGAAAGAACCCCATACACCAAATGGCCGGTCGTAACGCCCCCGGTCCCCGAGCCGAGAACATCTTCGGTTCCTGCAGTTTTACCACCACCAGCTCAAGAAAGGATGGACGTCTCAGGAGACAATCGGCCTATTCCCCAGCCATCCGGCGACATTCACACAGATGCTGAGACCCTGTAAGACTCAAGCGTTCCGTGCGGTTCCAGTAGAAGCAGGAAAACAAACGGGGTGTCTGATTACCAAATCTCCGGTATTCCCTGCATGTGCTGTTGGACGAGTGTTGTTTGTGGGTTGGTTCGTTCCTTTTGTTTTGTTTTGTATGTATCAGCTGTCTGGTACATGGTGTTTCATTAACTTCTGAGTTTTGTTTTCTTTCTTACCATAGTTGTATGCCTGTGGCAGCATACAAGTTGCGTACCGACAGCAAAAGACTAAACAAATATTAGTGAAATTTGCTTGTAAGATAGTTTGTTTTGGGGATTACTCTAGTAATTCCCTGTTACTTGGGAAAAGGGTTGTTTTGTGCCGGTAGAAAACCTTTCTCTGTGTTTGTGTTTTGTTTTCTTTAAATCCTCCTACCGGTCCACTCGCTTTCATTCGAGAAATGGTATGGTGTTCTGGTACATGTCTTTATATGATCGCCAGTCTTGTTGACAGGTTAAGTTCATAGTTTGCAACATTTTCAAAATTCCCGATTTTTTGATCAGATACATTGAAAGGAATGACTGATGCCGCGCACACTGGCTGGACAAAAGAGCCACTTGCCTCTAAAATCCTGTACTAAAGTCGCCCAAGGTTTTGTAAACAGAACGTGGAGATGCAAAAGGAGAAAATTGTTGAATGATGGGGAGGGAGCAGTTGTGTCAATTACAATACAGCACACATTCTGTCACTGTGCAGGCACTGTCAACTCTTCATCTGCCCTCTCCGCCCACATTACTTTCAGTGATCGTTAAGTTCCTTTGACGTCCCAGTGTTTAATCTGTTTTCATATCTATTTTAATTAATTAACAGAGAGAGAGAGAGAGAGAGAGAGAGAGAGAGAGAGAGAGAGAGAGAGAGAGAGAGAGAGAGAGAGAGAGAGAGAGAGAGAGAGAGAGAGAGAGAGAGAGAGAGTGAGATGAATTGTGTGTGTGTGTGTGTGTGTGTGTGTGTGTGTGTGTGTGTGTGTGTGTGTGTGTGTGTGTGTGTGTGTGTGTGACAGTACTGGTGCAAAAGCACATGCAAAGATGCTCTTTTTCTTTTTCTTTTTCTTTTTTTTTTCTTTTTTCTTCTTCTTCTTTTTTTTTTTTTAATCTAGAAAGCTGAATCACGGAAGTGTTCATAGACATAAACAAAAACGACATATTTAGCTGGCACACCTATCTTGATATTAACGAGCAGACACACACACACACACACACACACACACACACACACACACACACACACACACACACACACACACACACACACACACACACTCACACACCACACACACACACACACACATGCACGCACACACGCACACACGCACGCACGCGCGCACGCACTCACTCACTCACACACACACACACACACACACACACACACACACACACACACACACACACACACACACACACACACGCACACACAGGCGTGCGTACACATGCACATCCAGTTAAGCATTTACTGTAAAGACTATTTGCAGATATGTTGTAGGATGTAAAGAGGAACATTTATATATACTTAGATAACCACATTATGCATACACTTGCATAATTACAGACATTCATGCATCTCTCTCTCTGTCCCCCCCTCCCCCCCCCCCCCCCCCCCCCCCCCCCCCCCCCCCCTCCTCGTCTCGTCTAATCACAGATGTGAACAGACGTAAGACTAAAGCACTGCTACTACTACTACACAGAGTAAGATTCACACACACACACACACACACACACACACACACACACACACACACACACACACACACACGCGCGCGCGCGCGCGCGCGCGCGCGCGCACTCTCGAACATACATTTAGTAGTACATATCCAATTTCAAATGTCGAGAGAGAAGGTCTAGTTGCAAAGTGAGGCGACTGCAGGCGGAAATCTAAACAAATTAGAAAAGTTGTTGATAACGCACTGCCCCTTCCTTCCCCCCCCCCCCCCCCCCCCCCCCCCCCAAAAAAAAAAAAAAAAGACATGGACAAACGAATCACATGACAAAACACGACACTCACACTCAGCAATTGCTCGTTCATTTTCGTTGTTCTAAGTGTTGTGTATCTTAACTGAAGAAGACCTATGAGGGTCGAAACATGTCGTGTTTTGTCTTGTGATTTCGTTTGTCTACCTTTTTTTTGGGGGGGGGGGGGGGGGGGGGGGGGGGGGGGGGGGGCGGTGCGTTATCAATATCTTTTCAAATTTGTCGAACGAGAAGTCGATTGTGATGCGTGTGAGTGGAAGGCGGTGTGCAAGGCTGCGGCGTTGTATTGGTGAATTGACGTTATCTCATTCTGTGCGCCAAATCAAACCGCTTTCTGTTTTTGAGGGCACTGGATCTTTGAACGACGTAACATTAGATGTAGATCAGCTGGGTGGGCGTGGTTTCCTCGGTTTGACCCGGAAGTTGAAATAAAAGGGCCAGGCACAACCGAAGTGCTTTCAGAGTGAGTTCACAGTGTAACTCTGGAACAGCGCGCTGTTGAACTATTGCGGGTTTTTGTTTATATTATGTTCTGATCCCTTCTTCATGAAGAAAATCAGCCAACTATTATTTGATCAAACACCATGGCCTTTCACAGGTAAGTTCTCAAGTGTACCAACAATTCCGTTGATTCTGGGTTGCTCTTTGTTCCGAGTTCGAAATTGTCGTCTGCTTTCAAAGCCTGCCGACTGGCCGCATCTTTACGATAGCCGCTCACACTAATTCAGGTTGGCCTACATGCGTTCACACTGTCATTGCTGCTTTTCTTTACCAGTGGGATCACCTCTGGTCACTGAACCATTCACAATTCGTTTTGGTTCTTCCTTGTTCCAAAGTACGTAGGATTAGTCGAGTAAATCTGCACAGCCACAAATCCGACTTCAAAAACATGCGCGCCTACTTAGTATACAGCTACGTTCGAGTGAACGGCAACGGTTTGATCTTTGGACTTTGGACACGCGCTCTCACTCTGTCTCTCTCACTATCTGTCTGTGCCTCTGTCTGTCTCCTCTCTG
>JADBJO010000301.1:97500-180000 GCA_016801955.1 Conus betulinus
GACTACACTGTGCCGTTACTCTCTTACATTTAATTTCAGCATTACCAGTGTATAATTGTGGCTAAGCCTAATATGTCTGGAAACCAAATGCACTGTCTGCATTGACCTGTGCATTAGGTCACCTTGAGACCCACACCCAGTAAAAGTGCCAGTTCTTTTATTTTTTCAGAGTAACTTTCTTATCAAGGGGTAACTTGGCCAGTGACAGTTGCTGGGCATTGAACCAGCTGGAATGAATATGCCATTGGAATTGAAATCATCGCAACTTTAAAGTGACAGCCCTCACAGATCTAGTGCTCCAAAGATCTGAACATGATCTCACTAGAAGCATTGAAGAAAAAACTGATGACACCATGTGAGCAATGCATAGATGGAACACAGAATCTGAGACTTTTTCCTGTGTCTTTATTTATTAGTGACTGGTGTATAAAGGGACAGCAATGGATTTCTGGAGATGCACTTACTCTTAGATCACGTGATGTGGCTGTTGTCTAAACTATCTTGGAAAATCCTGATACACTACAGACATCTGCTGGGCTGGTTATAACTTTTAAAACTCTTGAAAAAAAATATACTCTATGCATACATGGGTAAAGAGAAAGTTACTGTGCTTTTTTTTTTCCATTTCATCTATAGCATGCTGAATTTTGGAAAGAAACAATTCTGTGAGTCTTAAATCATCAGTTTTTTTTGACAAATATATCTCTTCATTGCATGACATAAGTGAATATTTTTCTTGCAGAGTACATCCGTTTGGCAGACCAGTACATACCGGTAGCAGGAGGAACCAACAATAACAATTACGCCAATGTGGAAGTCATATTGGACATTGCAAAACGCTCTCAAGTACAAGTAAGCATGAACTTCTAAAATTCTCATCCATCTGTACTGACTTTGGGTTTTGCTGATAATCACTATCCATCCACCTGTTGTACATGCTATTATGTTTTATTCCATATAGGTTATTTGGGAGGGTTGTGCGTTATGACGCAGCATTCAGAGGACTGAACTTGCGCTTCTGTTTGTCTTATTTGTTCTATGGTCAGAACAAGCCAAAAAGTTGTTTTTTTTTTCTTTTTCCTTACCTTGTGTTGAGTATGAACGGCAAAAAGAATAATTTTTTTTTTCTTATTACTTATTAAGCAACATTAAGAAATAACATGATTATGGATAAATTAACAGCATTCTAAATCAAGAATGGTGATGCATATATCATTGTAGACAGATGTGTTTAAAATCAGGTGACCAAAGTGTTCTGAGTAGACATCTTTTTTGGACTGATGTTTGTATCTTCATAATGCAGATAAATAGTGATAGTCGGTCATACTCATTAACCCTTTCACCGTCAGACATTATGTTTAGCATAAATCCCCATCGCAGCCATTTTTTTAAAAAAAAGCTCTTATTTTATACCAGCATATGTGAAATGCAGATATCTCTGGAACTAAACAACCAATTCTCATGCTATTTTTTGTAAAATGGAGGAGATACACTGTACTTTTGTTATATCATAAACATGTTAGTGATGGTAAGTCAACAACAGTTTCACATTTTTGGTAATTTCAAGTGCAAAAAAAATGCAAAAAAAAAAAAAAGAATGCTATGTTTCTTCTAAACGTAAAAAAAAAAATGAAGAAAGAATGCCAACAACTCTCAACAGGGAGGAAAAAAATACTCCACTCACAATTGAAGACTAGAAAGTATGGTATTTCCAACAGAAAAGTGGAAGAAACAGCCACAACTACTCCAGTAGCAGAGAACACACACACACACACACACACACACACACACACACACACACACACACACATTCTTATGCCTAACTGGTACACATGTAAGAAAGAAAAAGGGAACACACACACACACACCACACACACACACACACACACACACACACACACACACACACACACACACACACACACACACACACACACACACGTCCCTTTCACTCTCAACAGTAATAGTTTTTTTATGAACACAAAGTCATTCATGTGCCTGTTGGTCTCTGAACCCTTGAGAGCCATTCTGATCTATATGATCAGCTGTACATCCACTCAAACACGTCTCTGCTGCTTGCCTCTCACGTGTCAGTCGGCCACGCCCCCTTCAAACCTTGACCAGCAAGAGTCGGCCCACAGCATGTGTGTGAAGTTCGTTGCCTAAAGTCTTAGTTCGCTTCCTCACCTAGAGTTAGTGAACAGTCAGTCAGTGCTGGCTGGCTCAACGCAAAAAAACACTGGGGTACACACGGTAGGGTAGTAAGTGGGCGTCTCATCAGCCTCTCCCAACCATTTGGCCACGGTCCAACGCCTCATGCTGCAATAATTCGGTCAAGCCCTCACTATCATTGTTTACTCGTTACTGTCTGGGTCTTCTTCATCGGGATTAGGAACAACTGACTGTCTATTCAATATTCCTAGCACTTGATCTGTGGTAAATGTACGGCAAGGTCGAGTACGTAAAGTGCTTGGTGGTGACATCATAGTGAATGGAAAAACAATCGGAATAAAGTCGATAAAACACTGAACTGAATAGTGTTCTGACAAAGCAAATGGCTGTAAGCACGGGCCAGACCATTCCCCAACTATGACGTTTATTGCTGGCTGTTTATCTCATGAACTTGGATCGTGAGAGTATCGCGAGTTAGGTCACCCTACTTTGTCGCCAAATGATGACTTTGGTGCTCAGCTCTGTCGTCGCCAAAAGGCAACTTTGGCGGTGTAAGGGTTAACTTCATTGTTTTCAGAATTACCCAACAGATAAGCAAACAGACCAGAAAGTATAACAAAACTTATAATGTTAGTCAGCATAAAACAGTCATTGAAATGACCATAAGATAGTGTAACATTTTATTATAAAGCAGTGTCATCTTACATTGCTACAAATGGTGAATTTTTAATACCTTGTGTGGCAAGCCACATTGTGGTCATACACCTTCATTGTTGACTGTTTGGCAGGCAGTTTGGGCAGGATGGGGACACGCTTCAGAAAATCCAAAGCTTCCTGAATTGTTGCACAAAAATGGGATCCAGTTTATTGGTAAGTTTACTGACAGTTGCTGCCTGTGTACCATCAGTCTGGACTTCGCTTGCCTCTCAGTGTTCTGTGTTCCATTTGTTTGTTTGTCATTTGTTTTACTGTGGCTGAGACTGTTGATGCTGTCTTTGAAAGGTTTAGTTTATTGAATGATATGTCACCAGAAATGTGAGTTTGTTTGATCATATTTAGACATTGGAGTTATTTTGAGCATTATGGGTACCTATAGTGAAAGGCTCATGATCTGAAGCAAACTTTGTAGAGTTGTAAGTTGAGGAAAATTATTATGATTGATTTTCGTGAGTGGATTCAGCATCATGTGCTGTAATATGAAATTTACATGTTCAGAGTTGTATGCTGTGACAGAGATGTAGTAGAGATATATGGTGTAATCATTTATAGTGTGGTGAAATGATTATAAACATGATTAAGAAATGTGATGTGACCATCTGTGGCACTAATGAAATAATTATTGATCTAGTAGAGAAACATACATACTTATCATCCAAAGCGCAAATGTAATCTTTAGATCTAGTAAGAGCCATACTTTAATTACCTCCTTAGCATAGATGTAATAACTGTAATCTAGTGTTGAGTCATCATGTAATAGGCCCTAGCATGCATGTAAAAACTACAGATCTAGTAGAGAAACGTAGTGTAAACATCTGTGGCATAGGT
The DNA here is from genome assembly GCA_016801955.1 of Conus betulinus. Classification (NCBI taxonomy): domain Eukaryota; kingdom Metazoa; phylum Mollusca; class Gastropoda; order Neogastropoda; family Conidae; genus Conus; species Conus betulinus. Next base: position 101,218 of record JADBJO010000301.1, read on the forward strand.
GAAAAGTCTCATCTCTGAAGTTTGTAAAAAAATGGTGAGTGGTGGATCATATGACATCCTCTGAAGCCAAAAGTAAAACCCAACTATAGCCATTTTTTTTTGTAATCACTTTGATGATATTGTTTTATTTTTGAAGGGCAGCAATGAAGCACCAACACATGAGAGACAACCTGTCAAGCGTTCATGCTCTTTTGAGTCATGTTTGTCAGTAAAAACAGTGACAGTTCATTCAGCCACCTGTGTTTGGAAAAGCCTACATTCTTGAAGTGAACATGATTTCCAATTTATCATTTCAGAATATTTTATTTGAATTAAACTTATCTGATGAAAGGTAGAGATGAGAAAAGGTAAAAGTCCTTCAGAAAAGAACCTTAGTAATATAAAAGTGAATGTGGGTAAACAGAAAAAAAAGAGTGTTCTACTAGCCACCATGATACAGTTATTGTTGCAGTCTATGGATGAGGATGTTGTGCATTGAATCCCATTCGGGGCATTTGTTTTTGTTTATGTTATTTTGTGGCCCTGCTGGCTCCTACCCCGAGTTGAGTGCACAGGGGGCTCAGAATGAGAAAACTAGAATCAGGCTTTAGTGTTTCATCTGCTAAGAATTAGTGTTTCATCTGTGAAGGTGTACGTATCTCTCAGGCCTGGTTGGTTTGGGTGAGCACATCCCTGTCATGTAAACTCAGAGCAGGATGACAACTCTGATTTTCATCCCATTGATCATCATCATCACTAAAAAAAAAAAGTCTATCAAATTCAGTGAGTCTTCATCCCCTGCCCTGATAGGATCTCCCTTTCCATTTCCTCTCCCGATGCATGCCTGAGGTGGGTGAGTGTCAGAATCTTCGACAAATGCTAGTTCTAGGGACTGTCATTGGGTGGACATGGTGGCGCCATCTGGATAGAGATGCTTATTAATGAGTTTACATCCTAATGGTATATGAAATCATAGTGCTTATTTATGGTGGTTTTATGATTAAGCAATAATTCCTGTCAGTTGGGGATTTAGTCAATTGTGTCCTGCATATGTTAAGATCAGAATAGGCACCTCAGAATGCTTCAGAACAAATTCAGTGATAATAGAAAGTATTCATTTGTTGGTTGCTTCATGAGAATAGGTAACTGATGGCTGGTTGTGGATTGCTGATGTTGAAGCTCCAGCCGGATGCTTCATGGTGTGGTTGTATATGGGCAGTCAGGATTCAGCATAACAGTAATGCCAACTACAGGCATGAAAGATAAGACAGAAAAAGGGTAAAAAACACAAAGCAAGATGGGCAAAATTCTGTGAAAAAAAAAGAAGAAACTCCACTTTGATAAGTTGATAGATGAAAACAAAACATACGTATTGACAAAAAAGTTTTTTGTGTGTGTGTGTGTGGATGATGCCATATCATGGAAAAAGTTTCTCAATTTTGTACAGAGAAAACTGTTTTAATGAGAAAGTTAAACAATATAACAATACAGTTCTGTCACATGGCATTTTAAAACTACATGGTTAGATGGATTTAAAATGCAGAATTGAGTATACCTGTAATACATAAACATATGTTTATGCACAAATGGGCTAACTGCCTGTACATGTGTGTGTGCGTTTTATTCAGTGACTTGTACCTGGAAACACACTGTTCAATGATTTTTTTTTTCATCACAAGGTCCACCGGAAGGTGCCATGTGGTCCCTGGGAGACAAAATAGCCTCCTCCATTGTGGCCCAGACCGCTGGCGTTCCCACCCTGCCATGGAGTGGTTCTGGCTTGATGCTGAGCGATTTGGACAGTGGCGACAGACTACCAATGGTAAACCTGTGGTGGTGCCTATGGATGTGTACCGTCGCGGCTCCACCGCCAGTGTGGAGGAAGGGCTGAAGGCAGCGCAGACCATAGGGTTTCCTGTCATGATCAAAGCCTCAGAGGGAGGTGGTGGGAAGGGCATCCGTAAAGTGGAGCAGGCCAGCGACTTCAGCACCCTCTTCAGGCAGGTAGGACATCCAGTGTAAAATGTCGTTTCCTTGTGCTAGGTGTGTTTTGCCAGAATCAAACAGGTAACTGTTCATCAGAAGAAAAAAAATCAGAACAATGGGGCTGTACTTTTTGCTGCAAGATTTCATCCTATTGGAGGTTTTTTTTTTTTAGTGTGTTAGTTTTTTTTAAACTGTATTGTGTGTGGAGTTTTTTTTCCGTTGGGAAATTTTTTTTTTTAATTGCACGTATACAGGAATGGAAGTTTTAGTTTCATCAGGTGAAAATCGAAAATGTTTCTGTACAGTGGTGACATAGTGCAGGCATTTACATTGTTATGGTCTTCTTTGTTTTCAGTGTCAGTACTTTTTAAGCTGTGAATTAAAAAAAAAAAAACATTTTTGTTTTAGAGAAATGGGTCAATAACCACTGTTCATTTGTTTGTCTTGATTTTTGTTTCTTTGTTTTAACTAGATAAGGAGCATCAGATGTTGTACTTAACTCTCTTGATTTGAAAACTGATGTCTATGTACATATCTTTTGAATCTAGGCATGATTAATTGAAGAACTTGTTCTGGACAAATGACATTTTCAGAAATCATGTGCTTTTTAAAAGGTGGATAAATGACTAAGTTTTCCACAAAAAGTATGTTTTGTTTCATATTTCCATGGAGATTTCTATTCTTCAGAAAGAGAAAGTAAAACTGTTAACAGTTCCTGATCGTCTGTGCGGATGTGTTTACTTCTTGCAAAGTGTGAGAAACTTGAGTTCAGTGAAGTTGTACTTGAAGCTGCCCTGACAGGCATCACTGAAGGCAGAGGATTGTGTAGATTGTACATACATGCATACACACTTCTCTGGCATGATATTCAGATTTTACTTTTTTTTTTTGTTGTAACTGAATGAAGTTTTTTAGAAAAGAAGAAAAGGCTGAAAAGATGACATATGCGCTTTATCCTGCCATGAATAGTTTACCTCCCTTATTAAATCAGTCGGTTAAGAATATACAGACAACATAGCAACTATCATGCAAGAAGAGAAGTCCAGAAAATAGCAGAGAAGTTCAGAAATACTATTCTGATGTCCTGCTTGGTGGACAGAAATACTATTTTGATGCTGCTTGGTGGACAGGTTCAACAGGAAGTGCCAGGCTCTCCCATTTTCATCATGAAGCTGGCATCTGCTGCCCGCCACCTGGAAGTGCAGCTCCTGGCAGACAAGTATGGGAATGCGATCTCCCTGTTTGGACGTGACTGCTCCATTCAGCGGCGGCGGCATCAGAAGATCATTGAGGAGGCTCCAGCCAGCATAGCCAAACCTGATGTCTTTGAGAAGATGGAAAAGGTAGAGACTGGCATGCACCTGTGTTGTGTATTTCAAGCAGTGGATGATGTACACTATTATGATTCTTTTTCTTCTTGTTATAGTGATTTGCTCATTGTTGTGATTAATGTTATACTTAACAGGACACAAGTGCCATTTAATCTTTGTCCTGTACTTTGTTATAACCATGTCAATGTGGCCATTTCGGCGTCCTCACTAACCCCCACTCTGTTTCTAAATTAAGGCAGCTTTTTAATAAAAACTCTGGAATGTGTGGAGGAGCAAAATGGAAAACAAAGTCATTCAGCTTTACTAGACCTGTAAATATTGCGGACAGTTCTCTTTACCCGACCTGTAAACAACGGACAGACTTGAATTTTTTTTTTTTTTTAAACAGACTAATGGTATAATGAAACAAACAGCATGCAATAGTTAATCAGCTAAGGCAAAGGTTCATATGTCTTTTTCTAAAAAAATAAATGACTGCAGGCAGCGGTGAAGCTGGCCAAGATGGTGGGGTATGTGAGTGCTGGCACTGTGGAGTACCTGTACAACGCTGAGGAGGAGGTGTTCCATTTTCTGGAGCTGAACCCCAGGCTTCAGGTGGAACACCCCTGCACAGAGATGGTGGCTGACATCAATCTGCCAGCTGCTCAGTTGCAGGTAGTGCTGTTTTGCTGGTTAGTTGGAGAATGAGGTGACTACAGGCAGAGATCTTACCAAATTTTAAAAAGTAATTATAATGACTCCACCAAACAAAGTGGACAAGTGAATCACAAGACAAACCACGATGCCCTTGACCTCTTAGGTCTTCTTCAGGCAAGATAAACAACACTCAGGAAATGAAGAACGAGCAATACTCATATTTGTCAAAATTTGGCACATTCATTGCCCATCTAGCACCATATTCGACAAAGATAAGTGATTGGCCATTCGTCATTTTTCGTTGTCCTGAGTATTGTTTATCTTGCCTGAAGAAGACCTAAGAGCTTGAAACGCATCATGTTTTGTCTTGTGATTCGTTTCTCCATGTTGTTCGGTGGAGTCATTTTAATTACTTCTTAAAAATTTATTTTGCTGGTATTGGAGTGTGAAGGTCCTTTATTCCCATGCTGCTCTGCTGCACTGATGGGAGTTTACAGACAGATTTGTCTAGGGACCTGGAAATATGAGAGGAGAGTTTTAACTTACTAGATTTCCTTGATGTTTACAAAGTTTGGCTGCACCTGACAAGTTTGGAAAGCAGTTTTTGCTTGTGTTGCTATCAGCATTCCAAAGCAAAATAATGACATTTGTCCATCGAGCAAGACCGTATTTTTGTATCCATCATAGACTCATGTGAGTGCACTGCATAATATTTCAAATCCTTTGTCCAGGTAACATCTTATTACTGTTTCATATCATTGACTCTGAGTGCATGGTAGAATATTCACACCTGTCATCAAGGAGGCACTTTAAAAAAAAAAAAACCTGTTCCCTTCTATGTATTATTGTTAGTGCTCTATGAGAATTTTTAGTCTCTTCATGAAGGTGACACTTTTTCACTGTTCTCACTGTGTACTATGTAAGTGCAGTGTAAAATACATATAGTCTTTCTTTACCCTCTTCAATATGCACTTACCTGAGCTTAGTTACGCCGAAAACCATCGGCAAGATAGGTAACTCCGTAATTTGAACATGGTTTCCCAATTTAAAAATTTAATTTAAAAACAGGAAAGGAAATAATGAACTGAAAATAATTTTTAAAATTCCTACGAATATACATGTTGCTATATCATAAGTTTGAAGAATGTCACATGAGCCATTTACTCGGGAAAAAAAAATCTTTCTTCTTCAGAACTTTCTTCTGAATCGTTGTTCATCATCATATCTCGAATCTCATCCCAGTCGAAATCTAGGTCACTCTAAGCTTCATCACCCAGCACTTTCACTAAGTCTTATGCCGGAAATCCTACAAATCACAGTATCTTCATCACTAAATCTCATTATAGAATGGCAGAAATCAAGGTTAGCCATGGTGAAAAACGGCATTCGACGAACAAAAAATATGGCACGTATTGACTCGCGTTTTTTTGCAAACGGAAGTAAATGGCTACAGGAAGAAGGAAGTCACATTCTCGCGAGAGACTTCCTTTTCTACGAGAAACATGGTGGCGCCCATTGTTGCTACGTGTTTTACCGGCGCTGGCAGGCGCTCAGCCTTTTGGCTGCGTGATTTCCAGGTTGGGTGCTAGCGGGCGCGCACTTGTCAAGAGAGTTAAGGCGATAACTTTTTCACTATTCTCATTATGTAGTAGAGAGAGTGCTGTATAGTATATTCACAGTCTTTCTTCAAGATGCCACTTTTATACTGGTATTTTCATGCACTGTTGGAGTACGCTATAGAAAAATTTACAATCTTTTATCAAGGCAATTGTTTTTTTTTTTTTTTTTATTCATTCCTATATAACATGAGTGCATTGTTCAGTATTTTTGTGGGCTTTCATTAAGGTGACTTTTAAAAAGGACTTTTTTTTTTAACTGTTCCTGTTAGGTACAATGTCAGTACACTGTAGAATATTTGTGGTCTTTCTTTACGGCAACACCTTTTTCACTGTTTTTGTCATGTATTGTTCGAGTGCAGTGCAGAATATTTACAGTCTGTTTTCATCATGTACTTTGTGAGTCAGATATTTAGTCTTTCACCAAAGAATGAGACCTTTCACTGTTCTCATCACATACTGTTATAAGTGCCTCTATGTTACATTTACCGATTTTTCTTGGTGCATCACCTTATTCACTGTTCCTATCATGTACTCTTGTGACAGCCATGATACAGTTAGAGCCTTTCATTAAGGCCACCTAGGATTTACTGTTCCCTTCCCACTTGGTTAACAAGGTTTACAAAGCTTGAAAATTGTGATGATGGAGTTTTGCATGGCACACTGTGTGTGTGTGTGTGTGTGTGTGTGTGTGTGTGTGTGTGTGTGTGCATAAATGAGTAAATGTCTGTATTGTCTACACATGCATGTTTGTATGTGTGTGTTTGTGTGTCTGAGAGAGGGAATGAGAGTGAATTGGAGAGAGAGTTTATTTTCTTTTTTTCTTAATGTATGAAATTTTATTCCTTGTGTTTAAATAATTGGATGTTTTGTAACTTGATTTTAAATTATGTCTGGTTGATAATCACGTGGCTATGGGGTTTTTAAATTATGTCTGGTTGATAATCAGGTGGCTATGGTCTTTCTCTGCATCGCATCAAAGACATCCGCCTGCTGTACGGAGAAGATGCATGGGGAGATTCACTGATTGACTTTGAATCACCCCGCACAAAGCCCCAACCAAAGGTCATGTGATAGCTGCCAGAATAACCAGTGAGAACCCTGATGAGGTAGTGTACATTTCGATGATTCATTAGGCATGGGTGGTGTGTGTGCGTGCGTGTGTGTGTGTGTGTGTGTGTGTGTGTGTGTGTGTGTGTGTGTGTGTGTGTGATGAATTGAACAGCATCACCACCCGTCCTTGTCACTTTATCACCACCACTTCCAGGATTCTTTCTCTCTCTGTTTGATTGGCTTCTTAGCTAATGTCGATCTTCACACACGCATTCACACACACCACATACGCCCTCTTCCTGTCTCCCTGCTTCACAAGACAAGCACAAACCCAGGGTGGCATATGTCTTCCTCTACTCACTCCAGACTGTCACAATCAGACATTTATTCACCCATGATTCTTGCTGTCTTCCCACTCCCACACATCCATTAAGGTCAGGTGAACTGGTTGTATCCTACCAGTTGCCTTCCCCGGACATCAGAGCATTTGCTGCACCTTATTTGCTCATATCTTTGCCATGTTGAATCATGGTGACAGTCCTTTTTATATCAGCTGAACACTTTCTCAAGAGCACCACTTTTAGCACTAAAATTCCCTTTCTGAATGCTTTATACTTAGGTAACTTGCTGTATAGACTTGACGATGAGTCGTTTTTTATTGTCAGAATAATGATACCTTCATTCCTATGTGCAGTGCTCATATTAGCTTCAAGAATTGGCTAAGATGTGTATGGTTTCAAAGTGAGGTGACTGCAGGCAGAAACTGAACAAACTTAAAAGATTTACTGTTTGGCTGAGCGAAGGAGACGAAACAAATTACAAGACAAAACATAGAACATTTTGACCTTGGTCTTCTTCAGGCAAGACAAACAGCATTCAAGATGGTGAAAACGAAGGATGAACAATCTTTTATTCCTCAAATTGGACACAAAATGGATGTGTTTGTTTGAATATCACTCATTTTTGTCTCAGTGTTGAAATGCCATTCTTGGGTACACTGTTCAGGGCTTCAAGCCTAGCTCTGGCACAGTATCTGAGCTGAACTTCCGAAGCAGCAAGAACGTGTGGGGGTATTTCAGTGTGGCAGCTTCTGGAGGTCTGCATGAGTTTGCTGACTCACAGTTTGGCCACTGCTTCTCCTGGGGAGAAGAGAGAAGAGAAGATGCTCGAGAGTGTGTGAATGTGTGTGTGTGTGTGTATGTATGTGTGTGTGTGTATCTGTCTGTCTGTCTGTGTGTGTGTGTGTGTGTGTGTGTGTGTGGTATGTATGTGTGTGTGTGTGTGTGTGTGTGTGTTAGTTCTTTTCAGTGTGATTTATTTTTTTCTGGTAAGATTATGGTTGGTGTTTTTACAGCTTTGAATAGTCTATGTAGAGACATCAGACGGTTTTTCATTGCATGCCATCAACGGCATAACCAGTACCTGTGATGCATATGTATTAAGTACATGAAATGACTGAATTTGCTCAGCTTCTTCACATCCCAGATTTCTCAGATATCAAGGGAAAGTCTTCAAACCTCTCTTTTAAATGATCTTTTCCTCCAGAAAAAAAATCGGTTCGTAGTAGGTATTTGGTGCACAGTGACACACATGCACACACATAGAGATCTAAGGCCATTAGGCCATGTGGGCATATGTTTATGTGTGTATGTATGCATGTGTGCATGTGTCTGCATACCTATGTGCACAGACTCTGTGTGTGTGTGTGTGTGTGTGTGTGTGTGTGTGTGTGTGTGTGTGTGTTGAAATTTTCTAACTTTCTCCTATTCTCTGTGACTTTCCCAGGAACCTGGTTGTGGCTCTGAAAGAACTCTCCATCCGCAGTGACTTTGGCACAACAGTGGAATACTTGATCAAACTGCTGGAAACTGAAGAATATCAGACCAATACCATCACCACTGGCTGGCTAGACCGACTCATTGCCGAGAAGGTGAAAGCCGAACGTCCGGACACCATGTTGGCTGTCATGTGCTGCGCCCTGCACATCGCTGAAGATCAAATCTGCACCAGCTTTTCCGAGTTCACCACATCCTTGGAAAGGTGCAGTGTGCAGGGAATCATTGTATAAATAAGTGTGTAAATTAAGTCCCTGCAGTTCTTTCCCTTGATTTTTTTTATCACCAGTGATAGAAGGTTTTTTTTTGTGGTAATCATCATGTAAAATCTTTTTTGGGGGGTTATTAAAGCAGTAGTTTACCAAAACAAACATAAAGAAAACATGTTTACTGAGAAAAACTGTAGTTTGAGAAATTTCTGGTGTTGTTGCACAATAATTGCTCAAAAAGTGTGAAAAACTCAGATTCTGTTGAGAGTTAAGTTGAGAGAGTGAAAGTTAATAAAATCTGCACTGAATTTCTTTTCCAGTGTTGTCATTTACCTTTCACAGTATCTCTCTTGTAACAGTAGTTGTTATGCAGACTTTGTTTTACAATGAAGCTCACATGATATTTTTCAGCTGTTTCTTAGGTTTTAATTTATGGACTTTCTTTTTACTTTGCATTTTGGGGATGTATGTAGATCTGAATTCTACAACTCTCAGGTAATATCTGTATACATATCTTATTGTTATGTGTTCAGTCTTCTTAAATGTATGCTCATTGAGGTGACTGATTGTGTGTGTGTGTGTGTGTGTGTGTGTGTGTGCACGCATGCATATGTGTGTGTGTGCACGCATGCATGTGTGTGTGCACGCATGCATGTGTGTGTGTGTGTATATGTGTGTGTGTGTGTGTGTGTGTGTGTGTGTGTGTGTGTTTAGGGGTCAAATCCTGCCATCATACTCCCTGAAGAATGTGGCTGATGTACAGCTGATCTATGAAGGGATCAAGTACACATTGCAGGTGTGTTCTTTTTCTTTTTCCTTTCTGTCTTCTCTGTCCTTTTTTATCAGCATTGATCTCAGCTGCCCATTCCAGTCACTCAAGACACAGCTTGGTTGTGGCATTCCTTCACCTTTTTATCCCTTCTGAGTTGACAGTCGGGACAGTCTTTTCGGGCTGTTTCACTGTTGCTGTTTTCACAGAGTCATACCATAAGTCTTCCCTGCTCTTTTTCCTTCTTTTGTTTTGACACAGCCAGGACATAATTCATAACTGTTTATCATTTCTGTATGTGGCATTCATAAGCTTGGAAAGCGTTGTGCTGAGACAAGTCTAGATGCATGATCAGTGCTGGATGCACCTCATACTGTTTTTCAGGGGTGCCCAAGCAGTGCTTAGGCATAAGATGGAATGTAGTAATGAAAGCAGTGCAGATGTTTTGTCTTGAATGCCATATGTCAGAGGAGCATTGCCTCAGCTCTTTCTCTTTTTTTTTTTCTCAAAGATTTTGCAATCACACAATAGACACAGCCACTGTAACAAGATGACCGTCAAGTACACATACAAGAAACAGACATCATGTCAAATTCAGAGACTCAAAACTAAAAAGACAAAAGCTTAGAGAGGGAGTATACATATAACAGCATTGTAGAAATCCCACAGTTTAATGTGGCAGAATAAAATGAGTGCTCATTGGTGCCAGAGCTGATGAAGATGCTCTGGATGAAAACAACAGAGTCACATCTGTTGCACATCTTTGTGTGTACAGCAATACAGACTGGCAGACATTCATCACATTGTGTGCTCAAAATAGATTTTTGTTGAAGGAAAAAATAAACATAGAAAAATACTGCATGGTTCAGATATTTTTGTTTTAATTACAGGTAGTGAAAACTGGACAGAGCAGCTACATGCTTTGCATGAACAGTTCAACAGTAGATATCGACGCACACAGGTAAGAGAGGGGAAAAAAAGAGAGAGAAATGGGGGAAAAAAGCAATCTGTATATTATTTGTTTTTTCTTTCTGTTTTGCTTTTTTTTTTCTTTTTGAAAAAAAAATTATGATAAAAGCAGTCGTTCAAATAGCAACTGTTTGAACACACTACATTCATTTCTTTATTTACTTTTGCCCTTTTCAGCCTGCATAAACTCACTTGCGGTATGTTTGCTTTCACAGTGCATTTAAATGAATTGATGATATTGCTTTAATGGAATCTGCCTACTATTACAAGTAGGTAGTTTGATTTTGCAGGGAAAAAAATGCATGAGCATGGAAAACACACACAAGTATTGCAGTTGCACAGATGACCAGCCATTCTGTTAAAACAATGTCCATGACATGGGGATTTTTCGTCATCAGTTCACTACATGATCAAGATGAAGTTCCAACCATTGAAAACATCAGGCTATATGCAGTGATGGGCAGTTTGTAGCCATATTGAAAAGTTGTTGCATTTCTACAGTATGGTATGAGTTCAATGCATGCAAACAAACAAACAAACAAACACCACACATGTGCACACATACACACACACACACATACACACACACACACACACACACACACACACACACGCAAACTCACACACACACACACACGCACGCACACACACACACACACACACACACACACACACACACACACACACACACACACACACACACACACACACACACACGAAGAAGAATGAGAATCCAAATATTATGCAAAGTGAAGTCCGATTTTACCTAGAAAATAAATACCCAAATCATTTAAAGATATACACAGATGGCTCACTCTTAGATGATCACCGTGCTGGTTCAGGCTTCCGTTGAAAATTTTTCAGATTTTATTCTGCGTCGATTCTCAGTCCGTACTGTACGCTTTACGTTCATTTGATTACAAGAAAAAATCCAAAATGATCACAGAAATCAATCACATGATTAACATTTTAAGTTTAAAGGGAACCAATATCACCTTTTGTTGGGTTCCTTCACATGTTGGATTATATTCAAACGATTGTGCTGACAGAGCCGCAAAAAAAAAGGCAAGGCAAGACAGGGAATCTATAGAAATAAACATCCCTTTATCCGTTACAGAAGGGTATCATTTGCTGGAGCAAGCATCGTGGAACAAAGTTTCAAAATCTCTCCATAGGAAGGAGAAATTCTCCAGTCTCTTACTGAATTCGGTTGGTTCAACAAACAAAATATCTGTGAATTATGGCAACAGTTTCAAATGTAGACACATTACTTCGCTGTCTTATAGGATAAAGCTTAATGCCTTCAAAACAAAATTCAGCAAGAATGTTAAATGTCTGTGCGGTGAACAAATTTCAAACAACACATTCTTCTGGAATGCCAGAGATTGAGACCTATTTTACCGGCTATTTCTGAAAGTTCTCTTGATAGTATCCTTGAGAATTTTAGTTTGTTGTTTGATTTTGCAAACTGTTTACTACGCAGTCCTATGGGACATTTGTTATAGTTTGTGTTATGACTCAACTAGTTATGTAAAGTTGGCTTTCCATACCTTTTTTTTTTTTCATTGTATTGCACACACACACACACACACACACACACACACACACACACACACACAAACTCACACACATAGACACACACATGTACACAGACCTGCCACTTAGCCCTCAAGAATTTGAAAATGTTACTCAGAAACGCTTCCTCGTATTTGAAAATTGTTGCACTTTTCAAGCACATGCAACAACTTGGCTTTGGTATGCCAAGATTAGTTCCCTTCTTAGATTGATAACCTTGGCTTAAGTGGGAAGCTTCATTCATGGTGGGTGTGTACAAGTCAGAACCTAGTGCAAATGAAAGAAAACATGAAAAGAGGCATAGGCGCCAGACAGCATGCTATTGCAGCTATGAACGCTGGGATTTCAGGTCAAGGGGGCTGTGGAAAAAGAAAATATGAAAGAGTAAAGCAAACCATGCACTTGAAATTATCAGGTGCAGGCTAAATTTTGCCCAACTCAGGCACCTGGATCTGATGCTTTCAAAGAGCGGCAATCATGCTGTCCCCTTACACATAATAGACACAAAAAGCCGAGAGTTTAGAGGCTGAGAGAATTGATGAATGCCAAGTGTGAACATTTCCACTTCATTAAAATATATCAAGTAAAAAGGTGTGAAAGAGAAAGTTGATGCTACAAAGTCTCTGCCTATAATGGGCATAGAAGGAGATTGATGGACTGAAGAGCTGACTGTTGTCAGACTGAGTGACGGCGGACTGCTGGTGTCAGTGGAAGGGATGAGCTACACACCACCTACCTGAAGGAGCAGATCAACAATTACCGCATCACCATTGACAACCAGACCTGCACCATGCAGAAGGAGAATGACCCCACCATCCTCAGGTAACTCCTGAACATGTTATGGGTCAGGTTGGATGGTGGGCTTCAGCTTCAGTGTTTGTTTGGTTTGTTTTTGTGCTGTCATTTTTCTCCTACTTACCTGTCCTAAACAGTATATGTTGACTACCTGGTGTGAATTCATGCTTTCCATTCAAAATCCACAAATGTTAAATTGGAGAGAAGGATTTAATCCTTCTCGTATACAGACACCTGATTGATCTTCTCTGCAATGTTGAACTTTTCCAGTTGTGAACGGTTCACTTCAGCTTTCATTTCTTTGCACTGCAGTGAATACGCTCAACTAGTTCAGAGTTTTTTAGATTTAATATTGATTCTCACAAGAAGTGCTATGATGTGGGCCTTTTTAATATTGATTCTCACAAGAGGTGTTATGATGTGGGCCTTTTTAATATAGATTCTCACAAGAGGTGTTATGATGTGGGCCTTTTTAATATAGATTCTCACAAGAGGTGCTATGATGTGGCCTTTTTAATATTGATTCTCACAAGAGGTGTTATGATGTGGGCCTTTTTAATATAGATTCTCACAAGAGGTGCTATGATGTGGGCCTTTTTAATATAGATTCTTACAAGAGGTGTTATGATGTGGGCCTTTTTAATATAGATTCTCACAAGAGGTGTTATGATGTGGGCCTTTTTAATATAGATTCTCACAAGAGGTGGTATGATGTGGGCCTTTTTAATATAGATTCTCACAAGAGGTTTGGGCCTTTTTAATATAGATTCTCACAAGAGGTGTTATGATGTGGACCTTTTTAATATATAGATTCTCACAAGAGGTGTTATGATGTGGGCCTTTGTAATATAGATTCTCACAAGAGGTGTTATGATGTGGGCCTTTTTAATATAGATTCTCACAAGAGGTGTTATGATGTGGGCCTTTTTAATATAGATTCTTACAAGAGGTGTATGATGTGGGCCTTTTTAACCCTCTTCAGTATGCACTTATCTGAGCTTAGTTACACCGAAAACCGTCGGCAAGGTAAGTAACTCCGTAATTTGAACATGGTTACCCCATTAAAAAATTAATTTAAAAGAGAAGAAAGGAAATAACGAAATGAAAATAATTTTTAAAATTCCTACGAATATATATGTTACTATATCGTAAGTTTGAAGAATGTCACATGAGCCATTTACTCGGGGGAAAAAAAAAAAAATCTTCTTCAGAACTTTATTCCGAATTGTTGTTCATCATACCTGGAACTTCATCCCAGTCGAAATCTAGGTCACTCTAAGCTTCATTACCCAGCACTTTCACTAAGTCTTATGCCGTAAATCCTACAAAACACAGTATCTCCATCACTAAATCTCATTATAGAACGGCAGAACTCAAGGTCAGCCACGGTGAAAAACGGCATTTCGACCTCAAAACTTAAAAAATTCGTAACTCGAGAACCACGGCACGTATTGACTCGCGGTTTTTTTTTGCAAACGGAAGTAAATAGCTACAGGAAGAAGGAAGTCACGTTCTCGCGAGACTTCCTTTTCTACGAGAAACATGGCGGCGCCCATTGTTGCCACGTGTTTTACCGCATTTCTGACCAGAGCGTCCAGAACGTTTTAGGGTTTGCTGTAGCTCTTCAGAAGTTGTCTGCTTCAAACCCTTACTATGCTATGGCTTCCATGTCTTCTTCAATGACTGTATCTTCATCGTCTGCTACTGTCAAATGCGTATGTAGGGTATGTTTGAAGCAGTATTTTGGCAATGAGACTCACCAAATTTATGGACTATGCATGAAGTGCTCCCCATTTCAATGGTGTAGTACATGTTGCTTGTGAATTTAACTTGCATGTCAGTCCCTCAAAATTTAGTACCTTCAATCTTGGTTGTCCAGTTTTAGTCTGTGAGTGTTCTGATATTCCCAGCTGCACTGGAAATGGCGCTGGGGTGTTTTGATCTGCGCCTTCCAAATTAAAGGTGTGTGATGCCAGGTAGAAGATTGGTACAGGCAGTCTGGTCTCTGTCCAGTGGATGTGGAGATACGTTTTCATAATGACCTTTTCGACAAAGGGCAAAAGTCTAGCACTTTTAAGAGCTGTAGATCTACTACTGTTGAAAACATTTTGCATATGTGAAGAAAGTTGATGTTAATTAGGGTCCTTACCAGACAGAGTTGTTTTTGCACTGCTTCTTGGGGAAACCTCAACCATGCACAGCTCTGAAGTGTTGTCTTCCTGTAGTTTTGGAATATCTGGCCCTGGATTACTTTGGGCCCTTCATTGACTCTGAAAAAATTGACTCTAAAGACCCTTTTTTTTTTGGCATCAGTCTGTAACCTTAGCCAGATTCCTTCCTTCTCAAGGACCCTTGTTTACTAGTTTGGCATGATGATGGCTCAGTAACCCTGGCCTTGTACCTTTCTTGCTGGCCAAGAACTACAATGCCAAACAATGACCCTGTATCATCTTGCCCATGCCAGCTCCTTCAGCATCACTTCCCAGGTCAAGGTACTCATAAAAGGGGTGGAGGGGTGGGAGGGGATGGTAAGTTGATCGTTCAGTGAAATCTCTTAAGGTTATTTATAGAGGACAGAGTCTGGCTCCCAAGACTTGTCATTGTGGTGGGTTTGGGGAAACTCTGAATCAGCTCTCAGACAATTAGCTCTTGGTTACAGCAGGTATGCAGACAAGCTTATGCCTTTGGCTCGAAATTTTTCTTCCCCAAAGCAGATACCAGGGCACAGGAGACCTTGGCTTTCTTCATCAGTTCAGTGCTCTGAGGGAACATTTAAGGTTTTGCTCTTAGACTACCTTTGGCATGATGTTAGTTCAGAGACATTAATAGATGATGTGACAGTCCTAGACTGCTTAAGAGGGCTTGTTATCATACATTATGACTAACTCTTGAATGTGACTAATTGGGTCTTTTGCTTCTTTCTTTTCAGATTTCAGCTCTTTGTCTTTATTTCTTTTATTTAAAGGATGTTTTGGCGTCGTATACTATACCATGTCAGACCATAGCATTAAACGGCTGTCAGTCAGCTCTGTCAGGCCGAAGTTTTGTGGCGAATGCAGTCATAAGATAGTCACGTGATGCCCACCCTACTTCCGCCTACGGAAGATGCCGATGTTCGTTTACTGTACATCATTCTACTTCGGCCTGTCGCCCAAGCAAGATAAGTTTTGTGCTCTGTCTCGCCTATACTTTGCGTTTGTGTAAAGATTGCTGTTTTCGCTTTCTGAACTCATTTATGTGGCTTGCGCTTATCCCTCAGAGTACTCTTGACGTGTGAGGTTATGGGTGGGCTAGCATTCTAACCTTTATTTAGTGAATTGTTCTCGCGATCGTGGTGCTCCCGGTTCTTGCCTGTTCGTGTAACCGGCTCAAGGTTGATCGGCATTTTCCATCGCCACGTTCGTCGTATTTTCCGGGCCTCTTTTTGTCCCTCGGCCTTGCCTTCTCACTCGCCTTTTCGCCCTTTGTCCCCTAAATTCCTACTTCCAATCTCGCCGTCACTTGTACCACGATCCTGCAACCTCCTGTGCGACGATCGCGGGGCTGGTCTTGTCGCCATCTTGCTTTGCGCCGGTCTCCTTCACTTGTCGTACCATCTTTCTAGCCCACGCTACTACATGTGGTTTGACGTCAAAAATTTGTTTCCTACATTTTGTTTACACTCCTTCCCATCTCTGCTTCGTGTGCGTAGCGATGGCGATCGCCCTTTGTCATTATATTTACACGTGGCGTTACTCAGCACTTTTGGTTCACGGCGCGGTCGTTTCTCACGCATGGTTTCGCTCCTCCCTGCTGCGTTTTTTTTTTTGTCATTGTGCGGGGCTTCGTTTACCTTTGTATTTCTGTTGTTTACTACTGTGTTCGTCTCCCCGCACGGTCGATCGACCTGACTACCCCTGCCTCGATCAACCGTCGTGTCTCCGCTTTACGATCGTGTGCTCCGGTTTTGCTTGGTGCCATTGCCCAAAATGGTGAAGGACTCGATTGGGGCCGAGCAACTCTAACGTTCAGAGTTCGCTCTCTTTCCCGGAGGACCCACGAGTTGGTTCCAACCGCGAGCAAACCGTTCTTTCCTCGGGAGGGAGAACGGACGGCCACGGTAGACGGAGACGACCTTCCCGCGGAGGGGACGCGGGACTCTCCCTCCTCTACCCGACCGCCAGACGCACGACCATTGCGTTCGAAAGGTACAAGGCAAGCGGGCTGCTATTACCAAATGTTTATCGTTCGACCTGCCCAGAAAATCAAAGGGCAAGGCTCCCCTTAAGGGACCCAGTCCGGCCAAAACGTCCCAGCAGGATTCCGCTTCTCCTCTAGCCACCTTGCCTTCTACCTTTCCTTCGCATAGCCAGAAATAAATCTACTATGCCGAGTCACGCGACCCCTCGGCCCCCGGGGACCTTTGCCGAGGCGCGGACAGGCACGGGTGATGGTTTTGGGCAGGAACCACCACCCGTCACTCGCCTCTATGAGACGCGCGGGTCCACTTCTCCCCCCCCATCTGGACTCACTGTCTCACGACACTCATCCCCACCGTGCACAGGTGCAGCCAACACTCCTGCACGAGGAGCGTCCTGTTTCCTCCGGATGCAGTTTTATGGCCACGTCATGGCACGACCATGCACATGACCATAATTCTGGGCGTATGGCCACACCGAGTGCTGCCACAGGTTGTGACCATACACAAAGACGGCCGACCAACCCCGCTCGCCCGTCGCAGGTTCCCCTAGGGGTTCGGGACGTTGGGGGTCCGACCTACTCGGCCCCCCCTTTTGGGCAACGTCCTCGGTCCCGTTCCTCCGGGGGAAGGATCTACCAGCGGGACCACGGGTAACCTGCCCTATTCCCCTGGGCCCGACACGCTCCCGGGGGGGGACGACATACCATGGTCGAACACTATCCCCCCCCTGCTGCTCAAGGTTACCCCGGTCACCGGGGAGTCCCTGCACAGTACCATGGGCCGCCACAGCCCGCTTATCTCCCGGTGATCAGTGGCTCTATGCCCCTGAGAGAGACCAGTGGCTTAATACCCACTCCCAACCGGACTAGCTATATGGTCGATTGTGGCACCCAACCTCGCATAACTGGGTCGACCTTGGTCTCCCACCTCGGGCGCTGTCCAATCGGCAGGCCAGGCTCTCCCACCCTAGCCTGTCTGCCGAGCACAGAGCCACGAGGAACACGACTCACCACAGCCTGAGGACGACGACGATGAGGAGCTCTTCTCATTTTTATTATACGATATCCGCACCATTGAACGGTTTCGACCGGACTTGGTGTCGAGGGACACCCCTCCCTCTGCCAATATCTTGGCCTTCCTTGAGATCGTTGGGCCGCCCCCAGCCCAGCGCTGCAAACTCAGGATCGTCGCACCTCAGTCCCTCACATCGCTGTGGGAGAGTCCGGCAAAACACGCCAGGGGTGCAGACGCCATCCCCCCGCCGGGTCAAGACCTTCCCCTGGCGCCCAATGCGCCCCCCTTCGGCTCCCTCCTCGGGGCCCGCAGGAGGCATCCAGTTACCTCCCTCTTTGCGGACAATCCGGCAACCAGGGAGTGGGCCATCTCCCAATCGGATTGTGGCCTGATACCCAACCGGGCTCCCCCTACTTTGGGCACCATCTCCTTTAAAGCTTTAAAGGACTGGGACCGAGTAGCCCGGATGGGCATTTTACACACCACTGCAGGGCATGCCTACCTTAGCATGCTCTTGCAGAGGGTGGAGGTACTCTGGCCTGGGAATGACGGCGCCGTCCCAGTGCCTACGGACACGAGCTCCGAACCACACCACGAGGACCTAATCTCTCACCGACTGGTTCTCCTCCTCACGGACAACACGTCGGTAGCCCATTACGTCAACAAAGGGGGGGGGGGGGGCTCACTCCATCGGCCTCTCTCTATGGACAGAGACCCTCCTTTGCTGGTGCCACGCACGGGGAACCACCCTCCGTGCGAGACACATAGCGGGGACACGCAACATCCTGGCAGACTCTCTC
This sequence comes from Conus betulinus, assembly GCA_016801955.1. Taxonomy (NCBI): domain Eukaryota; kingdom Metazoa; phylum Mollusca; class Gastropoda; order Neogastropoda; family Conidae; genus Conus; species Conus betulinus. The sequence goes on from JADBJO010000301.1 coordinate 119,965, forward strand.
AGCCACTCAGGGACCCTTCTGCACACAGAGTGGACACTGAACAAGCTGACACTAACCACGGTATGGGACCACTGGTTCAAGCCCATGGTTGACCTCTTTGCGACCCGGTTCAACCATCGGTTTCCCATGTATGTCTCTCTCCAGTCCCCGATCCCTGAGCGTACACGGTCAATGCACTCTCCCTCCCCTGGACGGGACTCATCGCGTACGTCTTTCCCCCCCTTCCCCATACTTCACAAAGTGATCAGGAAGGCCAGGCTGGAGAGACCCAAACTCATCCTTATAACCCCGTGGTGGCCGACACAGTCATGGTTTCCAGACCTCAGGTCCCTAACTCACGTTCCCCCTCTCCAGCTAGCCCCGCGGTGGGACTTGCTCAGACAACCTCACTTGGGCCTCCCTCACTCCAACCCTCAGATGCTTCGCCTACATGCTTGGCTTCTATGCCAGCCAAATTGCGACCACCGGTCCCCGCCGCCCCCGCCTACAGACCCCGGTCTGTCCTAGAGATACCCTGACAGAAGCGGGGGCATCGCAGGGACTACGGGACTTGGCCTCAGCCTCATGTAGGACCAGCACCAAGTCCCTCTACAATTACCGATGGGAGAGATGGGTCACATGGTGCACGGCTAACTTGGTCCCCTATCTCCACCCCTCCAACATCCAGATAGGCAATTTCCTCTCTCCCACCTTTCGTCCTCTCGGAAGCTCTGCTCTCTGCCCATTTGGGGCTACAGATCGGCCGTATGCACCACCATCCGACAGCTCGGCGGCCCATCTTTCGACAATGACTTTCTCCTCAGAGAACTATCTCGGGGGGGGGTTGCCCTACGGGAAGCTCAGTCCCCTAGGCGCGCTCCCATGTGGGACCTCTTTCTGGTACTTGACACCCTCAGAAAAACCCCCTTTCGAGCCCCTTCGCTCCCTTCCCTTTGACCTTCTCTCCTTCAAGACCACCTTCCTTCTCTCCCTGGCCTCAGCCAGAAGGCGAAGTGAGATTCATGCCCTCAGCGGGGACCCTCGGGACACATCGCCTTTCACAGAGACGGCTCGGTCTCGCTTAAGTTCCTGCCTGAGTTCTTAGCGAAGAACCAGGAACCGGGCATGGCCTCTCCTTCCCTTGTTATCCGCTCCCTAGCGGATATCTTAGGCAGCGAGCGTGGCAGGGACATGGACCTGTGCCCCTCTAGGTGCCTCAGATACTACTGGGAGCGTTCACGCCCCAGGCGTTCCTCGCAGAGATGCCTTCTTATTTCAATCAACCCCAACAACAAGAAAGACATCTTGGCGGGCACTATCTCTAGGTGGCTATCCAATACTATCAGATCTGCCTATGCCCAGGCGTACAAAGACCTCTCAGCCCTTTCCCCTCGAGCCCATGAGGTCAGAGCGCTGGCCACGTCCACAGCGTTCCAGCACTCTGTCCCCGTGCGCCATCTCCTGGAGGCAGCCTACTGGCGTTCGGAGAACCCTTTCATAAACTTTTATTTAAGGGACATCCTCATGACCAGGGCTGATGGTTCTAAAGGGATTTCCTTTGTGGCGGCCAGTGCAGCCATATCGGTTTACCCCAGGAACCATTAGGGCGCTCGGCCCTCCTCCTATTCCTTTAAATTCTGCTATGGTCTGACATGGTATAGTATACGACACCAAATGGGGAGTTTGTAATATACTCCCTGTTTGGCTAAGTATACTTACCATGTCAGACTCTAATGCCCGCCCTACCTTCCCCTCTAGCGTCAAGGTTCCTTGGGGGTTGCCTTGCGCGCAGGCCTCGTTGAATGACATACAGTAAACGAACATCGGCATCTTCCGTAGGCGGAAGTAGGGTGGGCATCACGTGACTATCTTATGACTGCATTCGCCACAAAACTTCGGCCTGACAGAGCTGACTGACAGCTGTTTAATGCTATGGTCTGACATGGTAAGTATACTTAGCCAAACGGGGAGTATAATACAAACTCCCCATATTGGTTAATGACCCATGTGATTTGTATTCTTTGGGAGCGTTTGTTGGGTCATCATAATTACAAATTGACTTGATCCTTTATCTGGTTATACCTAACCTATGCGGTGCTCCATACCTTTTTCATTTTAGGGAATATCATGGCCCATGAAAGTGTTTTTTAAAGGGAATTTTTACCTCAACATAAACTTTTGCCATTGCTGAATGTTTAAAGTTTGATGTCCAGCTGATGAGAGTTTTCATCTTTTGGCCTTTGCACAAACAGCTTTCTTCAAATTGATTGCTATACAATTTCAGCAGATGAACCTGCTGTCATGTTAAAATGAGCAAATTTCTTTTGTCAAGATGTTTTGAAGGATTCCTCATAATGCTATTATTTATTTGTTAGTTTATGTATGTTGTAAGAGAAAATTCCCTTCAACTAACTTCATTCAGTACCGATGGAGAAGAAGAAAAAAACTGTTGTCAAAATGAAGTCTGAAAATATGAAAAAAAAAACTTTTAAACTCAAAATGCAGTTTGTTATTCTACTGAGAAAGGTACATTTCAAATGGAAGGTTGCCGAGTTGGGCCAAGGTCAAGATCTCAGACTGGCATGCTTGACGCTGATGTAATATAAAGACACACTTACTGACAAAAATTTAATTCTTCTTTCTATACCCAGTCTGAAATTGTTTAACCCTTTCACCGCCAGACATTCTATTTTGCATAAATCCCCACCGCCAGCCATTTTTCCAAAAAAGCTCTATTGTATACCAGCGTATGTGAAACGCAGATATCTCTGGAACTAAACAACCAATTCTCATACTATTTTTTGTAAAATGGAGGAGATACACTGTACTTTTATTATATCATAACATGTTAGTAATGGTAAGTCAACAACATTTTCAATTTTTTAGTGATTTCAAGTGCAAAAAAAAAATGCAAAATAAAAAAAAGAATGTTATGTTTCTTCTAAGCATAAAAAATAAAGAAAGAATGCCAACAAAAACTCTCAACAGGGGGAGAAAAATACTCCACTCACTACTGAAGACCAGAAAGTATGGTATTTCCAACAGAAAAGTGCATGAAACAGCCACAAATACAACTACTCCAATAGCAGGGAAACACACACACACACACACACACACACACACACACACACACACACACACACACATTCTTATGCCTAACTGGTACACATGTAAGAAAGAAAAAGGGAACACACACACACACACACACACACACACACACACACACACACACACACACACACACACACACACACACACACACACACACACACACACACACACACGTCCCTTTCACTCTCAACAGTAATATATATATATATATATATTTTTATGAAAACACAAAGTCATTCATGTGCCTGTTGGTCTCTGAACCCTTGTCATTCAGTTGATCTATATAATCAGCTGTACACCCACTCGAAACACGTCTGCGCTACTTGCCTCTCACGTGTCAGTTGGCCAGCCCCCTTCAACCTCGACCAGCAAGAGTCGGCCCACAGCGTGTGTGTGAAGTTCGTTGCCTAAAGTCTTAGTTGGCTCCCTCACATAGAGTTAGTGAACAATCAGTCAGTGCTGGCTGGCTCAACGCAAAAACACTGGGCACACACGCGGTAGGGTAGTAAGTGGGCGTCTTATCAGCCTCTCATAACAAGTTGGCCACGGTCCAACGCTTCACGTGGGAATAATTCGGTCAAGCCCTCACTATTGTTCTTTACTCGTGACTGTCTGGGTCTTCTTCATCTGTATTAGGAACAACCGACCGTCTATTCAATATTCCCAGCACTTGATCTGTGGTAAATGTACGGCAAGGTCGAGTACCTAAAGTGCTTGGTGGTGACGTCATAGTGAATGGAAAAAACAATCGGAATAAAGTCAATAAAACACTGAACTGAATAGTGTTCTGACAAAGCAAATGGCTGTGAGCATGGGCCAGACCATCCCCCAACTATGACGTTTATTGCTGGCTTTTTATCTCATGAACTAGGATCGTGAGAGTATCGGGAGTTAGGTCACCCTACTTTGTCGCCAAAAGGCGCCCTTGGCGCTCTGCCAACTCGTCGCCAAAAGGCGCCTATGGCGGTGAAGGGTTAATGTCTTTTGCTATCTATTGCATGTATGATGCACACATGCACAGTATAGGAAGCCCTGTCATGTATTGTCTTAGAATGCTATGGTCTGACAGGGTAAGTATATGACGCCAAACAGGGAGTATAATAAAAACTCCCCATGTTTGTGGGAAATGAATATGCAGAAGATGACTTGGGAACAAGAACAAGAACAAGAACAAAAACATCAAGAATAACATACATGCGGCGCACGCATACACACACACACTCACACACATAACAATAAGAACAACAATCCCCCAAACACACACACACACACACACCCATGCGTGCACACACATGTACGCATACATGCACATACATAGTCACTCACTCACTCACCCACACACACACACACTCACACATTCACACACCCAGGCTTGCACACTCATGTCTGTGGACTCAACAGTTAGTATGCCTGCATCACCCCACTGAAGAACACACACCAGCGCACATGTCTACAATATACACTGGGGTCCCTGAGAGATTCAACGTCTTATCTCAGTTGACATGTGTTTGATCATTTGTGTCTGTTATTGGAAAGCCCAGTATGAGTTTGCTCCAATCTCTAGGAGTCTTTCCTGTGTGTTTTTGTCTTGAGATTATTCCAATGTTTGTTTTAGTTGGTGATGTTTCTGGCTCTTCCTCTAAGTCTGGTATATGCGGCCGCTTCCTCTCTTGATGTTCAGATCTGGAAGATGGACTATGGTATAGTCGCTTTGCTCTTGTTTGCTTAAGTGATTCCTCAGATTCTTATCACATCAGATTGGCCAAGCTGTAATCCAGAAATATTGAAGTTTTAGTTTAGATCAGGAAAATGTGTACAACAAGTTGTGCAGTTACAAGAGGGCGTGCTAGGTAATCACATGCATAGCCAATTCATGCTGTTCACCTGTTGTGATGTGTTGTGTACTTGTGTCCTGTGTGGTGCAGATCACCTTCAGCGGGCAAGCTGTTGAACTTCATTGTGACAGACGGGGGACATGTGACTGCAGGGGATGTCTACGCAGAGATTGAAGTGATGAAGATGGTGATGATGGACTGCGTGTTTCAGAGACCGGATGGTCAGTCATTTTGTGACATGTAATAGATTGGTGTCTTCACATAACACTATGAATTGTTTTGTTTCGTTTTGTTTGTTTTTGTTGTTGTTGTTGTTGTTTTTTTAAATAAACATTTGGCTTTTAAAACTAGTTTTTCACTGCATCATGTCTGTCTGTGTTGTTTTGTTCACATTTGTTGTAAATATGCAAGTGCATGCGTGTGTGTGTGTGTGTGTGTGTGTGTGTACATGTGCGAGTGTGTGTGTGTGTGTGTGTGTGTGTGTGTGTGTGTGTGTGTGTGTGTGTGTGTGTGTGTGTACAAATTGTAAATTCATGAAAAACCAGCGCTAGATCCTTGGTCGGACTTGAAGAAGGCAACCCTCCACAATACACAGAGTATTGGAGATATCCTAATATGAAGAGACCAGGACCTACAGGTGGTTACAATCCTCATGGAAGACAACTATTTGTGTGCAGTATCAACTACTGCAGCGACCGGGAGCAGTGCTGGACCCAGGCAGCGTCCTGGCCCGTCTTCAGCTGGATGATTCCACACGAGTTCAGAAGGTCACTCGCTTGTTTCTGTGATATGTTTGGTACAGTGGAAACCCCTAGTGATGGCTGTCAAAAATATTCAAATCTTGGTTCTAAGCCGGAAGGTGGTCTTATTTGAGAGATCCAACTTGTGTAGAGACAGAGACAGTGCTTTTAAAACAGATGGAGTCTCTCACTTATGGAAGTATTTTTTAACTAAAAAAGTGAGAGAGTTTTTATTGGGATGTTTGAGTATGGAAGCACTTACATAGAACTTACTGCTTATGCTTGTCTGTGATCATGGGCTTCTTCTGCCAAACCTGAAACAGTTAGCTGGAGTAAATGTCAAAGTGGATGACTCCACAGCAGCTGCTTAACACAAATGGAGGTATGAAATATCACATTATTGAATTAGTGTGTTCTTACAAATTTTGCATTTTTTGACAGAACCATCTGATCTTTTAGTAGTTTGACAGTCTTAATGTATTTATATAAAAGAAAGGTTCTGGCAGGACCTGCAGCTTGATTAAGTTTGTTACAGTCTGCTAGTTGCAGTCGTTACTGTCAGTTCATTTGAAAATAACTGGAAGAAAAATACTCTTATAGATGACTAGAATTACAGTTTGTTTTTAATGAGATCCAAATTCAGTAAACATTACTTAGCTTTAAATGATGAAATTTAAATGATAGCAATTTGCAGGCCATTATTTTCAATAAAGATCTATGCATGCCTGCCGCGCTTGTAATCCAAGAATACAGCATCTCCTGATTGATGAACCAGAGGCACTGCATCAGGCCCGCATGACAGCAGTGCGTTTATTTCTGTTCCAGGCCAAAGAGTACCAAGACAGACTGCCTCCCATGCAGAACCCCATCACCCAGGGGGAGCGACTCCACCAGGCCTTTCAGCGTGTGCGGGCAGAGCTGGACAACCTGATGAGTGGCTACGTCCTCCCGGAGCCCTATTTCTCTGCCAGGGCTCTGGGCAGTGTGCAGAAGCTGATGGCTTGCCTCAAGGACCCCAGTCTGCCCTTACTGGAGCTGCAGGTGGGGCATTATCAGATGCTGTTCTGATTGAACTAACGTGATTTTGATGGGGTAGGAAGAAGAGGAAGGAGGTAGAGGTAGGGTAAAAGGGGGGGAGGGAGGAGGTGTGGGATGGAAGAAATGGAAAAACTAATGTTGGTCACAATGTGGTGGAGTAGTAAGAAGAAGGAAAAAAATTATTAACAGCATATACTAGAATTGTCATCATTGACAATAGCAACAAAACAAAAGGATCAGTTAAAAAATAACAACATTTTAATGATAGCCACAAAAATGTAGTAGCAACATTATATTTAAGTACAATTATAATACTACTAATGGTGTGCCTATGCTTAAAAGTATTTAAAGAAAAGAGGAAATTCACTGAAATATTGCTCTTTTTACTGCAAATCAAAGGTGTTTAATGCTTGTTCCATGAGTACATAAAAGAGCATCATAAGACGGAATATAACCTACAGAAGTTGAACAGAAAGAGTGCTACAGAGGAGTGACCTACAAAAATCTGTTAAAAGCTGGTCTTAGAGAGGTAAATCTAGAGCAGGCAGACAGCGAAATGTTCCAGAGAAAACAAGTCATTAAAGGGAGGGCTTCTGAACTTGGAGGGTCTTTATTGTTTGATCTGTGTGTGTTGTGTCTGCATTGGTACTAGGCAACACTGGTGCTATGAACAGCATTTGTTTGGAATTATGGGCATGTAATTGTCACATCATGAAAACAAGTTACCCTCCTTGTTTGCTATTTTCTGTTTACTGTTCTCTGCCTCATTTAACATTTGCTTTCATTGGATGGTGGTTGTTTTCAGAACCTGATATCTCAGTGTCGGGGTCGAGTGCCCCAGCAGGTGGAGCGGTCCATTTCGAAAACTGATGTCTTCCTACTCCTCCAACATCACCTCTCTGCTCAGCCAGTTTCCATGTCAGCAGGTAGGTGGTGTGTCATTGTACTGAAAGCTGTACTAGAAGCTGAGCAGCAGGTCAGAAGCTGTTCACTGTACTAGAAGCTTGACTTGCTGATCAGCTGTTCACTGCAGCAGGTCAGAAGCTGTTCACTGTACTAGAAGCTGATCAGCTGTTCACTGTACTAGAAGCTGATCAGCTGTTCACTGTACTGTACTAGAAGCTGACCTGCTGATCAGCTGTTCACTGTCACTGTACTAGAAGCTGACCAGCTGGTCAGAAGCTGTTCACTGTACTAGAAGCTGACCAGCTGGTCAGAAGCTGTTCACTGTACTAGAAGCTGACCTGCTGATCAGCTGTTCACTTGTACTAGAAGCTGAGCTGGTCACCAGCTGTTCACTGTACTAGAAAGCTGCTGATCAGCTGTTCACTGTACTAGAAGCTGACCTGCTGGTCAGAAGCTGTTCACTGTACTGTTCAGAACTGTCACTGTACTAGAAGCTGACCAGCTGGTCAGAAGCTGTTCACTGTACTCACTGTACTGGTAGAAGCTGTTCACTGATCAGCTGGTCAGAAGCTGTTCACTGTACTAGATCAGCTGATCAGATGTTCACTGTTACCTGCTGATCAGCTGTTCACTATGTTAGAAGCTGATCAGCTGATCAGAAGCTGTTCACTGTACTAGAAGCTGACCATGGGAGAATGCATCAATACCCATGTAACTGTTATTAGTTGAATGGCAAGATTTAGTTTTGATTAACCTTTTTGTCATTTAAATAATCTGAACCATATCACAACAGTTTATATAGGCCCAGAATCCAGCTCATGATGCCCAGATGGGCAGTCAAAGCTTTAAGCTATGTTCAGCCAGTAAAAGCATGATTAGATTAACTTGGGATCGTTTTGAAAAGATTGGTTTGGCAGATCTTGTCACAGTTGAAGCAAAGGAACTACTCAAAGTTGTATAACAAGATAGTTACATTTATTTGAAACGTTATTAAGTAGTGGACAGTGGAACATGGCAAAAGAAAACCTTCAGATCAGGGAAATAGCAGGACACATGCAAACCAATAGACAGAGGCTACAGTCAGCAGAAAGGAAGAGGTGGTCAAAGGCACAAAGGAAAGCAAAGGGAGACGTGGTAAAACATGCTGAAGAAAGATGTGCAGAGGATCCAGAAGGCAGTCCAGCACGGCCAACATGGTATTTACTACTACACTGTCAAAGAAGTCTCAGCTGGAATGAAATATGTCACATAGCACCCTTAGGGTGAGCTTCTTCCTCAGATCTCTAGATAATCTTCTGTCCTTGAATATAAACATGGCAAAATGAGGGAAATCAGATGACCCTATGTATCTGCTCTGTCAGGGTAAACAACAGTGGAATGTGTCCTGAATGCATGCAAAGCAGCTCTAACCCACAGAGGTATACATGGAGACAAAACTTAGTGTACTGCACATGCAGTAAGCACTGCCAGAGCAAATGCTATGCCACCAAAAACTCCAGCAACACCAATGGGAAAACCATCCAGAGATCATCCGGAACATTTGCATGAGACTGGATTATGTACTGCACTCAGGGTCTTCCAAACAGATGATCCTGATTGACTTGCTGTGTGAAATTAAAGCAGACTGGAGCAAGTTCACATCTACAAGACAGAAGTATGCCAGTCTGGCCAGAAGCTTGAGGGGGTCTGGCTTCCTAGGTGAAGTCTTTGTCATAGAGATTTGAGTAAGGGGGATTGTAGGCTGTTCAACCAAAAATCTCATGAAACAGCTCAAAATTTCTGGTAAGAAGACCAGAACTCCAAAGGCAGTGACAGAGGCAACTGAGAAAAAGTTCTAGCTCAAAATCAAATTATGTTGCATATAGCCTAGAGAGTTCCAGGTGGATCTGTCAAGACGGAACCAAAGTGACGTCAATATGACTGAAATTTCCCAGCTCAGAGAAGGTATCCAATCGCAGTTTGGGTGTGACATCTGTCTGTAAAGGTAACACCTTGACTCATCCATGCTGAGGGTGTAGGTGTCAATCCAGATAGCTAGGAAAAAAAAGATTTGAGAGCAGAAGGACACATGGAAATTGTGACCTGGATGTGGCCCATCCTCCATAGAGTGTAAGGAGTTCAGGGCTGAAATATTTGTCTGAATGGGGTTTCTTCTCCGAAGACCTTTTCCACAATGTATTAAAAGTGATTCTTTGTCTCTAAGAAATAACTCTGTTTTGATATATTAGTGGCCCATGTAATGGAATTCAGACATTATAGGGATGTGTAAAAACACTGTATGGAATAGGGGTGAAAGTTAGGAAATGATAGATTATCCATATACATCAGATTCCCATGTTAGGTTTTTTCTTGTCAATAAATGCTTTCAGATAGCCAGTGTGATAGACGAGTATGCAGCCACCTTGCAGAAAAGAACAGAGCGAGATAACTTCTTCCTGGTCACCCAAGGCATCGTGCAGCTTGTGCAGCATTACCGTGCAGGCATCCGGGGTCACATGAAGCTGGTGGTGCAGAACTTGCTGCGCCGCTATCTGCATGTGGAGCTGCAGTTCCAACATGGTGAGGAGCTTTGTTGGTGGAGATCAAGCTTGTAATCCTATCTTAATCCTTTAATTGTTTTCCAAACATTATTTTTGGGGGGGGGGGGGGGGGGGGGGGGGGGGGCATGAGGGGGGTCTTCTTGTAAAACAGTATGATTTAGTGCTTACAAGTAGGATATGATATGCACTGTCAAAGGGCTATCACTCTTGGTCAGCACTGAACTTGGAAGCATGGTTAGCTCCCCTGCCATCACGTGTTTGTAAGTGAAGCATGTTAAGAATGTCTGAACATACCAAGTAAGAAAAAAGCATTTCTTTGAACAGATAGGCATGAGGAGATAAGTGTGTCCTGAAGTTAAACAGCTAGAGTTTGATCCATCCATTGTCAGTGTACAACAGTTAGTGTAGAGTTTGATCCATGCATTGTCAGTGTACTCACAGTGTAGAGTTTGATCCATGCATTGTCAGTGTACTCACAGTGTAGAGTTTGATCCGTGCATTGTCAGTGTACCAATAGTGTAGAGTTTGATCTGTGCATTGTCAGTGTACTCACAGTGTAGAGTTTGATCCGTGCATTGTCAGTGTACCAACAGTTAGAGTAGAGTTTGATCCACGCATTGTCTGTACTATGCCCATGGTTATAGTGGCTCAGTTTTTTTTTTTTTTTTTTTAACTACTTTTTTTGGGGAGAACCTTCTTTTGTGTGCTACGTGACTTTGTGATTAACTCTATTGTGGACATAAGCTTTACTGTTCCATATTACATGCATAGCGTTCTGTTTCAGGCTCCTACGACAAGTGCGTGCAGCAACTGATGGACAACAACAAGGACAACATGCCAGCAGTGATGCGCACGGGATCTTTTCCCATCTGGCTGTGCAGCAGAGGAATGCCTTGGTCATCATGTTGATTGTTAGTGTGTCCCTTCAGCATTGTTTACCTCCCCTCCACAGTCATGACAGTTATGATGTTGATTGTTAGTGTGTCCCCTCAGCATTGTTTGCCTCCCCTCCTCAGTCATCATGTTTATTGTTAGTGTGTCCCCTCGGCATTGTTTACATCCCCTCCACTGTCATCATGTTGATTGTTAGTGTGTCCCATCAGCATTGTTTATCCACTTTCCACAGTCATCATGTTAATTGTTAGTGTGTCCCCTCAGCATTGTTTACGTCCCCTTCACAGTCATCATGTTGATTGTTAGTGTGTCCCTTCAGCATTGTTACCTCCCCTCCACAGTCATCATGTTGATTGTTAGTGTGTCCCTCAGCATTATTTATCCTCCTTCCACAGTCATCATGTTGATTGTTAGTGTGTCCCTACAGCATTGTTTACATCCCCTCCACAGTCATCATGTTGATTGTTAGTGTGTCCCCTCAGCATTGTATAGCTCCCCTCCTCTGTCATCATGTTGATTGTTAGTGTGTCCCCTCAGCATTGTTTACATCCCCTCCACAGTCATCATGTTGATTGTTAGTGTGTCCCCTCAGATTGTTTACATCCCCTCACTGTCATCATGTTGATTGTTAGTGCGTCCCCTCAGCATTGTTTACATCCCCCCTCACTGTCAACATGTTGATTGTTAGTGTGTCCCCTCAGCATTGTTTACATCCCCTCACTGTCATCATGTTGATTGTTAGTGTGTCCCCTCAGCATTGTTTACATCCCCTCACTGTCATCATGTTGATTGTTAGTGTGTCCCCTCAGCATTGTTTACATCCCCTCACTGTCATCATGTTGATTGTTAGTGTGTCCCCTCAGCATTGTTTACATCCCCTCACTGTCATCATGTTGATTGTTAGTGTGTCCCCTCAGCATTGTTTACATCCCCTCACTGTCATCATGTTGATTGTTTGTGTGTCCCCTCAGCATTGTTTACATCCCCTCCACAGTCATCATTTGATTGCTAGTGTGTCCCCTCAGCATTGTTATAGCTCCCCTCCTCTGTCATCATGTTGATTGTTAGTGTGTCCCCTCAGCATTGTTACCTCCCCTTCTCAGTCATCATGTTGATTGTAGTATGTCCCCTCAACATTGTTTATATCCCCTCCACTGTCATCATGTTGATTGTTACCGTGTCCCATCAGTATCGTTTACCTCCCCTCCATAGTCATCATGTTGATTGTTAGTGTCTTCCCTCAGCATTGTTTATCTCCCTTCCACAGTCATCATGTTGATTGTTAGTGTGTCCCTTCAGCATTGTTTATCTCCCTCCACAGTCATCATGTTGATTGTTAGTGTGTCCCATCAGCATTGTTTACTTCCCCTCCACAGTCATAATGTTGATTGTTAGTGTGTCCCTCAGCATTGTGTATCCTCCTTCCACATTCATGTTGATTATTAGTTGTCCCCTCAGCATTGTTTACGTCCCCTCCACAGACATGTTGATTGTTAGTGTGTCCCTCAGCATTTGTTTATCCACCTTCCACAGTCATCATGTTGATTGTTAGTGTGTCCACTCAGCATTGTTTATGTCCCCTCCACAGTCATCATGTTGATTGTTAGTGTGTCCCTTCAGCATTGTTTACATCCCCTCCACAGTCATCATGTAATTGTTAGTGTGTCCCTTCAGCATTGTTTACGTCCCCTCCACAGTCATCATGTTGATTGTTAGTGTGTCCCCTCAGTATTGTTTACGTCCCCTCCACAGTCATCATGTTGATTGTTAGTGTGTCCCTTCAGCATTGTTTACGTCCCCTCCACAGTCATCATGTTGATTATTAGTGTGTCCCCTCAGTATTGTTTACGTCCCCTCCACAGTCATCATGTTAATTGTTAGTGTGTCCCTTCAGCATTGTTACATCCCCTCACTGTCATCATGTTGATTGTTAGTGTGTCCCTCAGTATTGTTTACATCCCCTCACTGTCATCATGTTGATTGTTAGTGTGTCCCCTCAGCATTGTTTACATCCCCTCACTGTCATCATGTTGATTGTTAGTGTGTCCCCTGTATGGGCCCATGGATAGTAGCAGTCCTGGAGGAGAGAGTTTTCCGTTTGTCTTCGGCCCACGAACGCCCTCTTCTGATGCGTTCTCCCCCTCCCTCTCCCAGCCATACCTCCCCAACCTCTATGTCATTCCCAAGCCACCAAGTTCCAGGTGGACACTCCGACTCAGTTCAGAGACTCCATGCACCACCAGGACTGGGCAACTCCGATAGATCTGAAGGATGCTTATTTTCAGATCCTCATACACCCATCTCACAGGCGACACCTACCGGTTCGTCTGGCAGGATCGGGTGTTCCAGTTCAAGGCGCCCCCCCTTCGGCCCTCTCTCTGGCACCCTTCTTTTTTCACGAAGGTGGTCAGGAAGATGGCCTCCCTGGCAACACAGGAAGACTATGTCTCCTGGTGTACCTCGACGACTGGCTTGTCTTGGCTCCCTCCCGGGCCCGGTGTCAATCCCACACCAACCAACTTCTGCGCCTCTGTACCAAGCTAGGGTTTGTCACCAACCCCAACAGTGCGAACTCATCCCCAGTCAACACATCTTTCTGGTTATGAGATTCAACCCACTCTCCATGATGGTCTCCCCGACTCCATCGAGGTCCACCTGCATTTTGGACCTCATCTCCCGCCTCCACCTATCCACCCACACCCCTGCCAGAACCCGTGCCTCCCTCACAGGGATGGTGGAGTCCCTCTCATCCCTCATCCCCTAGGCAGGGTCCCCAAGCGCCAACTTTAAAGGGAGTTCTGTCGTCGATGGTCTCAAACCTCTGACCTCTGGGATCAGTCCACTCCCCTGGGCCTTTGCTTCCAGTGGGCCACGGACGAGTGGCTTGAACCTTCCACCCTACCCCTGGGGTTCCCATCTCCCTTCCAACCCAACCTCTGGAACTCTGCACAGACGCTTCCAACTCGGGTTGGGGCGCCCACTTGGAGACCCTTCATGCCTCCAGAGTCTGGAGTTCAGAAACAGCTCGTCCCCACATCAACATCCTGGAACTGGAAGCAGTCAGGCTTGCCCTCCTCCACTTCAACCCAGGTCTCTCACCGGCTTATTCTTCTATTCATGGACAACACTTGGTGGCATGTTATGTCAAGAGGAGGGGGGGGGGGGGGGGTCCTCAATATCCTAGTGGACTCCCTCAGTCAGTCCAAGTCCCTCCTCCACATGGAATGGACCCTCAGCAGGCTAACCCTCCTCTCGATGTGGAAACATTGGGTCAGGCCCATGATCAACCTCTTTGCCACCCAATTCAATCTCCGTCTTCCAGTATATGTCTCTCCCATCCCCGACCCCCAAGCGTATACATTGATGCTCTCTCCCCTCCCTGGTCCGGCCTCATAGCATACGCCTTCCCTCCATTCCCGATCCTCCACAAGGTGATCAGGAACAAGCAAGACTGGAAAGACCCAGGCTCATCCGCATCGCCCCATGGTGGCCGACCCAGTCCTGGCTCCCGGACCTCAAGTCTCTCTCCCATGTTGCCTCTCTCCAGCTGGGCACACTTTTGGACATGCTCAGACAGCCTCGCTTGGGTCGCCCCCCACCCAACCCCAGATGCTCCGCCTGCATGCCTGGCTTCTGTGCCAGCCCAATTGCAAACATCTGCCCCTCCCCCCCAACCGGACAGATCCCAGTCCGTCCTAGACATATTTTCTGTGGCAGGGGCCTCGCGAGGCCTTCGGGACTTACCTACGGTCTCTCGCAGAGCTAGCACTGAGTCTCTCTACGATTACCGTTGGGTGAGATGGGTCTCCTGGTGCTCAGATAACTCTGTTCCCCATGGTCGTCCTTCCAATATCCAGTTAGGCAACTTCCTATCCCACCTATCCTCTCCCTAAAGCTCTTTGCTAGCTCCATTCGGGGCTACAGGTCAGCTATCTGTACCACTGTTCGCCAACTCGGCGGCTCCCCCTTCCTTCTCAGAGATATTCTAAGGGGGTTGCTGTACGTAGTCATAGTCCCCTAGGCGGGTTTCCCCTTTGGGACCTCTCATTGTCCTTGACGCTCTCAGAAAACCCCTTAGTGGGGACCCCAGAGACATTGCCTTCCACAGGGACGGTTCTGTCTGTCACTCTCAAGTTCTTCCCTAATTCTTAGTTAAGAATCAGGAACCAGGCACAGCCTCTGCCTCCCTTGTCTTCCGCACACTTGCGGATATCTTGGGAAAAGGGGAAAGCGGGGGGACATGGACCTGTGCCCTTCTAGGTGTCTGAGATACTACTGGGAATGCTCATGCCCCAGGCACTCCTCCTCCAGAGGCATCTCCTCATTCCATCAACCCCAATCATCCTAAAAACATCTCTGCTGGCACTATCTCTAGGTGGCTTTCCAAGACGGTCAGATCTGCTTACGCCTAGGTGTATAAGGATCTCCCCGTTGTATCTCCTTGGGCCCAAGAGAGGTCAGAGCGCTGGCTACTTCCGCAGCATTCTAGCGCTCTGTCCCCTTGCGCCACCTCCTGGAGGCAGCCTACTGGTGTTCGGAAAATCCCTTCATAAACTTTTATTTAAGGATATCCGCCGCATGACCAGGGCTGATGGTTCTAAAGGGATTTCTTTTGTTGTGGCTAATGCAGCCATATCTATTCTGCCTTCTAACCCCAAGAACCATTAGGGCACTCAGCCCTCCTCCAATTCCTTTAAATTCTGCTACGGTCTGACATGGTAAATGACGCCAAATGGGGGGTTTGCATTATACTTCCTGTTTGGCTAGTATACTTACTATGTCAGACTCAAATGCCCACCCTACCTTCCCCTCTAGCGCTATGGTTCTCGGGGTTACCTTGCGCATATGTCTTGCTGAATGAGGAACAGGAAGTTGGCACTGGCTTTCTTCCTTGGCGGAAGTAGGGTGGGCGTCACGTGATAGTCTTATTACTGCATTAGCCACAAAAATTTTGGCCTTTAAGAGCTAACTAACTGCTGTTGAATGCTGCGGTCTGACATGGTAAGTATACTAGCCAAACAGGGAGTATAAAACAAACTCTTTTTCTGTTAGACAGGACCTTTCAGTTACAAAATTGTGGTAAAAAAATGGAGACAGACTGATGATTAGAAAACTGAAGTGATGGGAACAAAGGAACACTTCTAAAGTGATGGGAAGGAAGGAACATTTCTGAAAAGCTTGACAGATTAGGACTGTTATCAAGACATATGGATGTAGCCTGAACGCTATTCTGCCATCGATGGGACTTGAATTCGGCATCAGTAGACTGTTCCCACTGAAACTTTACAAGCTGGGATATATAAACTTGGTACTTATGAAATATTCCAACATATTTGTAGTAACAAAAGATTACTTATGAAATATTCCAACATATTTGTAGTGACAAAAGATTACTTATGAAATATTCCAACATATTTGTAGTGACAAAAGATTACTTATGAAATATTCCAACATATTTGTAGTGACAAAAGATTACTTATGAAATATTCCAACATATTTGTAGTGACAAAAGATTACTTATGAAATATTCCAACATATTTGTAGTAACAAAAGATTACTTATGAAATATTCCAACATATTTGTAATAACAAAAGATTACTTTCCTGCAGGACCATTTGTGTGGCAAGGAACCAGGACTCACAGATGACTTGGCTTCAGTGCTCAATGAGCTCACACAGCTCAGCAACACTGAAAACTCAAAAGTTGCGCTCAAAGCCAGACAAGTATGTATTCAGCTTACTGCCTGTTCTTCTACTGTTTGCTTTGTTTATTTGTTTGTACTCCCAGTTCTTATAGAACAGAGAGTACTTTAGAATGGGAACGAAAAAAAAGTGTGTGTGTGTGTGTGTGTGTGTGTGTGTGTGTGTGTGTGTCCATCTGTGGTCAAAATGTGTTCCACTCGCTCCAGACAAAACAACTGGGCCGATCTTTCTGAAAATTTGTAGGTATGTTCATTATGGGGCCAAAGATGATGCTGTAATGGCCTGTAGCTGTTTTTCTTCTTTATGGAATATCTCAGAAAGTACTTGGCCGATCTTTGTGAAAATGAGAAGGTATGTTCATTGGGTCACAGATGATGCCCCATGTTGTAGTTTACTGTTATAGCCGTTTCAAAGATGATGCTGTAACAGCCTGTAACAGTTTTTCTTCTTTTTGGAATATCTCAGAAAGTACTTGGCTGATCTGTCTGAAAATTTGTAGGTATGTTCATTATGGGTCACAAATAATGCCCGATGTTTAAGTTTACCGTTATAACAGTTACTAACGGCTGTAATGGCCTTAAATGTTTTTTTTCTTCTTCATGAATATCTCAGAAAGTACTTGGCTGATCTTAGTGAAAATTAGCAGGTATGTTCATTATGGGTCTCGGATGATGCCGGATGTTTTAGTTTACTGTTATAGCCATTACTAACAGCTGTAAACAGCCTGTAACAGTTTTTCTTCTTTATGGAATATCTCAGAAAGTACTTGGCCGTTCTTTGTGAAAATTAGCAGGTATGTTCACTATGGGTTACGGATGATGTCCGATGTTTCAGCTTACCGTTATAGCTGTTTCTAATGGCTATAATGGCCCATAACACTTTTTCTTCTTTATAGAATATCTCAGAAAGCACTTTGTTTATCTTTCTGAAAATTTGTAGACATGTTCATTATGGGTCACGGATGATACCCGATGTTTTAGTTTACCGTTATAGCAGTTACTAACGGCTATAACGGCCCATAACGTTTTTTTTTTTATGCAATGTCTCAGAATGTACTTGGTTGATCTTTCTAAAAATTGGTAGGTATGTTCATTATGGGTCACGGATGATGCCTGATGTTTTAGTTTACCGTTATAGCCATTACAAACGGCCCATAGTGGTTTTCTTCAATATGGAAAATCTCAGAAAGTACTTGGCCAGTCTTTCTGAAAATTTGTAAGTATGTTCATGATAGGTCATAGATGATGGCCGATCTTTACCAGAATAGCCATTACTAATGGTTACACCAACCCAAGATGGTTTTTTATTCTTTATGGAATATTTCGCACATATTCAGGATAAACTGGGAGTATGTTTAATATGCTTTGCATCTTGTTTTTGTTTATGTTGTTTCCAGTAATATTCATTACAGGATAGACCTGTAGAAACAGAGAGAGTTTTATTTTTTTTTTTTTTTTCTTTTGTTGATATTTTCTGATGTGTGAAAGAAAAAAAAACTTTAACAAATGAATAACAATCAAAGACAAAACATTAATACATAATGAAATGAATCAGAAATTGGTACGCAATGAAAAAAACAAAAACATGAGTGTCAGGGAAAATCTGATATATTCTGTACCACTCCCAGGGTGTGTCAGGAAAATCTGATGTATTCTGTACCACTCCCAGGTGTGTCAGGAAAATCTGATGTATTCTGCCCACCACTCCCAGGTGTTGATAGCTGCCCACCAGCCTCCATACGAACATCGGTACAATCAGATGGAGTCTATTTTCCTGTCCTCCATTACCATGTATGATCATGACTTCAGCCCCGAGAACCTGCAGGTGAGGACAGTTCTCTTTCTGTTTATACTGTCTCATCTTCCATGCCAATATCGTGGCATTTCCCCCCAAGCCACTCATTCCAGGCTCTGCATCAGCAGCCCACACCCTGGCTTGTCCGTCTGCGGCCTTAGTACAGTTAATCCACAGTGAGCAGTCAGTGTCAGTTCATCATGAGGCAACTGGCTAGAGGAGACGCTGCAATGCTGCTGACTCACTTTGATCATGTTCAGTTGTACCTGTTCTGATCAACATATGCAGGACACCATCTGCTCAGCCTCCTACTGACAACAAGAATTGTTTGGTTGTGGAGCCAGCATGAGTGAGTGACCCCTGCTGGAGAGTACCACTGAATCTGTCCAGCAACAGTCTCCATTAACTTGCTGATACAACAACCCCATTATAAAAACACCAAAGGCAAAGAACCTGATAGGAAATCAAAACAGAGGTCACCTTGAGAGCAGAGTATGAAGGGGCACAGAATTTCATCATAGTCTGGAGACTGTGAGAAGACTCAGACTGAGACTGCAGAAGAACTGAGCAGAGGACTGGGTCTTTATTGTCTTGTGTGTGTGTGTGTGTGTGTGTGTGTGTGTGTGTGTGTGTGTGTGTGTGTGTGTGTTTCCCATTTCTCCATGTCTTTGCCACAGTACCTTCTGTGCAAGGAATTTGCCAAAATTTCCTATGTGCTTTATTTTGGGTTTTTTTTTTTTCTTCACAGAAACTGATCAACTCTGAGACAGCCATCTATGATGTGCTTCAAGAATTCTTTTTCCACCCCAACACCTTGGTTAGAGTGGCAGCCCAGGAAGTGAGTATGATGGAAAGAAAATCAAACTATGTGAAGTAGTTACATTTTATTTGATTCATGGACAATTTTATGTTTTTTGTTTTGAATTTTACAGCAAAAACAGGCTCAGTTTAGATTCTTTTTTCAAAGAAACTGTACATACTTTTTGTTTTCATTATCATTTTCATGAAAGGTAGATTGTTATGTCTGCTTCCTTATGAGTAATTGTGTTAGACAGTTCTCATATTACAAAAAAAAGATTCAAATGCTTTGTTTTGTTGCAGGTGTACATTCGTCGTGCCTATATTGCATACAAGCTGCAGTCGATTCAGCACTCGACCCTAGATATGGGCAGCCAGTGGTTGAGTTCCACTTTCTTTTGCCTGGCTCCAATGCTAACAGGTTCAGTACACTTTACAGCTTCTAAAAGTGCAGTTTATTTCCTTGTTTTCTTTTTTTCACGAGCTAGCATGGTGTTCTGAGTAAATGTGCTTGGTGTTTGAATACAGATACAGTCCAGTTCAATTTACCCGACTGTGGAGAAGCCAGAATTTGTTGGACATAAATACATTGATTGTTCCCAACAGTATCATGTAGCAAACCTGAACAAACGTATCAGCCTGTATTTATTTTGGGCTTCACATACTCATTTGTACATATATTTAAATGTGTGTATTAATTATGCACATGAATGTTCACAACATCTCGCATTCAAACTTGCATAATGCAAACATACTAGCGTAGATTTACACATGCACACATATATATATAGACATACACACACATGTTCATTGGTCCTGTAGCCTGTCAGAGCCAGGTGCTCTGCAATGATCAGCGCTGCACCAGTTGTCTCCCCCTCTGATGCAGTGGGCGCATGCCTGGGTTGTGACAAAGCATATGTACACACAATTTCAATTTCATCAAAGAGGTGTCACCGGGTGTGGACTAGCCCTTATATGCTACACCACATCCCCTAAGTTTTGAGATCACACCATGCATGATTTAAAGCTGATGGATAAATGAATTGATGACAAAGATGCGAGAATTTAAGAGGGTTTCATGGCTTTGACTCTGCAGATGTCTGACCTACACATTAGTCCAGTGTGTTGGTCAGACCTTGAATACCTACCTAACATTGGTTGTGCCATTATTATCATCGTGTGTGTGTGTGTGTGTGTGTGTGTGTGTGTGTGTGTGTGTGTGTGTGTGTGTGTGTACACGCAAATAATGGCAGGTATCATGTCTGGCCTTGACCATGTTGCACCCACTCACAAAACATGTTGTTATACAATGCTTGTTCTTTTGGTGAGGCTTCTGTTCAGTGACTGCTTTTGCATACTTGTAGACACATTTCTGTCTGATCCATTGATCTTCAACATATACTTCAAGTAAGCTTCATGAATTTTTTTTGCATAAATTCGACTTGACCTGTCCCCTTGGTGTGTGTTTCTTCAGGATGATGGTCACTCGTTTGACTCCCAGAACAACATGATGGAGAGACAAGCCCCTTGAAAAGGACTGCTCTGACTCTGACAACTGTGAGGAGACTGCCATCTGCCAGCGTGTTGGTGTCATGACCGCTTTTTGAGTCCTTCGATGATTTATCAAGGTAACCTCCATGTTCTCTTCTCTTCTTCTCTTTCCTCTTTTGCTGTTTCATCTTTCTTGCCTTCACAGTGATGTTCACTCCCTGCTGCTCACTCCACTTACCCCATACACAGCCACATCCAGACCTGTCATTTTTGCAGCCCCAAGCACCAGAGTCTGCATGGAACAATGAATAAGAGATCTTTTTGAGGTGGCTCACCAGGGGATACCCTGCATTGCTGGCAAGTCACTTTGATGGATTTCAGGTGTGCTTTTTCCAATCCATGATATGGAGGGATGCTGCCTACTGAGCCTCCCCTTGACAACAATAATTCCTTAATCAGCATGAACAAGTATCCCCACACCCTCCAAACAGTTTCTGTGAACATTGCTGACAACAAAGACTCGGCCACAAACTCACCACAGATATGGACCTGGAGAGGAAGTGAAAATGAAGTCATCAGGAGAGCAGGGCAATAAAGTTTCCTAAGTCAACTGATACGATATGGAAGATACAATATGGAAGAGATCAAGGCATGAAGGAACGAAGCTTCATTTATGCTGTCTTGGCTGAACTGTCAAGGGACAAGGTAGATGGTAGAGGACACTTTTCTTGCATGCACACATGTGCACATGCCCATGCATGCACACACGCATGCACGCACGCAGGTGCATGCATGTACGTGCACGCACACGCGCACACACACACACACATGCACACACGCGCATGCGCACGTGCGCACACACACACACAGACGCACACACACACACAGAGTCACCCATTCCTCAGTGTACTCCCTCACCTACCCACCCGGTTACACTCCATCTTCAACCAACAGTGGACTGAGGGGTGCGGGATGGTAATGCCATGCACTACGCTGTGCAGCAACTATGAGGCCCTGATGGACAAGCTGCAGAGTCGGGACCCCCCTGACAGTCCCTTCTTGTCCGACATTGATGACCTGGGCTCTGGACACTCTACGCAGGTACAGGATGTGTGGTTGATTCATTCAGGGAGGGATGAATGGATGGATGGATAGATAGGTGGATGGATGGGATGGATGGATGGATGGACAGTCATGAACCCCTGACAGTCACTTCCACTCAGGCTGAGATGACCTGTGTCTGGCTGCTCTGTTTTATTAAATGATGTGTGGGTGATTTATTGATGGATGGATTGATGGACAGAGTCATGAACTCCTTGATAGTCTCATCTGTCATGTATTGTCTGCTTCACTGAAGCCTTCTGATAGTCCCTTCCTGTCACTCTATTGGCTCCTCTCAGGTACTGGATTGTGGGTTCATCCTAGGATGGATGCAGTGAATATGCCAGTAATATTTAAAACTAATTTGACAAATCCGACAAAAGTTAATGGTTCAAACAAAATCAGTAGCCTGGTCATAGCAACCAATAAGAGTCAAGAGCACAATAAAAAATCAGTTGATAATAAACAGTCAAATGAAAATTAAATTGTATGCATCTGAACCAGTAGACTAATCATTAGAACAAAACACAATCAAATTTAAATGAAATTTGTAAGCATTATCGGTGGTTGATATTTTTGTCAACATTTCATCTAACTGATAAACTAATGGTCATTACGGTAAACGCAGATCCTGTAGATGGAGGAATAGTGTAATGAATTCTTTGACAATACCTTTAGTCAGATATTGGTGACATGGGGTCCACTTGCTCCAGGTACAGTATGTGTGATCGATTCAATGAAAGATGGATGGAAAGTGCGTTGCAGGATTGATGGATGAATTGAAATATCGATGAGTGGACAGCCATGAACTGAAAGTGATGACATTGATTCTGCCTTCTTCGCTGTGATACATGAGATGTGGCTGATTCATGAAGGGTGGAGAGATGAACAGATGGATTTGAGTCTCTCTGATAGTCCCTTACTGACAGAGAGTGATAATATAGGGTGCAGTCATCCACCAGGATACATGCTTTGCAGTTGATTCATTGATGGATGGATGAAATCATGAGCTCTTTTCCATCCCCCAGCAGTTACATCATGGAGTCCAGCCATCCACATGACTGCATGCTAAACCATCCACACCGCTACATGCTAAACCATTCACACCGCTGCATGCTAAACCATCCACACAGCTACATGCTAAATTATCCACATGGCTACATGCTAAATCATCCACATAGCTACATGCTAAACCATTCACACCGCTACATGCTAAACCATCCACATGGCTACATGCTAAATTATCCACATAGCTACATGCTGCTAAACCATTCACACCGCTACATGCTAAACCATCCACACACACGGCTACATGCTAAATTATCCACATGGCTACATGCTAAATTATCCACATGGCTACATGCTAAACCATTTACACTGCTAATGCTAAACCATCCACATGGCTATATGCTAAACCATCCACACGGCTACATGCTAAATTATCCACATGGCTACATGCTGAACCATTCACACCGCTACATGCTAAACCATCCACATGGCTACATGCTAATTATCCACATGGCTACATGCTAAACCATTCACACCGCTACATGCTAGACCATCCACATGGCTACATGCTAAACCATTCACACCGCTACTTGCTAGACCATCCACATGGCTACATGCTAAACCATCCACACGGCTACATGCTAAACATGCCGCTACATGCTAAACCACACACGCTACGTGCTAAACCATCCACGCAGCTACATGCTAAACCATCCACACCGCTACATGCTAAAACACACCACATGGCCTACATGCTAAACCATCCACACCGCTACATGCTAAACCATCCACATGGCTACATGCTAAACCATTCACACCGCTACATGCTAAAACCATCCACATGGCTACATGCTAAATTATCCACATGGCTACATGCTAAACCCATTCACACCGCTACGTGCTAGACCCATCCACATGGCTACATGCTAAATTATCCACATGGCTACATGCTAAACCCATCCACACCGCTACATGCTAAACCATCCACACCGCTACATGCTAAACCATCCACATGGCTACATGCTAAACCATCCACATGGCTACATGCTAAATTATCCACATGGCTACATGCTAAACCATTCACACCGCTACGTGCTAGACCATCCACATGGCTACATGCTAAACCATCCACACGGCTACATGCTAACCATTCACATGGCTACATGCTAAACCATCCACGCAGCTACATGCTAAACCATCCACACCGCTACATGCTAAACCATCCACACTGCTACATGCTAAACCATCCACACCGCTACATGCTAAACCATCCACATGGCTACATGCTAAACCATCCACACCGCTACATGCAAAACCATCCACATGGCTACATGCTAAACCGTCCACACCGCTACATGCTAAATCATCCACACGGCTACATGCTATGTGGTTCAGTGTGGATAGAGAGATCCATGAAACCATAGCAGTCTCTTCTGTGATACGATTCATCCAGCCACTCCACTCAGTTGTGTGTTGTTGGTACTATAATTCTTGGATGGATGGATGGAATTAGTTTTTTTTTTTTTTTTTTGATTAAGTTTGACTTTTTTGGTGGTGTTTGTTGTTGTTGTTTTTTTTTTAGTTAGTTTTTTTTCTTTTTTGCATCTGTCTATCTTCTATTATTTCTTTCTCCCTATCATTGTTTATTTCTTCCTGTAAGCATACTTTGTTTTGTTTATATAAATGCCCCCTTTGAAAATGAAGGTATTGCCTGAAATCTGAATGAAAATGTTTACTATATAAGTTTTTTTCCCGTCATCTTTTTTTTTTAACCATATTTCTGTATATGTTTATTTACTTTTCGATGCCCTTCATCAGTGTCACTTGAAATGAACATGTTGGTCAACAGAGCGATGCAGAAGACCCCATGCACATTATCAACATTGCCATGAAGGTGGACATCTCTGCAGAAGACAGCGGCATCGCACTGCGCTTCCAAAATTTCTGCCGCACACAGGTGAGGACAAAGCTGCTTTGAAGTTGGATTGTTTTCATTTTATTTAATCTGGTTTGGCCCAGTTTACCTGGTTTGGCTTGTCAGTTTTTGTTTTGGCTTGTCATCTTCCGTCTGCATGGTGGTGGTGTTGTACATGATGTTGCAGAAAAATGTTTGCATGAGGGTATTCATATGTAGGACAGGTTTGTTGGTACCTGTGTGTGTTCTTTGTATGTACACAGTGTATGAGCATAACGTGTGTGTATGGTTTCAGATGCAGGCAATGTATGACAGAGGCATCCGGAGAGTGACCTTTGTGGTTCTAAACAGGGTAAGGGGCATTGGTTTCTTTTGAGCTACAATACCCATGACCTGATGTTTGCAGTGTTTATTTTTTTGTGATTGCAAGCTTTTTTGGTTTGTTTTGTTTTGATTTTATGTTTAATCATTTTTGTGTTTCCTATTTCAATGTTTTTTATTTTAATTGAAATTATGCTGCATCTCATGAATTGGTGAAATCACAGTTCCGGAGAGTCTATTTTATCCTAACCAAGATAAAATTGAGTGGCAGTATCGGTGAATCAATATCAGTGAACTGTGAGTGGGTATTATTAAGTTGTTCATCTATGTATATAGTTTTAATGTCCACCCTAACTCCTCAGTGAATATCAGACACATCACTGATAAGTTGGTGGAGGATTAGAGACAATGGTGATAATTTGCTGTTGTGCAGTCTGCATATTGGTGTGATCAGGAATATGGGGGAGCTGCAATTAGGACATTGGTGTCAGTAGTCAGAGCTGAATCTGAAGAATGGTTAAAGCGTTATTCCACAAGCCACTTCAGACTCCAAACTGCATCCACAGTCTGCTCACTGCATCATCTGTGTTGGAATTTGCATCTCTGTAGGAATACACTCCAACAGAAAGAAAATGTCTGATAATCACTAGAAGGCTGGATGTACCTGTGTTGATTCATCTTACTGCTGTTGCTTTTGTGGTATTTGAGCTGTTGTCAAGGTGGCGTTTAATATGATTAGCCATGTTGTTTACTGGCAGTGCGTATTGAGGTTAACTGTGATGATTGTAGGGAGGTGGTATCATGCTTTGTGGCATAGCCTTTGTTTAGTGAGATATTTCTAGTGGAGAGGTATATTTGTATTCCAGTTACAGTCTCTTCCAAATAACTGCTGAAATGTATGTTTCAGAGATCAGTACCCCAGTACTTCACCTACAGGGCCGAATTCCAGGTAACTATCAAAGTGCATTGAGCCTTGAATATGGGATTAAAGCATGGGCGTACATAATTAAGTGCTTCCATACATCTGTTTTCCTCTTAACAATTCAAATGCATCATGCTGAACATGAATTAACATACAGACTGAAAAACATGTCATCATATGGCTTCTTAAATCTATTTGTAATTATGCTCTTGTGATCTCCAAACTGTCAAAAAAAATCCTTTGTCTTTTTCTACCTTCAGATAAATTTGACAGATTGAAAGAAAAAAAAATCTGCAGTATAGCCTCCTGTAAAAATTTCCAGCTGCTATCCACACCTTCTAAGAGTGTTTTCAGGAAGCTCAAATTACTCCCATATTGAAGAATATTTGAGAATTCCAAAGGTTAAGTATTACATCTTTAGTTTCATTTTCTTCCAGAACTGAAAGTAGTTTGAATAGCTTATCTTCAGCCTCATTTAATTCCTACACTGAAGAAGATTTAAGTATATCATCTAAGGTCTCAATCTATTTCTGTACTGAAGGTTTGAGTATTTAGAATATTTTTCATAAAAATTTATTTCCATACCAAAGAAAGTTGAAAAAAGCCATAATTATTTCTTCTTCTTCAACACCATTGTTCAGTTTGTTCTATATGTTTAACACACTACTTTATTTGATTGAAATCAGTTCCAGGAGGACCAGATCTACCGCCACCTGGAGCCAGGCTAGCCTTTCAGCTGGAGATCAATCGCATGCAGAACTTTGACCTGGTGCACTTGCCTACAGCCAATCACAAGATGTACCTGTACCTGGGCAAGGCCAAGGTAGCCAAGGGTCAGCCGGTCACTGATTACAGGTTGTTTGTGCGCACCATCGTGCGGCACTCGGACCTGGTCACCAAGGTGGGAAGACGTTGTGGGTTTTTAGTGGGTAAAGTTAAGGTCTGTCGTGTTTCTGCATGCTTTGTGTTGTGGGTTTTTAGTGGGTAAATTTAAGGTCTGTCATGTTTCTGCATGCTTTATGTTGTGGGTTTTTAGTGGGTAAATTTAAGGTCTGTCATGTTTCTGCATGCTTTATGTTGTGGGTTTTTAGTGGGTAAATTTAAGGTCTGTCACGTTTCTGCATGCTTTATGTTGTTGTGGGTTTTTAATGGGGTAAATTAAGGTCTGTCATGTTTCTGCATGCTTTATGTTGTGGGTTTTTAGTGGGTAAATTAAGGTCTGTCATGTTTCTGCATGCTTTATGTTGTGGGTTTTTAGTGGGTAAATTTAAGGTCTGTCATGTTTCTGCATGCTTTGAAAGTTGTATTAGCGTGCGATTTTTGTGAATGGACAGAAGAGTCTTTACACACACAGTCACACATGAACTTGTATGTGGGGTAGTAACTGTGTGTGTGTGTGTGTGTGTGTGTGTGTGTGTGTGTGTGTGTGTGCATTCTAGGGAAGCAGAGTTGGTTTGGGCACGTTAGGAGGAGGGAGAGGGAGGGGGAGGAGTGTAGGGCTTCTAACCAAGCATTTAAAAATGAAGGCAATGACTACAGCAAAGCCGGGACAACCTTGGCACATACAAACCAAAATGCATGCATAACTCACCCCCTGTTAAATTTTGTGTTGGTTTTTTATATATATCAAAGAATGAAAAAGGCCAGTTTCTGCTACTGTACAAAGTACGTTATATAAAATGAAATTTCTTTAAAAGATTGAAGAGCTCATTCAAAATATGCATTTTTTTTCAGGAAGCATCGTTTGAGTACTTGCAGAATGAAGGAGAAAGAACTCTTCTGGAAGCCATTGATGCAGTGGAGGTTGCTGTTTCCAATCCTACTATGCAGCTGGTAAATGGATACATCAGTATGAGGTGTTCATTCATGTGAAAATTTTTAGAATCTAGAGTGTGTGTGTGTGTGTGTGTGTGTGTGTGTGTGTGTGTGTGTTGTGTGTGTGTGTGTGTGTGTGTTCACAGTGTCTGCCAGCATACATGCCTGCCTGATGCTTTTATTTGTATAGATGGACGAAAACAGCTACCTGTGCTGCGTGACAGTCAAAAACTCCGTAGACCGGACTCTGGCGTGGAGATCATCAGGAGAGAATGCGTCGCTATTTCGGGCTCTTCCTCTCTACAGCTATAATGACGCACCGAGCCTCACCGATGTGAGGTCTCCTTGCCAGTTTGACTGCATGCCTTTTCTGTCAACCGTCAGGACTCGCACCAGCTTGTGTCCTCTCTCTTCAGCCAGATCCAGTGACTTTGCTTTCTCAACAGTCTCCTGAAGGGCTTTTGTCATGGCATTCCCTTTCTTCGGACCAAGTCCAGCCACTCTCATCCACTTCCTGACGCTAGTTGCGATGAAACCTCTGCAGCCAACTTCGATTGGGAAATAATCGCTTTCCATCCCGCCTCCTCGCAATCTTCAACAAGAGTCTCATAGCGATTTTCTTTCCGCTCGTGTGCCTCGCTGATATTGTCTTCGTGAGGCACAGTGAGTTCCACCATGTGTGCACCTCTTTCTCTTCCTCACTCCATATCACCAGGTCTGGCTTCTTCGTTGTTGGGATGGGGAAGAATCTTTTGCAGCCCTCTAGATCTGCTGCTACCTCCCATTGACCACCGCTCTGACCTTCTGTGGCTTCACTTGCCCTCTTTCTGTCAGGAACCTTGCCTCCTTGCGGCACAAACTCGATCTTGCCCAGTCCGCGTTTCTGCGGCCTTGGGGCGTATTTCCCCTCTTCCACCTGTTCCTTTGCCATTTTGGTGAACACTTTGAGCACCTCGTTGTGTCTCCAGGTGTATCTGTTCAGAGCCAGGTGGCAGTTTGAGAGGATGTGCTTCATGGTTCCTCGTTTGCCGCACCTACACTTGCCATCTTCCTGGACCTTCCATCTGACTAGGTTCACTGGCGAAGGCAGAACGTCATAGGTGGACCGGAGAAGAAAGCTGAGTCTCGATGTGTTCCATTTCCAGATCTCACTCCATCCAATCCTCTTTCTTTCAACTACATGCTCTTCCCACCTGGTCACCTGTCCTTGCTGGGCACACTGGATGAGATGAACTTCTCGCTTATCAGCCTCAATCTTTCGTACTTGCCCTGTTGCAGCTGTTCTTCTGTCCCGTTGAGACATTTTCCTGAAAGGTCTGAAGTCACCGTGCCAAGCCCCAACCTGTCAGACTGTGCTGGCCCGACAATGTCGCCATGTTCCAATGAAGAGATGATCTCGTCGGTTGCCTCCTCTGCCTTCCACTTTCTTGCTGTTTTGACATATGGTGGCTTGCCACTGATCTCTTGGTCCCTCGACTCCTCCCTCAGCATCATCACTGTCCTGACCTTTCCTGCCTTGTAGATCTCCACGATGGATGTGAGGGAGGGGTAGCTGCAGCGCGCCTTTCTGCCTGTACAGGGCTGATGTGTTGATTGTGCGAGGCAGCCCAAGCCACTTCCTGATGTAGGTATTGCAAATTCTCTCAATCATCTCAACTCTCGACAAGGCGACTTCGTACATTGTCAGCGGCCATGCCAGTCGCGGGTACAGGGCAAACTGTAGACACCATATCTTATGCTTTCCTGGCAGTTTTGTCTGGTTAATCGCTTTCAGCCCATCTTCAGCCTGCTTCATGATCGCCATGCCTCGGCTCCTGTCAGACAGAGTTCCCGCGTACCACCGCCCCAAACTTTTCACAGGTTCCTCTTTTACTGTAGGCATCTGTTCCCCTGCAATTGTGAACTTCTGTTGCTTCTGCTTCCCTTTGTGAAAAGTCAGGCTTCTAGATTTCCTGGCTTTGAACTTCATCCTGGACCAAGTGATCAGCTCATCCAGCCGGGTCAAAAAACTCTGCATTGTGTCCACTTCTCTTGTCAGTAGGGTCACATCATCCATGAAGGCTTTCTTCGGTGATCTCACCTTTGCTTTTTTTTCCTCAGAGCAGTCTGCAGATCGCAGTAGCATCTCCATCACCAAGATGAACCAGATGACAGAGATATAGTGCAGCCAGCTGCAATCCCAATCTCCAGTCGGTGCCACTCAGTTGTGAAGTCTTCGGTTGAGAATCGCATCTGGAAGTTGCCGTAATATTCTCTCATGATGCCTTGCACCTTGTGTGGGATGTAAAAGAACTCCATTGCTTTCATCAGCAGTTCATGGGGTACGGATCCGTAGGCATTCGCCGGATCCAACCAGACCACATTTAGGCTTTCTTTGGTTTTCTTGGCCTCCTGGATTGCATCCCAAATGGAGAAAGCATGTTCAATGCATCCTGGGATCCCTGGTATACCGGCTTTCTGCACGCTCTCATCCACATAGCCGTTGCTTTGCAGATATGCCACCGTCCTTTTTGCAAGTATTCCCATGAAGATTTTGCATGCCACGTTGATGATGGAGATAGGTCGAAACTGCCCTTTGTTCTCTGCATTTTGTTCCTTTGGTAGGTACACACCTTCAGCTCTGCACCAATCTTCGACGAGCTCCTTGTCATCCCACAACTCGCTCAGCATCGTGAAAAGGACGTGCCTTAATTTGTCACAGTACTTGAACACCCTTGTAGACACGCCATCTCCTCCAGGTGCACTTTTGGCTCTTGCTTTTCTGACAAACTCGTCCACTTCTTTCTCTCTGAATGGTCCAAGCTGGAAGCTCACGCCAGGGGCAGTTGGACGCTTGAGGCCTCTCATGTCAGGCAGTGGTTCCTCCCTTTTTGGATCGCTGTATGTCTGTTTAACATGAGTGTCTAGCTCCTCTTTCGTACACTTCAACTTCCCACTCCGTGCCTCTACAAACAATTTCTTAGCTGCTTCATATAGATTCTTCAGAAATTGCTCACGTGCTCTTCTGCTTTCTTTTCTTCTGGTACACCTTCTCTCTTGCCTCTGCAGGTCTCTGCTCTTTTTCTTTAGGTCTTCAAACAAGGTTTTCAGGCCTTCTTCCTCTTCTGGTGGTGCACTTTTTTCTCTGCTTCTTCAGGTCTCGTTTCTGTGTTCTTAGTTCTGCTAGCGCTCTCTGTCTTCTGCTTAGCCCCCCTTTCTTCTCTGCTGCTTTCTTCTTTCCCTCACCGCTGTCAAACTGTTCAATTGTTGACTCGTAGATGATCTTTGCAGACTCACCCAACATCTCTTTGGCATCACTTTTGCTGGACTTCTCGGCTTCTTTCAGTTTCTTCTGGACTTTTTTCTTCCAGTGCCTTGTACTTTGCCTTCTCATTGGCAGCAGGCCACAGAATTCTCGGCTTCCTTGCCCCTGGTTCCTGAGTTGGCTGATCCGTAACATTCTGGGTCTGGGTAGAAGGAGAGTCCAAGATGACAAGATGTTCTCCTTCGGAACAACTCCTGTTGTTTGTCAGTAAAATGTTTAGGTAACAGCTCAAGGCAGCTGTGTCAGCTGCATAGTAATACCTCCCAGTAAAAACCCTGCATATGAAACTCCCTCCCTGTACAGAAAAACTGGCTTTTTAAAACATTTTTCTTCGCTTTGTCAGCACTAGATGTTCTTTCCAGTTGAGTTCCCACCCATTTAAGACCTCTTTTTTTGATGATGTCTGAAGGTCATTGCAGAGGTATTTCACTGTATTGTGTTTTGATCTGAGCTGTAATACAAGATTGTACAAGTCTGTGTATTTGCAGTCAGCCAAGACCGACTGTAACCACATCTTCCTGAACTTTGTGCCTACTTTGACACTGTCTGATCCCAGCAAGGTTAGTGTTTTGTGTGTGTGTGTGTGCATGAATGCATGCATGTTTGCATGTGTGTTTGTGTGTGCGCATGCATGTTGGTGTGCATGTGTGTGTGTGTGTATGCATGTGCGTGCATGCACATGTGTGCAAACCTGTGAGTGTGGAAGCCTGTCCAAAAAAAAATAAATATATGTATATTTTTTTTCTGTGATTGTTCAGCAGATGCACAGGAAAGAAATGTTTGGCTACAGTGGCTTATAAGACTTACACACAACTTGTGTATAACTCACATGTACCTTCTTTGTGATTTTTTCTCCTATGCAGTTGTCAAGTGCTTGAACTTTTTTCACACCAGTAAGAAGCCATCGAAGAATTCAAGATTTTTTGTTTGTTTTTCTATTTCATTTCCATGCTCTGTGAGTTTCAGAACTCCCTGCTGATCACTCAGATTCCTCTGCACACCACACACACACTTGTCCTGTTGCTCTCCCCTAGCACTGGCAATCTACTCGAAAAATCAACATCAAGTCATGATGAGGGGACCCCCCCCCCCCCCCCCCCCTCCAGTTGCTACCAAGCCACTTTTGTGTTCAGCGTCGCTTGCTCTAATCTTACATATGCAGGATGCCACCTATTTTTTTCCCCATACTGATGACAGTTGTTGCTTAGTCATGAAGTAAAGGTAGAAGTGTTGTATGTGACTATTAAGATTGTTGTGACAGTGGACAGTTGACAAAGAGTTGTGTGTGGCAGTTGGTGGAGACTGTGCACTCCTTCATCATGCGCTATGGAAGTCGGCTGTGGAAGCTGAGGGTGTTGCACGCTGAGCTCAGGTACACCACAAGGTATGTGTCTCATTGATCTTCTTGCTCAGTTAGGATCACAGATACACCACAAGGTATGTGTCTGATTGATCTCCGTGTTCAGTTAGGATCACAGGTACACCACAAGGTATGTGTCTGATTGATCTCCATGTTCAGTTAGGATCACAGGTACACCACAAGGTATGTGTCTGAGTTGATCTCCGTGTTCAGTTAGGATCACAGGTACACAGGTACCACAAGGTACGTGTTCTTCATGTTCAGTTAGGATCACAGGTACAGGAACAAGGTACGTGTCTGATTGATCTTCATGTTCAGTTAGGATCACAGGTACACCACAAGGTAAATGTGTCTGATTGATCTTCATGTTCAGTTAGGATCACAAGTACACAACAAGGTATGTGTCTAATTGATCTTCTTGTTCAGGTGGGATCACTTCATGAACTGTTCTCTGTTTTTTCAAGGTAAGAGCATCAAATAAAAGTTTCACTAGCCTTTAAGTAACTGTATTAAAAAATATTTATCACTGACGATCATGTCTGTGGCAGAGGATGGAAAAGGGAAGAAAACTGAAATTATGACACCAGGAGAGCGAGTTGTGTTTGCCAGGGGGAGACCATCGGTCCATGTATTCCTGGTGGTTTAAGGTAGGGTTAGCTCTCATCTCTCCCATTGTGAATTTTTTTTTTAGTTTCCTGATGTATGGCTTATTCCACCCAAGTGGAGATAAGGTATTTGTTTGGACAGGTAAGTATGAAGAAAATTTGCTTATGACTTATGATCACATCTATGGCAGATTTGAAATATTTATTCTGACAAGTAAAGGGACTGAGTATCTGTCTCAGGTAGTTGTTGTTTCAAGTGTGTGAGGGAAATCAAGTTTACTGAATTAATGGCAGAGTAGTAAACAGAGTTGTGATTGAACAAATGTAAATGAACTGATAAATTTACTTGGTTGAATTTTTAAGCAGAGCGCGATGAATGACAGAAGGTTAAGCTGTTCTGTCATTTGATGGGAGTGTTAGATGATTGTCTGAAGATTTCAGAAGAGGACCAGAACCCTGAAAGGCAATGGCAGAGTTTCCAGTTGGATCTGGTCTAGGAGAAACAAAAGTGAACTTCATAAAGGCTTAAATTCCCAACTAAGAACAGGTGTCCCATTAGTGCAGTGGGGTAAGACATCCGTCGAAAAAGGCACACTTAATACGCCCACCCCATCCAAAAGTTTGTGTGGCAGGAGGTTCAAATCCCAGCAGCGCTGGCACAAAAAAAAAAAAAAAAGATGGCAGTAGAAGAACCAGTCAAGAGCCTCGGGAGGTGGTATGATGACTCCTTGAAAGACACATAGAGGGAAGAGAAACCAAGCAAAATGGCAGAAGTAGCCTGCAGATAGTAGACCAGTGTGGGCTTCCTGGCAAGTACAAGGTCTGGTGTTTGCAGTTAATGCTGATCCCAAAGCTTCTGTGGCCTCATCTGTTACATGTTATCAGCAGATGAGAGTGCACTGTGGAATCAATGGAGGCCAAAATCAAGTATACAAGAAAAATCGCTACTAGTGTCCCACCAGGTCTCATAGATGTTGCACTCTAGGTGCTGCCAAGCAAAGCTGAAGCATTCCTCTAAAATCCATCCTCGAGGAATACAAAGTAGGTAAAACAACGTTACTAACCAGCTTGAGAGCTCCGAAGACAGCGTTGTGAGGTCAGTCTGGCCAAGGCTAAAGACTGGCAGAAAATGGAAGGTTCAGGAACTTCAAAGACAGTGTTGTAAGGTCAGTCTGGCCAAGGCTAAAGACTGGCAGAAAATGGAAACTCCAAAGACAGCGTTGTAACGAGGTCAGTCTGGCCAAGGCTGTTGACTGACAGAAAATGGCAGAAAGGTTCAGGAACTCCAAAGCGTTTGTAACAGCGTTGTGAGGTCAGTCTGGCCAAAGCTAACGACTGGCAGAAAATGGAAGGTTCAGGAACTCCAAAGACAGCGTTGTGAGGTCAGTCTGGCCAAAGCTAACGACTGGCAGAAAATGGAAGGTTCGGGAGGCAGTGGGCAGTGGGCGTGGCAAAAGGAAAACCTCAAGATCAAGGAAATAACAGGCCACACACAGACCAACAGACAGGGCTGGGATCAACAAAAATGGAATGGTGGTTAAAAGCAAATGGGAAAGCAAAGAGAGACATCGTAATAGAGGAGCTGAAGAAAGAAGTGGACGCCAAGAGAATCCAGAAAGAGGTCCAGCAAGGCCAACAAGGATGGTGGACTACATGGGAAAATGCACTGCAAAGAAGTCTCACCAGAAATGATCTACAGCACATGGCACCTCTCAGAGTCAGCTTCATCCTCAGATATGTATATGATTTCCTATCCTCAAATTTGAGCCTGGTCAAATGGGGAAAATCAGGTGACCCCTACCTGTCCACTCTGTCACAGCAAACAAACAGTGGAACATGTCCTGAGTTCATGCAAAACAGCACTAACCCAGGGAAGGTACATATGGAGGCACGACCAAGTGTTCAAGGAGATTACACATGCAGTTAGTACTGCTGGAGGAAGACTACGCTCCAGCAAGAAAGTTCTACACAGCAGGAGGCCACCAATCATGGTCTGGAACAGCTGTGATATCAAGAGTATGGAAGCAGAGTTTACTGGATGGAGCAGATGACTATAGACCTTCCAGAATGGAGAACCATCTGGCGATTTTAAGGATGAGTGGCATGAGACTGAATATTGTTCTCCACCCAGGTTCATCAAAACAAATTATTCTGATCAAACTCACTGTGCCATTCGAAACCAGAATGGAGCAAGCGCACCCCTAAGACTGAGAAGTATGCTGGTCTAGCGAGCAGTTTGAGGGAATCTGGCTTCCAGGCCTGGATCCTCGCCATAGATGTTGGAGCAAGGGGATTTGTGGGCTCATCAGCTATGACTTCATGAAACAGCTCGAGATTTCAGGTAAGAAGAGGACCAGAACCCTGAAGGCAATGGCAGAGGCAGCCGATAAAGAGTTCCAGCTGGATCTGGTCGAGGAGGAACAAAAGTGAACTTCATCAGGCTTCAATTTCCCAACTCAGAACAGGTGTCCTGTTAGCAGTGGGCTAAGATCTGTCTTAAAAAACCCACCTTTAGACCCCCCACCTGTCCAAAAGTTGTGGGTTCGAATCCTGGCAGTGCAGGGAAAAAGAAAGTTGGCAGTAGAAGGGCATCTGAGAGTCAAGACCTGGATGCAGCCCAGTCTCCTTAGAGTGTAAGGAGTTCAGGGCTAGGAGGGGGGGGGTTTCTTCTGAAGACTTCTGCTGTCAAGCTCTCCACAGTGTCTTTTTGTACTGAAGATTGTCCTGGTTTAGGTGGTTAGAGTGACTGAATAATGTGCAAATGACTGAATGAATGTTTATATTTAGTAATAGGTTATCACTGCTGTTTCAACACCTCTGGTTCATTTCTACAGTACTATACATGTCGGTATTATCTCTGTCCAGTTAGCATGGCTATAACCAAGCATGACTGGATAAGCTTGTATTCCTTCATTCATTTCTTAATCGAGATATATGATTCATATGTGAACTGAAATGGATATCATTTGTGTTGTTTACTATTACTTGCTTACCAAAAGGTCTTCTGTTAATTTTTTTTTACCCAAAATGCACTGTCACAGGCTGACTCTAGGAGGCTCGGGCAACACAAGCAGCTTCCCCATCCGTCTGTTTGTGACCAATGAAAGTGGATATTACCTCAACATCGACCTCTATCGTGAGGTCACAGACCACGTCACTGGACAGGTAAATCACAACTGATGTGTTGGATGGGGTTTGAGTGGCTCTAAAATATGTCACACACACAGACACACACACACACACACATGCACGCATGCATGCACACACACATGCATGCACAGGGAAGTTGTGGGTTCTAATCCAACAGAAGCGTATGATTGTATGACTTCTTCTCTGTGACTCGCTTCTCTGCAGAGTCAAGTTTTTTTTGGCCTTGGATTAGAAGACTGGGAGGCATAGTCAAGTGTCATGCATCATGGATTCATCTTTGAAAATGAAAGATGGGTCATATACACAGTTCTGGTGGGTGGCCCGAAGGCGGCTTTAAATTGTGAGCGTCCTGTGCACTGTTTGACCTGTGGCAGAGATACAGTGCTCTGGGTGTGGCTGTGCATAATGGAATGAGGTGGGCATGGAAATGATGGACACTGAAATCACCACTGCAGAAAAGAAACAAAAAAGAAATAAAAGAAAACTTCAGAAAAATTATAAATATAACATGTAGATGACAGAATGCATTGTTGGTGAAAGCAAGCCAGAATGAAAATAACCACACAACAAAAAAGTGTTGAAACAAACACTTAGTTACTACTTAGTATAAAGCAGACTGGTTAATTTTCTTTTATCAAATTGTCTTTTGCAGAAATGGCAAATAAACAGATGTAAAAAGAACAAAAAAAATACTACCCAGATGTCTGTCAGTAGGAGAATGGCCAGAATGATCGATGTGAGATGATAGAACAACTGACTTTTGTTGACTGTTAATTTAAAGTGACTACTGTGACTCATTTAACATCAATGGCTGGTACCAGAATGAGATAATAGGACAATTGACTAACAACAGTAAGATGTTGATTTAAAACGACCACTTATGATTCATTGAACGTTGATGGTCGGCACCTGAATGAGATGATAGGACAACCAGCTAACAACAGTGGGACGTTGATTACTGACTAACAACAGTAGGAAGTTGACAACTGGCAAACAACAGTAGGACATTGACAACTGACTAACAACAGTGGGACGTTAACAACTGACTAAAACAGTGGGACGTTAACAACTGACTAAAACAGTGGGACGTTAACAACTAACAAGAGTGGGACATTAACACTGACTAACAACAGTGGGACGTTGACAACTGGCTAACAACAGTGGGATGTTAACAACTGACTAACAACAGTGGGACGTTAACAACTGACTAACAACAGTGGGACGTTGACAACTAGTTAACAACAGTAGGATGTTGATAACTGACTAACAACAGTAGGACATTGACAACTGGCTAACAACAGTAGGATGTTGATAACTGGCTAACAACAGTAGGACGTTGATAACTGGCTAACAACAGTAGGATGTTGACAATTGACAACTGGCTTACAACAGTAGGATGTTGGCAACTGGCTAACAACAGTAGGACATCAACAACTAGCTAACAACAGTAGGATGTTGACAACTGGCTAACAACAGTAGGATGTTGATAACTGGCTAACAACAGTAGGATGTTGACAATTGACAACTGGCTAACAACAGTAGGATGTTGACAATTGGCTAACAACAGTAGGATGTTGACAATTGACAACTGGCTAACAACAGTAGGATGTTGACAACTGGCTTACAACAGTAGGATGTTGACAATTGACAACTAGTTAACAACAGTAGGATGTTGACAACTGGCTAACAACAGTAGGATGTTGATAACTGGCTAACAACAACAGTAGGATGTTGATAACTGGCTAACAACAGTAGGATGTTGACAACTGGCTAACAACAGTAGGATGTTGATAACTGGCTAACAACAGTAGGACGTTGATAACTGGCTAACAACAGTAGGATGTTGACAATTGACAACTGGCTTACAACAGTAGGATGTTGGCAACTGGCTAACAACAGTAGGACATCAACAACTAGCTAACAACAGTAGGATGTTGACAACTGGCTAACAACAGTAGGATGTTGATAACTGGCTAACAACAGTAGGATGTTGACAATTGACAACTGGCTAACAACAGTAGGATGTTGACAATTGGCTAACAACAGTAGGATGTTGACAATTGACAACTGGCTAACAACAGTAGGATGTTGATAACTGGCTAACAACAGTAGGATGTTGACAATTGACAACTAGTTAACAACAGTAGGATGTTGACAACTGGCTAACAACAGTAGGATGTTGACAACTGGCTAACAGCAGTAGGATGTTGACAACTGACTAACAACAGTAGGATGTTGACAACTGGCTAACAACAGTAGGACGTTGACAACTGGCTAAACAACGGTAGGATGTTGACAACTAGTTAACAACAGTAGGACATTGACAAGTGGTTAACAACGGTAGAATGTTGACAACTAGTTAACAACAGTAGGATGTTGACAACTGGCTAACAACAGTAGGATGTTGATAACTGGCTAACAACAGTAGGACATTGACAACTGGCTAACAACAGTAGGATGTTGACAACTGGCTAACAACAGTAAGATGTTGATAACTGGCTAACAACAGTGGGATGTTGATAACTGGCTAACAACAGTAGGACGTTGACAACTGGCTAACAACAGTAAGATGTTGATAACTGGCTAACAACAGTAGGATGTTGACAACTGGCTAACAACAGCAGGACATTGACAACTGGCTAACAACAGTAGGATGTTGATAACTGGCTAACAACAGTAGGACGTTGATAACTGGCTAACAACAGTAGGATGTTGACAACTGGCTAACAACAGTAGGATGTTGACAACTGGCTAACAACAGTAGGATGTTGATAACTGGCTAACAACAGTAGGATGTTGACAACTAGTTAACAACAGTAAGATGTTGATAACTGACTAACAACAGTAGGACGTTGACAACTGGCTAACAACAGTAGGATGTTGATAACTGGCTAACAACAGTAGGACGTTGATAACTGGCTAACAACAGTAGGATGTTGACAATTGACAACTGGCTTACAACAGTAGGATGTTGACAATTGACAACTGGCTTACAACAGTAGGATGTTGGCAACTGGCTAACAACAGTAGGACATCAACAACTAGCTAAACAACAGTAGGATGTTGACAACTGGCTAACAACAGTAGGATGTTGATAACTGGCTAACAACAGTAGGATGTTGACAACTGGCTAACAACAGTAGGATGTTGACAACTGACTAACAACAGTAGGATGTTGACAACTAGTTAACAACAGTAGGATGTTGACAACTGGCTAACAACAGTAGGATGTTGACAACTGACTGACAACAGTAGGATGTTGACAACTGGCTAACAACAGTAGGACGTTGACAACTGGCTAACAACGGTAGGATGTTGACAACTAGTTAACAACAGTAGGATGTTGACAACTGGCTAACAACAGTAGGATGTTGATAACTGGCTAACAACAGTAGGACGTTGACAACTGGCTAACAACAGTAGGATGTTGACAACTGGCTAACAACAGTAAGATGTTGATAACTTGCTAACAACAGTGGGATGTTGATAACTGGCTAACAACAGTAGGACGTTGACAACTGGCTAACAACAGTAAGATGTTGATAACTTGCTAACAACAGTGGGATGTTGATAACTGGCTAACAACAGTAGGACGTTGACAACTGGCTAACAACAGTAGGATGTTGATAACTGACTAACAACAGTAGGATGTTGACAACTGGCTAACAACAGTAAGATGTTGACAACTGGCTAACAACAGCGGGACGTTGATAACTGACTAACAACAGTAGGATGTTGACAACTGGCTAACAACAGTAGGATGTTGATAACTGGCTAACAACAGTAGGACGTTGATAACTGGCTAACAACAGTAGGAGGTTGATAACTGGCTAACGACAGTGGTACGTTGATTTAATTTAAATCAATGACCTTTGACTCGGTGAACATTGATGGTTGGTTCCTGGCATGTTCAGATCATGTTTGAATCCTACGGGTCCAAGAAGGGCCCGCTGCACGGCATGCTGATCTCCACCCCGTACCAGACCAAGACCAGCTGCAGCTGAAGAGGTTTCAGGCCCAGTCCAGCGGCACCACCTACGTCTATGACTATCCTCAGATCTTCAAACAGGTTGATATGTTTTCCAGCCACATTAGTTTTTGTTCCCTTTCTCTTTCTCCGTTATTTGAAGTCTTCTAAAAATCTTCTTTTGCCAAGTATAAAGGCTGAGGTTTATTCTGAGGAAATTAAAGCCTGATAAGTATAGAAATATTTGCTGCTTTATTTGACATGTACAGTTTATCTACCCAGCTTTGATACAGAATTTATGCCTGTCTTCTGTAACATAAAGGACTCTCTCAGCGCAGTACTTGTCTTATGGGTGCTGTAATGGACTTTAAGGAATGAAGAGAAGAAGATAAAGAGAAGGTGAGAGAGAGACAGAGAATGAGATAGAGCAGTTATTGTAAAGAAATGTTATTAGTTTTTAGTTGTGTCTGTGATGCACTTCTTACGTAAATTATCGGTAGACTGGCTTGAAACTGTGCACTGTTTATTCAATAGAGAAGGTTACTATGTAGACTGCTTTAGTCGTTCTGAACACAGACATGTCAGCTGTTCTCTTTTCAGCTGATTTTAAAAGTGTGTGGTTTGTTTGTTTGTTTTTTTTTTTTTTTTAGCTCATTTCCTTTTTTTTAAAGCTTTTTTCTTAATGTTTTTCTTTTTTTGTTTATGTTTTTGCTAAGCTGATTTCCTCTTTTTTCTGTTGGGAATCTTTATAAATCCATCCTAACTCCCAGATTCCTTTCCACTAATAATCAGAAATTTGACTGAAAGCATGTTGAAAATATTTGAAAGTGGCGAATCTTTATTTTGTGACTTAAAACAGACATGTTTGGGCTCTAAATTATGCCCTAATTCCTGGTTAGCATTAACTTAGCAGTTGTGTATGATATTTCTTGGCTTATTCCTGGTAAAGATATTTTGTTGTGTTCACATATTCATTTCTCTGATGTTTTCATTCACAAAATGATCAGAGTCAAATTAACCATTGCCAGGATTTACGTTGAAAGCATAGTGGGCTTAGAG
This sequence comes from Conus betulinus, assembly GCA_016801955.1. NCBI lineage: Eukaryota > Metazoa > Mollusca > Gastropoda > Neogastropoda > Conidae > Conus > Conus betulinus. The sequence continues at coordinate 161,320 of JADBJO010000301.1, forward strand.
GCTGACATCTTGCAAGAACAGTGAAATGTGGGTGTATTCACTGTGTTTATGATACAATTGTCATGCTGTAAGCTACTAAACACACAAAACAAGATGTAAAGTAATATAGATTTTATATACAACACAAAACAAAGTAAATTTGTGACAAATATTTTTTCTTCAGATGTTTAAAAACAGCAGACAAAAATGCACAGAAAAAGATATATTTGCTTGTCTGTTTTGGATTATATATGAATCTGAATCACTTTTGTTTAGTGAGTTTATTTGATTTTTGCCTCATTTTCAGTAGTGCTGCTGCTTTTTTCATTTTCTCTCAGTGTGCAGTCTGCTGAACATGAAGTCCGGCCCAGAACTGTACATACTGTTGTGTCCATTCATAAAGGCATTTACATACTCGCTCATCTGTGCTGATGTAGTTGGTTGCTCATGTGATGCTGACACTTTGCTAGCTGTCACATGGACCACATTAGACAGGCATTCAAGGATTGGCCAGAACATTGAGTTATGCAAAGGTCAGACATCTGATAAGGCTTTCCAACTTGTCCGCCATCTTCTCCTTGTTTTTTGTCATTGTCGACAACCTTGATCAGAAGATGCTGTCTTTTTCAACCTTGTTTGCATAATTAAGGATGGGTCTGAGGAGGCTTTCCACCCCCCCCCCCCACCCCATTTCTTTTTTTTTTCTTTTGTATTGTTAACCTTTTCCTTTTTTTCTTCTGGCTTTTTTTGTCAACCAGTACGTAACATTTTCAGCATGGTTCATCACACATCAGGGAGAGAAAGCTGCTTCCCAAGTTCTGTCAGTCACATACAGTTCTGTGTTTCTGTGTTGGATAATTCATGTTAAAATCTACCTGTGATTCCTCCTGTACATTTCACATAACCAGCAGTCCACTAACTCTGTTAGCATGTGCTAACAGACACACATTTTCTCTCTCTGTATTTGACTTCTTTTCTTTGATCTAGTTCTGTTTCAGATATAAACTCTTCCCTTTTTTATTGTATTTTTTTCACTTTGGCCTCATGGCTTAATAAGTGTAGTGCAGTGTATAAGAACATATCCTTGTCAGCGACTCCACCTTGAGGGAAAAGAGACTGAAGCTTGAGTGTGTTTTGGGAGCAGGCTCTGTTACAACGCTGGAAGGATCATGACAGACAGCATGGGAGAAAGGAAGACAGAGATCCCCTGGAGATGTTCACCTGTGAGGAGATGGTGCTCGACTCCAGGGGTGAACATCTCTCTGTCCATGTCACCGCCTGTCTGGGGAAAATGAGGTATGTGTGTGTGCGTGTGCATGCATGCGATGTATTGTGTGTGTGTGATGATGTGTGTGTGTGTGTGTGTGTGTGTGTGTGTGTGTGTGTGTGTGTGTGTGTGCATATCTAAAAGCAAGTCTTAAATAAAAGCAGAAATACTTAAGATCAATATTGATCTTAAATATATGCAAGTTGTTTAACATTTCTGAACCATGAAGGTTGAGAACAATGAGTTATGGAGACACAGCAGGAAAATGTGTTTTTTACATAATTCCACTCAACAGATGTAGCAAGCACTGTTATGAATTTTCAATGTCATAATGGTCACAGAAGATAGAAATCTCACCATTGAAAGCACAGTCACTCTCCACCTACCCCCTCTGATTTTGTTCACAGGTAGGAATGGTGGTGTGGAAAATGACGCTGAAGACACCAGAATTTGCTGAAGGACGTGACATCATCGTCATTGCCAACGACATGACATGGAAGATTGGATCGTTTGGACCACAGGAAGACCTGCTGTTCAAGGTATGTAGCATTGTTACCCCTTTCATGACACAGACTGGCCTTTGTTATATTGTTTTCTTTATTCTCTCGCTCTCCTATCTTCCAAGTCCTCCCACTGGCATTACTTTGCATCTCTCACTTTACCTTTTTCGGCAGTTGTTACTTATTGTAAAGCCAGTTCTTATGAGGTGAAATGTACTTCTTATATTTAATATTAAAGTCATTTGCAGAGCTGTATTTCTCTGTGCAAAATGCTGTATGCAGAAATACAAAGTACTGTACATACCAGTATGCTATGTTTGTGGGGGTGATTGGGGAGATGGAAATGGATGGTGGTGTCTGCAGATATATGGTGTTGCTGGTGGTGTAGCCGCTCTCTCCACATTCATCCCATGATTCTTTTCAGTTTCAGTGCATGTTTTCATTCTTGTACAAAAAATGAACTTGGAGAGCTGCAACCCAAAGCCTCAAGACTGGTTGCAGCTGGACCTGTTGATAAAGTCATCCACTATAAAAATGATGGTTAACTGTACATCCCTGCTACATGGGCACACTTATGTGCTGCGATGCTGTTACACTGAACTAACACATCATATGGTAGCACGCCAAAAGAGAGAGAGAGTTCAAGCACTGCATTTTGTTACATCACCATGCAGGCCAGCCAGCATGTTGCAGTGCCATTGCCACATCAGTTGGTCAGTCTCCCGCTGACTGTCAACCAATAACAAAGATTATCAGCTATTGTTCCCCTCTCTTTCTCACTAAGCAAAGGAAAACACGCTAATTATTATTGCAATCTGTCATCTTAATGACTTCAAACATATGCAGTGTTTCCAGTCTCTACACACTGAAATTATTGCATTTATAAAACCATATAACAGTGATAAAAATGATGTGCCGAATCAGTAAATGCACAAGTAAAATAAATATCAAATACCAAACTTACTCTGTCTACTTGTGCATGTGTTGTTCAACAAAAAAAAAAAAAAAAACAAAAAAAGTCAAACCAGAAGTACTCACGGCATGTTAAAAGCAGACTGCCCTTCAAGTCAGTAAGGCATCAGCCATTCTTTTATGATCTCAGAGGGGAAAGGGACATTTTGAAAATGCTACAAACTATAGCCACTCAATGAGACAATGAAACTAAGAAATTTCGTTGATTAGTCATGGTTGGTTGAATATTTGGCCAATATCATTGGCCATCAGATTGTGAGGGAGTGGAAAATCATGCATCATGGTACTTGGGGTCAGCAGTAATGAGCATCACTATGGCTTACCTTTCGCAGCAAAAAGGCAGAAGGTGCATCACACAGTCAGTTGACCTCTAGTTATGGAGTGGATTTGTCTACTCACATTTGTATTGATACAAAATGATAGTATTCAACTGACATTGATTAGCTTTGCCAGGTAACAACCTTAATGGATCCAGCGTGTGATGAACTTTGAGTCTGTCCCAAATCAAGTGTGTCATCCTTTCATTTGTTGCCAGCACTTTGATTTGGCTAGAGCAGTGAGGGATGCTTGCAATTTATGAGTGTGTTACTATAAGTTTTGCAATCAGTCAGTACACACAGTATTCTCAACATTATTGCGTACATCTGAATTTCTGTTTTGAAAATGGAAGAATTTTGCTAGTTATGACACATTTCTTCTGCTGTTTGGAACTAGTACAAACTCATTTGATTTAGCCATGACAAAGGAGAAATGAGCCTGTTACCATATGAAGATTAAGATTTGACACTTTCTGAAATATTTCTCAAAAATAGTTGATATTGAAAGGCTGGACCAGTACACCATTCTGCCTGATCTGTGTATCTATATTACCAGAATACCAGAGTAAATCACCAGCTCTAATTGTTTGGCTTTTCCTGCTTCAGAAAGCCTCAGAGTTTTCTCGCAAAAAGGGGCTGCCTCGTATCTTCATCTCTGCCAACAGTGGGGCGCGGATTGGTTTGGCAGCAGAAGAAAATCAAGTCCCTTTTCCATGTGGCCTGGGAGGATCCTGAGAAACCAGACCTGGTGTGTAAGAAATACTGGTTTTGTGTGAACATTCTGCAGACGGTTGAATGAAGGAAGATGAGTTTTGTGTGAATGTTTTACAGTTAATTGATGTTAAGAATACTTGGGAGGGGGGAGAGGGATGAATAATGTTTGTTAGTGTAGACAGTATTTAGATCATTAATGTAAAGAATACTTGAGAGGGGGAGAGGGGTTAACAGTCTGTAGACATTGAGATAAATTATGCTTGATTAGTGTGTGGACAGTGTGCAGATAATTAATGTAAAAAAATGCTGAGGAGGGGGAGATGGGATAACCATGTATAGACACTAGGATAAATAATGCTAGTTTAGTGTGGACAATGTGCAGACTACTGAGGCAAAGAATACTGTTTTCTGTAAACAGTCTGCTGATAAGTAATTAAATGGATACTGAATTTATGTAAATAATTTGTTGGTGTAAAGAATGCTGATTTTGTGTCAACAGTGTGCAGATAATGATTTAAAGAATGTTCATACCACCTCTGATTAGTCTGCAGGTAATTGATATAATAAAGAAAGCTCATATCATGTCTGAACAGTTAGTGCATAATCTTTATAACAAATGCTGGTTTTGCATCAACAGCCTGCAGTTAGTTAATGTAAACAGTGCTCATATCCTGTCTGAATAGTCTGCAAAGAACATGAAGAATGCTTAAATTATTTCTGAACAGTTAACACATGATCACTGTAAAACTTCTGGTTTTACATCTTCTGCTCCTTCCCTGTGATTGTTTCCTTGGGTTTGCTGTTTAGGTTTAGTGCTTCCTTTTTTTCTGTGTGAGGGTTTCAAGTACCTGTATCTGCGGCCAGACGAGTTCAAGAAAGTCCGTGCCATGAATTCTGTGAAAGCAGAGCTGATTGAAGACCAAGGGGAGTCCAGATACAAGATCACTGACATCATTGGTGAGATCTGTATCATTTCTTCAATGCAATGTTGTTACACATTTCGCACAATTTACATAGTCAGAGTAAGGTGATTGTTGATGGATTGCCAACCTATGCAGGCGCATGAAGTTAGATCTGGAATAACTACGTTCTTGCAGCTTTGCTTCTACCTATTTTTGTTTGTTTGTTTGTTTTTTGTATTTAAACAGTATCCCAGATCTTGCTGTTATTACACAAGAAAACTGTACTTACGTTTAGAGTTCTGTGACACTATTAGGTCTCAGGTTTAATCATTGCTTGTTGTCCAGTGGTTAGCTTCATGGACTGGGGGGGGTTGGAAGCTGCAAGTTCAAGGCCTGTTAGAGGCATGCATGTGTGGGATGGTTCTTAGCCCAGTTGGCTCCTGCCCAGTGTTGCTGCATGTGCAGTAGGGTCATGTGGGAAGATGGGAGCCACACAGCAGCAGTTTTTTTTCACTTGAACGGAAGTCTTTCAGAATTTTTCTGAATATTTCCAACCAGCACTGCAGGTGTCTGTATCTTTTAGGCTTGATTATGCAGTGCACCACATTATTGTGAAAGGAAGGTTGACGTTATAATTGGTTTTCTCTTTCACATCCATGCTTGTGGTAAGTTTATATTGAAGTCGTGTGTATTAGCAATCAGAGGGGACTGTGCTTGGATGGATTGTTGACACAGTGTAAGCAATCATCATCAGTGTAAGGTTTTGTAGGTGATGTCTGGCATAGGTTGATTAGGGCAAACACACTGAACACCACGGAAGTGATTAGCATAAGTGTAGTGTCTCCTATGATGGGTTGCTCCACTGTCTGATTGATATGCTGGGACTGCTACAGAATGAACATGGGTGTGGTTTTAAGGGGAACTGAAATGAGGAGCATTAGAGTATTGTCACTGAGAGACACTGAAGAAGAGATGGGAAATCATGTCAAGTTCTAACCCTGAAGTCATATTTTTTTTGTGTGGTTTGACTTCACGTTTTTTGTTGTTTGTTTGTTTGTTTGTTAATACATTGTAGATAATCAATCATATGCAGACCTGGTGTAGTCTCCATGATCATTGGCTTATTGCTATGCTGATGTTTTGTCTTGTTATCAAGCATTTTATAAACTTCAATCACAGGATAGTGACAGTGCCTTCTGTTTTGCTTGTAAAATTCATGTGAACCTGAGATGAAAAAGCTTCTGCTGATTAAAACAGGATGTTGTCATGTGTTTTGAGGAGAAAAAAATAAAATGTGTGTATATTGAAATGCCTTCATATCATTCCAGGAAAGTATTGTTTTCAAAGTATCCATATCACTTACAAGAAGAAGGTATCCAGACCATTTAAGAGAAGAAGCACCATTATTTTTGCTTTGACTTGACAGAAGGAAAGAAATATATTCCTGAATGTGATTTTTCAAGAAATTATCTAAACACAAAACAAGGCCACAAGAAAGTCTTCAGAACTGCATTTTTTACAAGTTATTCTTCACTGCAACAACTGAATCAGACAGCTAACAAGATTCAAAACTTTGCTGCTGGAGAATTCTGATGCCCTGAAGTGATTCCTACTGTACTGAAGATGAGCTGGGAGACTGGAACAGTCAGTGCTTTGAATGTGACATGTTTGACAGGGAAGGAGGATGGACTGGGGGTGGAGAACCTGAGAGGATCAGGGATGATTGCTGGAGAGACGTCGGCTGCCTATGATGAGGTGGTCACCATAAACCTGGTCAGTGACAGGAATGGTCATTTCTCATGGTCTTCGCTGGCTTGAGGCGTGGGTGGCTTAATGTAAATATCAAAGGTCATGTCTGAAAGTCTTTGCTGGCTTGAGACGGGGGTGTCAAAATGTAAATATCAGAGGTCATTTCTGATGGTCTTCGTTGGCTTGAGGCAGGGGTGTCTTAGTGTAAATATCAAAGGTCATTTCTGATGGTCTTTGCTGGCTTGAGGTGTGGGTGTCTTAATGTGAATATCAAAGGTCATTTCTGATGGTCTTCGCTGACTTGAGGTGTGGGTGACTTAATGTGAATATCAAAAGTCATTTCTGATGGTCTTCGCTGGCTTGAGGCAGGGGCATCTTAATGTAAATATCAAAGGTCATTTCTGATGGTCTTTGCAGGTTGAGGCAGGGGTGTCTTAATGTAAAGATCTAACCCTGAAGTCATATATTTTTTTTTGTGTGGTTTGACTGCACGTTTTTTTGTTTGTTTGTTAATACATTGTAGATAGTCAATCATATGCAGACCTGGTGTAGTCTCCATGATCATTGGCTTATTGCTATGTAGAGGTTTTGTCTTGTTATCAAGCATTTTATAAACTTCAATCACAGGATAGTGACAGTGCCTTCTGTTTTGCTTGTAAAATTCATGTGAACCTGAGATGAAAAAGCTTCTGCTGATTAAAACAGGATGTTGTCATGTGTTTTGAGGAGAGAAAAAAAAAAGAAATGTGTGTATATTGAAATGCCTTCATATCATTCCAGGAAAGTATTGTTTTCAAAGGTATCCATATCACTTACAAGAAGAAGGTATCCAGACCATTTAAGAGAAGAAGCACCATTATTTTTGCTTTGACTTGACAGAAGGAAAGAGATTATATATATATATATATATATATATATATATATATATCACAAATAAAAGTAGAGAGCCAGCAAGAACTCTAAGAATGCTCAACCAGGAAGGGAGCGACATAAGTTTAAAAGTATGATTAAAAAGGAGATTAAAAAAACACACAACAAACTTGTTTCAAGCTCTCTGCTCTCTTCAGGGTGTTTATTTTGGCATGCTACCGGTGTTATATATATTGTGTGTGTGTAAGCGTGAGTTCTGCATGTGTTTCACGTGGCCTGTATCTTTTTACAATTTTGGTTTTTTGGGGGGGTGCGTTCAGGGAGGGTGTGTTAAGGAATGGTGTGTTGACAAGAATTTCCATTTGTGCCTGCAATTGTTTATGATCTCAACTTTTGAATTCAGAGTTGCTAGATGAGGTTTGCATAATATCAGCCACTTTTCTGTAGAACATAGGTTGCATTTTTTAGAGATATTATTGTATGGTGCTGCTCTTTTTATAATTTTCCATGATATATTGTAGTCTGTTTTTTTATCTTTAAGTTTCCAAATGTGTTTACTTAATTCTGTTTGGCTTTTATATTTTTCATTTTTGAAGGACTGTTTATGGTTTGCATATCTAGTTTTAAAATGGTTTGCAGTAATCCCTATGTATGTTTCTTTGTCACTATCAGTTGTTACTGTGGCTTGGTATACAATATTATTGTAAAGGCATTTATTATTCAGGGGGCATTGATCTTTTTTTAGTGCAGTTACAAGATGTCCTTTTGTTACCCTTTTTGGCTGTGTTGCCTTTAGTTTTGTTAGATGAGTCAATTATGTTTTTGAGGTTGGGCATACATGAATATGATAGCTTGATGGTGTTTTTATTGAATATTTTAGATAGTACATGTTCTTTTTTGGAATGATGTTATAAGAATTTTAAAGAATTCTTTTCCTACATTAGTCTTTATTCTTCCATCATATGGGGGATTATACCATATGATCTTCCTTTTTCTGTTTTTCTTATTACTGTTCATGTTATTATCTGGGTTGTATTGTAGTTTGTAGTTGTAGCCACTTTTATTCAGTGCCTCTTGGTATTCAACTGCTGCACTGTTGATACTTCTCGTTGCATGACATATCAATAAATTCCAAGGATAAGTACCGAGCACCATTCCAGCAACTTACAGAGCAGCTAGGTGTTGCAATGACTGCAAGAAATATTGAATTAAAAACAAAGTTTGGCATCGTATACTATACCATGTCAGACCATAGCATAAACGGCTGTCAGTCAGCTCTGTCAGGCCGAAGTTTTGTGGCAAATGCAGTCATAAGATAGTCACGTGACGCCCACCCTACTTCCGCCTACGGAAGATGCCGAAGATCGTGTACTGTCCGTCATTCTACTTCAGCCTGTCGCCCAATCAAGATAAGTCTTGTGCTCTGTCTCGCCTATACTTTGCCTTTGTGTATGCCTTTGTGTAAAGATTGCTGTGTTTGCACTCTGTACTCATTTATCTGTGGCTTCCGCTTATCTCTCAGTGCTATCTTGACGTGTGAGGTTATCGGATGGGCTAGCATTCTAACCTTATTTACTGAAATTTTCTCGCGATCGTGGTGCTTCCGGTTCTTGTCTATTTGTGTAACCGGTTCGAGGTTGATCGGCATTTTCCATTGCCACGTCCATCGCGTTTTCTCTGCCTCCCTTTGTCCATCGGCCTTGCATTCTCACTCGCCTTTACGGCTTTTCGCCCCTAAATTCCGATTTCTAATCTCGCCGTTACTTGTACCACGATTCCACTATCTCATCTGCGACGATCGCGGGTCGGTTTCGTTGCCATCTTGTTTTGCGCCGGTCTCCATTCCTTGTCGCACCAGCTTTCTAGCCCACGCTATTACACGTGGTTTGTCGTTCGGAGTTTACTTCCTACACTTGTTTACACTCCTCCCATTCATTTGCCACATTTTTCTATCGGCTTCGTGTGTGCGTGGCGATCGTGATCGCCCTTCGGCATTGCTGTTACACGTGGCGTTTACTCAGCACTTTTGGTTCACGCCACTGTCGTTGCTCACGCACGGTTTCGTTCATCGCTACTGCGTTTTCTGTCACTGTGCGAGCTTGTTTACTTTTATATTTCCATTGTGTTATATTGCTATTGTGTGCGCACGGTCGATCGACCTGTATACCCTCCTCGATCGACCGACCGTCGTGTTACGATCGTGTGCTCCGGTTTTGCTCGGCGCCATTGCCCAAAAAATGGTGAAGGACTCGGTTGGGCCGAGCAGCTCTGACGTTCAGAGTTTGCTTGCTTTCCCGGAGGACCAACGAGTTGGTTCCAACTCCGAGCAGACTGTTCTTCCCGCGGGAGAACGGACGGCCGCGGTAGTTGGAGACGACCTTCCCGCGGAGGGGACGCGGGACTTTCCCTCCTCTACCTGACCGCCGGACGCACGACCGTTGCGTTCGAAAGCTACTAGGCAAGCGGCTGCTATTTCCAAAGTGCTTATCGTTCAACCTGCCCAGAAAATCAAAGGGCAAGGCCCCCTTAAGGGACCCACTCAAGTCAAAACATCCAAGCGGGATTCCGCTTCTCCTCCAGCCACCCTGCCTTCTAGCTTTCCGGCGCATAGTCAGACATCTGTTTACTATGCCCAGTCACGCGACCCTCAGCCCCCGGGGACATTTGCTGGGGCGTGGACAGGCACGGGTGACGGTTTTGGACTGGGAACCTCCACCGTCACTCGCCTTTATGAGACGCGCGGGTCCACATCTCCCCCCCATCTGGACTCGCCGTCTCACGACGCTCTTCCCCACCGTGCACAGGTGCAGCCAACACCCCTGCACAAGGAGCGTCCCGTTATCTCCGGACGCAGTTTTATGGCCACGTCATGGCAAGACCATGCACATGACCATAACTCTGGGCGTATGGGAACACCGAGTGCCTTCACCGGTTGTGAACATACACAAAGGACGGCCGATCAACCCCCCGCTCACCCGTCGCAGGTTCCCTAGGGGTTCAGGACACTGGGGGTCCAACCTACTCGGCCCCCCTTTTGGGCAACGTCCTCGGTCCCGTTCCTCCGGGGGGAGGATCTACCAGCGGGACCACGGGTAACCGGCCCTATTCCCCTGGCCCCCCGGCACTCCGGGGGGGGGGGACGACATACCATGGTCGAACACCCCCCCCCCCCCCCCCCCCCCCCCCCCCCCCCCCCCCCTGCTGCTCAAGGTTACCCTGGTCCCCGGGGAGTCCCTGCACAGTACCCTAGGGCCGCCACAGCCTGCTTATCTCCCCGGGGACCAGTGGCTCTATGCCCCGAGAGAGACCAGTGACTTAACACCCACTCCCAACTGGAACAGCTATATGGTCGCTTGTGGCACCCAATCTCACAGACCTGGGTCGACCTTGGTCTCCCACCTTGGGCGCTGTCCGATCGGCAGTCCGGGCTCTCCCACCCTAGCCCGTCTGCCGAGCACAGAGCCATGAGGGGCCCCCCCCCCCCCACCCCCAACGAGGGCGGGACCCAACGAGGGGCGGGACCCTCGCGCACCCCGCGCAGCCCCCTGAGGAAGACCAACCTTCCCAGGAATTCGACTCTCCACACCCGGAGGACGACGACGATGAGGACCTCTTCTCATCCCTTTACGATATCCGCACCATTGACCGGTTTCGACCGGACTTGGTGTCGAGGGAAGCCCCTCCCTCTGCCGATATCTTGGCCTTCCCTGACATCGTCGGGCCGCCCCCAGCCCAACGCAAACTCAGGCTCGTCGCTCCTCAGTCCCTCACTTCGCTGTGGGAGAGTCCGGCAATCCGCGCCAGGGGTGCAGACGCCGTCCCCCCGCCGGGTCAAGACCTTCCCCCGGCGCCCAATGCGGCCCCCTTCGGCTCCCTCCTCGGGACCCGCAGGAAGCACCCAGTGACCTCCCTCTTTGCAGACATCCGGCAACCAGGGAGTGGGCCATCTCCCAGTCGGATTGTCGCCTGATGCCCAACCGGGCCCCCCTACTTCGGGCACCATCTCCTTTAAAGCATTAAAGGACTGGGACCGAGTAGCCCGGATGGGCATCTTACACACCATTGCAGGGCATGCCTACCTTACCATGCTCTTGCAGAGGGCGGAGGTACTCTGGCCTGGGGATGACGGCGCCGTCCCAGTGCCTTCGGACAATACCTCCGAACCACACCATGAGGACGAATCTCGCTTATTCAGCGATCCCTTTATGCGACACCTCGTTAACAGGATATCGCATCACTTGTCGGCTGCGGCGGACAGCGCAGCAACAAGCCACTTCAATTGCCTGCTAGTGGCCAGAGACGCGGTGCTTACACGCTCTTCACTCTCCCCGGCACTCAAGGCTTCCCTTCGGTGTGTCCCGGGCCAGGATCACTCGCACTTTGGCGAGTACTCCACCTCGGCTATGTCCCTTTCGGTCGAGGAACGCAAGCAGGCGGCGTCCTTTGCCCCCCGGCCTCTCAGCCACGCCCTTCCAGGCCCCCCTATCAGTCTTACCCCAGGTCCATCAGGCCCACTCTGTATCCCCTCTCCCCAAGAAGCCCCATCTCCCAACGCCGGGCCGGCCAAGCGCCCTCTAAATTCGCAGAGGTCGAAATCGAAACCTCGCCAGCAACACAATTTTCGGTTCGGCCAACAGGCACGCCCTCGCCGGTGACTAGGGGACACACCCGCGGTGGGCACGGAACAGGCCCGCCCACCCGCCCACCCCCGGGTTTTACTCACCTGTTCGTGATCCCCAAACCCTCGGGGGATGGAGGCCCATCCTCGACCTCTCTCCCCTCAACAAGTTCCTCAGACATACCAGGTTCAAGATGGACATGCCCTCCCAGATCAGGGACTCCATCCATCACCTAGATTGGGCCACCTCCATAGATCTGAAGGATGCGTACTTCCAGATCCTCCTTCACCCCCGGCTCACAGACGTTACCTCCGGTTCGTCTGGCAGGGTCGGGTGTGTCCAGTTCAAAGCTCTCCCCTTTGGTCTCTCCCCGGCACCCTTCTTCGTCACGAAGGTTGTCAAGGAGATGGCCGCCCTAGCCAGACAGGAGGACATTCGCCTCCTGGTGTACCTCGACGACTGGCTTGTCCTGGCCTCCTCCCGGGCTCAGTGCTGAGCCCACACCACGCGCCTCCTCAGGCTCTGTTCCACCCTGGGTTTTGTAACCAACCCCCTCAAATGCGAACTCATTCCCAGTCAGAGGTTCTCTTTCCTGGGCATGAGTTTCGACAAAGATCGCCATGAAGGTCGCCCTGACCCCAGAGAGGTCCGCTGGGATAGTGGACCTCATCTCTCGCCTCCGAGGAGCATCACATACCTCGGCCAGAACTCTGTCCTCCTCTTAGGGATGATGGAGTCCCTTTCAGCCCTCATTCCGCTGGGTCGGGTCCCCAAACGCCAGCTGCAGAGGGAGTTCCGTCGTCGTTGGTCCCAGACCTCGGACCGCTGGGACCTGACCATTCCCCTCGGCCACTGGTTCTCTGGCACCATGGACGAATGGCTCAATCGGTCCACTCTGACCACTGGCGTTCCAATCTCTCTCCCAACTCAGTCCCTCGAACTGTACACGGACGCCTCCAACTCGGGCTGGGGGGCCCACTTGGGGGACAGTCATGCCTCGGGGGTGTGGGACGCACAGATGGCACGCCTCCACATCAACATATTAGAATTGGAAGCGGTCAGGCTGGCCCTCCTCCACTTCCAACACCTAATCTCGCCCAGCTGGTTCTCCCCCTCACGGACAACACACGTCGTAGCCCATTACATCAACAGGGAGCACACAGAGTGGACCCTGAACAAGCTGACGCTAACCACAGTATGGGAGCACTGGTTCAAGCCCATGGTCGACCTCTTTGCGACCCGCCTCAACCATCGCCCTTCCCATGTATGTCTCTCCCGTCCGGATCTCCGAGCGTACGCGGTCGATGCGCTCTCCCTCCCCTGGACGGGGACTCATTGTGTACGCTTTCCTCCTCCCCCAATACTTCACAAAGTGATCAGGAAGGCCAGGCTGGAGAGACCCAAACTCATCCTTATAACCCTGTGGTGGCCGACACAGCCGTGGTTCCCAGACCTCAGGTCCCTAACTCACGTCCCCCCCTCTCCAGCTAGCCCCTCGGTGGGACTTGCTCAGACAACCTCGCTCGGGCCTCCCTCACTCCAACCCCCAGATGCTTCGCCTACACGCTTGGCTGATATGCCAACCAAATTGCGACCACCGGTCCCCGCACCCCCGCGGACAGACCCCGGTCTGTCCTAGATACCCTGACAGAAGCGGGGGCATCGCAGGGATTATGGGACTTGGCCTTGGCCTCGCGTAGGACCAGCACCGAGTCCCTCTACAATTACCGATGGGAGAGATGGGTCACGTGATGCATGGCTAACTCGGTCCCCTACCTCCACCCCTCCAACATCCAGATAGGCACTTTCCTATCCCACCTTTCGTCCTCTCGAAAGCTCTCTGCTAGTTCCATTCGGGGCTACTGATCGGCCATATGCACCACCATCCGACAGCTGGGCGCCCATCATTCGACAATGACTTTCTCCTTAGAGAACTATCTCGGGGGGGGCCCTACGGGAAGCTCAGTCCCCTAGGCGCGCTCCCATGTGGGACCTCTTCTTCTGGTTCTTGACGCCCTCAGAAAACCCCCTTTCGAGCCCCTACGTGCAATTCCCTTTGACATTCTCTCCTTCAAGACCACTTCCTTCTCTCCCTGGCCTCAGCCAGGAGGCGAAGTGGGATTCATGCCCTCAGTGGTGACCCTCGGGACATCGCCTTTTCACAGAGACGGCTCGGTCTCGCTTAAGTTCCTGCCTGAGTTCTTAGCGAAGAACCAGAAACGGGGCACGACCTCTCCTTCCCTTGTCATCCGCTCCCTAGTGGATATCTTAGGCAGCGAAGGCGGCGGGGACATGGACCTGTGACCCTCTAGGTGCCTCAGATACTACTGGGAGCGTTCCCTGCCCAGGCGTTCCTCTCAGAGACGCCTCCTTATTTCCATCAACCCCAACAACAAGAAAGACATCTCGGCGGGCACTATTTCTAGGTGGCTATCCGATGCTATCAAATCTGCCTATGCCCAGGCCCACAAAGACCTCCCAGCCCTTTCCCCTTGAGCCATGAGGTCAGAGCGTTGGCCACGTCCACAGCGTTCCAGTACTCTGTCCCCGTGCGCCATCTCCTGGAGGCAGCCTACTGGCGTTCGGAGAACCCTTTCATAAACTTTTATCTAAGGGACATCCACATGACCAGGGCTGATGGTTCTAAAGGGGTTTCATTTGTGGCGGCCAATGCAGCCATAACAGTTAACCCCAGGAACCATTAGGGCGCTCGCCCTCCTCCTATTCCTTTAAATTCTGCTATGGTCTGACATGGTATAGTATACGATGCCAAAATGGGGAGTTTGTATTATACTCCTGTTTGGCTAAGTATACTTACCATGTCAGACTCTAATGCCCGCCCTACCATCCCCGCTAGCGCCAAGGTTCCCTGGGGTTGCCTTGTGCGCAGGCCTCGTTGAAATGACGGACAGTACACGATCTTCGCATCTTCCGTAGGCGGAAGTAGGGTGGGCGTCACGTGACTATCTTATGACTGCATTTGCCACAAAACTTCGGCCTGACAGAGCTGACTGACAGCCGTTTAATGCTATGGTCTGACATGGTAAGTATACTTAGCCAAACAGGGAGTATAATACAATTCCCCATCTTGCTCTTATGTCTCAGATTGTAGAAATAGGGGGGTTGATAAGCCTTCATATCTGTAGTGGTAGATGATTCTGCCTAACTGACAGTATGTGCTTGAGTGGGTGAATGGGGAATAATAAATGCTTCTCAAAATGAACCTTCAGCAAGCTTATAGTCTCCAAAGCGGGAGACCATCTCCAATGGGGAGGAAGCTCACTAACATATAACTCCTGGTCAGATACCGATATTTCGAAACCTGATTGTTTCTCCTCAGTGACCGTATATATGTATATATGTATGTATGTATATATATATATATATATATATATATATATATATATATATATATATATAATGATAATTGAAAATACATTTTGAAAAAGAAATAACAATAATAATGATGATGATAATAGAATAAATAAATTAAATAAAAAATAATAACAATATGAGTGATAGTAATGATAATAATGGTACTGATGCTAATACTAAGGGGAAAAAATAAAAACAAGAGGGGGAGAGGAGGACAGGAAGAACAAAGAGGAGATGAAGGTATAAATTTGGGAAGGATGGAATCAAATAAGTATATTAATAATTATGATATTAATTGATAGTTTTGATAAGAATTGTGATTGTAACCATATAGTAATGATAGTGATGCTATAGGAGGCTGGAAAAGTGGTAAGCTGGAATGTCAGAAATATTGTAAAGAATGATAATTACATTAATGATAGTATTAGTAGTGAGTATAACAATTGTAACAGTTAAGAAGGTTTTGCATCTTGCCTGAAAAAGACCTAAGAGGTCAAAATGTGTCGTGTTTTGTCTAGTGATTCATCTTTTTTTTTTTAATTTGAGAAAGTTTAGATGGAGATTCCCCCTCTCTTGCAGTTCCCTTTCTCTCCCCACTTCACCCTCTCCCTCCCCAGCGAACAAAAGGCCAATGCATTTTGGTCAATATACTTGATTTAGCATTTTTTTCATGGATGAGTTCTGTTGTAGGTTCTGGATACACGCTTACTATGATTATGTTTCAAAGAAGAGAGATGACAAATACATACCTTGTTAATCTTCCCCAGGTTTCAAGATTTTTGTTAGTTTTTGAAGTTATCGTTGTTCATATAGTTGATCATTACTGTCTGGAACTGTTCAGGTGAGCTGCAGAGCCATTGGTATCGGAGCGTACCTGGTGCGACTGGGCCAGCGAGTCATCCAGGTGGAGAATTCCCAAATCATTCTGACCGGGGCTTCTGCACTAAACAAGGTAGAGGGGACAGGGTCTAGTATTAAGGTGAATGTTGGCTTTCCATTCGTTCATTCTTTCTTTTATGATTTGTGCTTATTTGTTTGTTTGGTTGATTGGGTTTTTTTTTTCTTCCTTTCTCCAGTGGTTTGTGGAGTATTTAGCCATTAGTGACTTTGAGCCTCTCGCTGATTGCACTATCAGGAACCTCACTCTGAAAACATAGTTTTGGGTTTTCTTGGCTTCTGCATGTTGTAGAATGAGTGAGTGCATGCCATCATCATCCAGTCCCAGGGCCAGGTGGCTGAAGGTGGCGCAGGTTAAATGTCAGTCAGTCAGAGCACTGAAAGAGAATTTTCAGAGGACAGAGTTGGCGTCCCCATGCGCCCATGTATAGCATAGCCAGGTAAATGCTAGTATAAAACCCCAGATGATAAGCTCTGGTTTGTGCAGGTGTTTCAGCAGACTTACATTTATGGCCAGAAACTGTTTCCCCTTTGAACACATATAAGGGCACATGAAGTGTGGTGGAGCACTGCCGTCACCATCATGTGTTGCACAGCAGGCTGCCGAGTCACAAATAACCTTTGGCAGGGTTTTCTTCATGACATGACTGAAGATAGGGAAACACTTGACAGCCTCTACGGATAGTTTCCAGTTGGCAACACACCCCTGCTGATTTCACTTTGGCCCTTTCTATTTCAATTGCCCTCTTCACGAGGCACTTTCACTGTATGCCATTTTTGTATTTTTTTGCATCATATTACTTTGCTCTTTGTTGAAGTTACCAGTTTGCATTTGTGTGTTTGAAAGACCCTTTAAAGTGGCACTGTCAGTACTTACTTTCCCAGTTTGTCTTTGGAGGGGGGTCTCCTTTTCCTGATGCTGGGCTGGAGAAATTATTTTTGACTTTGGCATGTGCTCATTTGTTGTCGCATGGTGTTTTTACTTGAAGGGGAGCAGAGAGACTAAGCCTTTTTGCCTCCAAATAGAGCGTGGAGACCATTTCTTAGGGTCCATGGTGGTCACTGATGCTGTTTTCAAGCATTTGTGTGGACAGGTAATTATGAGAAAAGGAATTTTACTGCTAAAAATCGTTTCACAAATACTTACCTGTCCAAAACTTGGAAGGCCTTCCACTTCCTTGCTTTGTAGCCCTGGAAGAGGTGCGAACACTGAGCTAATTTGAATATGTCTAATGAAGTGAACTCACCAAGGCCAGTCACCGTTAATGGCTGATTGAGTGTGGAGGCAAGGTTACCTCCATGCTCTCTCAATTTTTTTTTTTTTTTTTTTTTTTTTGGGGGGGGGGGGGGGGGGGGGGGGGGGGGGGGGGGGGGGGGGGGGGGGGGGGGGGGGGGGGGGGTATGCCAATGATACATTGATGCTCCATTCCAAGTGGTTTTAAGGTATATGTTTGGACAGGTAAGAATTTTCTAAAGCTACTTTTAGAGGTAAAATTTGCAAAAGGAAAATGGTATATTTACTGTCCATTGAATGATGGATTCAGCTTCGAATGCAAATGTAGATTAATGATGAATAAGTGCACACACTAAAAACAACTTACTTTTGTGGTAATATTTCAAACATATTAGAAACTAATAGTATGGTATTGGTATTTCAAATGAGCAAAATTAACTTGAAAAAAAAACAGCTATTAGCAGCTATGGTATTATAATGCATCATGCCTCACCTGTGTGATCAGGTGTTGGGGCGGGAGGTGTACACCAGCAACAATCAGCTGGGGGGCATACAGATCATGTACAACAATGGAGTGACACATGCAGTGGTCCCTGATGACTTTGCTGGAGTTAGCAAGATCCTGCACTGGCTCTCCTACGTTCCCAAGGTGGGTCAGTTTATACACATCAACCAAACCAATCATTATAGGAAGAACCAAAGATGTGTCATGTTTTCAAAAGATAAAAACCAATAAGAAGGCAAGAAAGCATGCACGCATGAGAATGTGTCTGTCATTCTGTGTGCAGTTTTGTGTATGTGTCTCAATGTGTCTGCATGTGTCTCAATGTGACAGTGGTCAGCTTGTACAGTTATTTTAGCTGTTTAACTTATAACTTTGATCCAGTAATGCACAGAATTACAGGGAACAAAGTTCATCTTTGTGTAGTGTGTATATGCAAGTCAAAAGGTATGTGTGTTGTGTGTGTGTGTGTGTGTGTGTGAGCATGGCAATGTGTGGTGTGTGAAATTGAGTATATCCATGTTTTTAATACAACCATGACAGGCTAGACTGGAGTCATGGCTGCTAAACATTGCTGATAGGTGGCCACGTCCAGAATCATTTTATTGGTTTAAGTAAGAAAACTCAGGTTTGCTACAATGTTCGTTGTCAGTGGACAGACACTGGCAGTTGTACAGTTACCTCCCTGTCTATGATTATTTAGGTTTGCCAGAGTTGGCTTTGGTTTGTTTTTTGGTTAAATTTAGATGAAAAAATACTTTTAAGCTGCTATGATTGTATACTG